>CM039677.1:384823223-385221240 GCA_022496015.1 Hordeum marinum | reverse complement strand
TAAGGACATAAGCCTTCTGTGCAGCAACGAGGACAATCCTCAGATCACGGAGCCAGTCCGCAATATTGCTACCATCATCTTTCAACTCTATTTCTCAAGGAACATATAAAAATTCAAGGGAGCTATAGCGTGAGCTAGTGATCTACAACACAGTTTGCAAAGACACTACTGAACTGGTTCATGATAATGAATTCAATTAATCATATTACTTAAGAACTCCCACTCAAATTGACATCCCGTCGGTCATTCGAGTGATACATGATCCAAATTCACCAACTCAAGTCCGATCATCACGTGAGTTGAGGTGGTTTCAATGGTGAACATCATCATGTTGATCATATCTACTATATGACTCATGTTCGACCTTTCGGTCTCTTGTGTTCCGAGGCCATGTCTGTACATGCTAGGCTCGTCAAGTTTAACCCAAGTGTTCTGCATGTGCAACACTGGCTTGCACCCATTGTATGTGAACGTAGAGTCTATCACACCCGATCATCACGTGGTGTCTCAACACAACAAACTTTCGCAACGGTGCACACTCGGGGAGAACACAATTCATCCTGAAATTTAAGTGAGGGGTCACCTTATAATGCTACCGTCCTCCTAAGTAAAACAAGGTGCATAAAAGGATTAACATCACATGCAAATCATAAGTGACATGATATGGCCATGAACTTGTGCTTTTGATCTCCATCATGAAAGCACTGGCATGATCTCCATCGTCACCGTCATGACACCATGATCTCCATCATCTTGATCTCCATCAACGAGTTGCCATCGGGGTTGTCGCACCCACCATGCTTCTACTACTATTGCTACCGTTTAGCGATAAAGTAAAGCATTACATAGCGCTTAATGATTGACACGCAGGTCATACAATAATTAAAGACAACCCTATGGCTCCTACCAGTTTCTGTACTCATCGACATGCAAGTCGTGATAATCTATACATCACATGATCATCTCATACATCACATATATCACATCATGTAATTGGCCATATCACATCACAACATACCCTGCAAAAACAAGTTAGACGTCCTCTAATTGTTATTGCGTGTTTTACGTGGCTGCTACGGGTATCTAGCAAGAACAATTTGTTGGAAATATGCCCTAGAGGCAATAATAAAATGGTTATTATTGTATTTCCTTGCTCATGATAATTGTCTATTGTTCATGCTATAATTGTGTTAACCGAAAACTGTAATACATGTGTGAATACATAGACCACAACATGTCCCTAGTGAGCCTCTAGTTGACTAGCTCATTGATCAATATATGGTCACGGTTTCATGACCATGGACATTGGATGTCATTGATAACGGGATCACATCATTAGGAGAATGATGTGATGGACAAGACCCAATCCTAAGCGTAGCACAAGATCGTGTAGTTCGTTTGCTAAAGCTTTTCAATGTCAAGTATCGTTTCCTTAAACCATGAGGTTGTGCAACTCCCGGATACCGTAGGAATGCTTTGGGTGTGCCAAACGTCACAACATAACTGGGTGGCTATAAAGGTGCACTACAGGTATCTCCGAAAGTGTCTGTTGGGCTGGCACGAATCGAGACTGGGATTTGTCACTCTGTGTGACAGAGAGGTATCTCTGGGCCCACTCGGTAAGACATCATCATAATGAGCTCAATGTGACTAAGGAGTTAGCCACGGGATGATGTATTACGGAACGAGTAAAGAGACTTGTCGGTAACGAGATTGAACAAGGTATAGAGATACCGACGATCGAATCTCGGGCAAGTATCATACCGATAGACAAAGGGAATTGTATACGGGATTGATTGAATCCCCGACATCGTGGTTCATTCGATGAGATCATCGTGGAGCATGTGGGAGCCAACATGGGTATCCAGATCCCGCTGTTGGTTATTGACTGGAGAGGTGTCTCGGTCATGTCTACATGTCTCCCGAACCCGTAGGGTCTACACACTTAAGGTTCGATGACGCTAGGGTTATAGGGAAATGGTATACGTGATTACCGAAAGTTTTTTGGAGTCTCGGATGAGATCCGGACGTCACGAGGAGCTCCAGAATGGTCCGGAGGTAAAGATTGATATATAGGAAGTCCAGTTTTGGTCACCGGAAAGTTTTCGGCTCATCGGTATTGTACCGGGAGTGTCTTGAGGGTGCCGGAGGACCCCCGGGAGGGGTATGACGACCATAGGACTTTGTGGGCCCTTAGAGGAGGTGTGCTAGCCCTTATTGGGCTGGCCAAGACCTTCTAGAAAGGCCCATGCGGCTGGAGGAGTAGAGATAAGGGCAAAGGAGTTTGAAAAGGAGGACATCCACCTCCCTTGTGGGAGGTGGACTCTCCCTTTGATTCGGCCGAAGCTCTCCTCCTTGGAGGAGAGTCCAAGCCAGCCCTCCCTCTCCCTCCTCCTATATATACTTGAGGTTTTGGACTTTTGAGAACAGTTCTAAACTCTCTCTCTCTCTCTCTCTCACGGCAACGCCCTACCTCTCCTCTTCCTCCTGCGCAGCGCTTAGGCGAAGCCCTACCGGAATACCTTGCTACTCCATCACCACCACGCCGTCGTGCTGCTATTGGAGCCCTTCCCTAACCTCTCCTTCCTCCTTGCTGGATCAAGGCGTATGAGACGTCAGCGGGCTGCACGTGTGTTGAACGCGGAGGCGCTGTTGTTCGGCGCTTAGATCGGAATCCACCGCGATTTGAATCGCTGCGAGTATGACTCCATCAACCGCGTTCTTGTAACGCTTCCGCTTAGCGATCTTCAAAGGTATGAAGATGCAATCTCTCCCCACTCGTTGCTGGTTTCTCCATAGATAGATCTTGGTGACACGTAGGAAATTTTTTATTTACTACTACGTCTCCCAACACAATTCTCATCTACGTAAAAAGCACAATGGTGATACACTAGTTGCTTTTCAACCTTCTCAAGGACCACCTTTGTCGAATCCAATCCAACTAAAGTGAGAGAAATTGGCACCCGCAAGCCATCTATGCAACAAGTTGCGGTCGAGGGAACCGGTCTCTCGTAAGCATACGAGTAATGTTGGTCCGGGCTGCTTCATCTCACAATACCGCTGAACCAAAATCCAACGAAGGGAGGAAGCAATCTAAGCATCAACCCACAAACCTTTTGTGTTCTACTCGAGATCTCATCTACACATAGACCTAGCTTTGATACCACTGATGGGGAACATCGCATGGGAAACAAAAAAAATCCTATGCACACACAGATCTATCCATGGTGATGAGCATCTACGAGAGGGAGAGTGGATCTACATACCCTTGTAGATCTCTAAGCGAGAAGCGTTAAGAAACGCGGTTGGTATAGTCGAACATCTTCGCAATCCAAATCATTGAGAGTCCCGCGATCTCATCACGATCCATCCCACGATCCAATCACTATCCGTCCCGCGAACTCATAACGGTCCGTCCAGTGAACTCATCATGATCCGTCCCGTGATCTCATCACGATCTGTCCCGCGATCTCATCACGATCCATCTCGCGATCTTGATCACGATCCTTCCGATCTAGCGCCAAACGAACGACACCTCCGCGTTCAACACACATACAACTCGATGACGATCTCCGCCTTATTGATCCAGCAAGAGGGAGCGGAGAGGTAGAAGAGTTCTCCGGTAGCACGACGGCGCTCCGACGTTGGTGGTGGAGCTATTCCGGTAGGGCTTCGCCTAAGCACTGCAGAAATCTGATCTAGATGAGAAACTATGCACTAGAGGAACGGGTAGCACGTGGCTGAAAATCTTGTGCAAAAACCCTAAAACCCTCTAGTATATATATGAGAAGAAGAGGAGAGGAGGAAGCCTTGGCTTCCAAGCCAATCTGGTTCGGCCGAAGTAGGAGGGAGGAGTCCACCTCCTCCACTCCTAGTAGGATTAGGACTCCTTCCTTATTTTGCCTTATTTTGCCTTTTTCCACCTTTTTCCTTTTGGGTTTTTCTTCCCAGCCGCATGGGCCTTGTGTGGGACTTACACCAGCCCACTAAGGGCTGGTATTCACTTTCCCACTGCCCATGAAGGCTCTTGGGTCGAAATACCCCTCCTGGTGGTCTCCCGGTACACTACCGGCACTCCCGGTACATTACCGATTAGCCCGAAACTTTTCTGGCGACCAAAACAGGACTTCCTATATATCAATCTTTACCTCCGGACCATTTCGGAGCTCGTCATGATGTCCGGGATCTCATCCGGGACTCCGAACAACCTTCGGTCACCACCATGCATAAATCTATACTACCGAAACGTCACCGAACCTTAAGTGTGCAGACCCTGCGGGTTCGAGAACTATGTAGACATGACCGAGACACCTCTACTGTCAATAACCAATAGCGGGACCTGCATGCCGATATTGGTTCCTACATATTCGACGAAGATCTTTATCGGTCGAACCTCTATGTCAAGGATTCAGTTAATCCCGTATGATGTTCCCTTTGTTCTTCGGTATGTTACTTGCCCGAGATTCGATCATTGGTATCTCCATACCTAGTTCAACCTCGTTATCGGCAAGTCTCTTTACTCATTCCGTAATACAAGATCCCATGACTAACACTTATTCACATTGCTTGCAAGGCTTATTGTGATGTTGTATTATCGAGTGGGCCCTGAGATACCTCTCCGTCACACGGAGTAACAAATCCCAGTCTTGATCCATGCCAACTCAACAGACACCCTCAGAGATACCTGTAGAGTACCTTTATAGTCACCCAGTTATGTTGTGATGTTTGATACACACAAGGGACTCCTCCGGTATCCGTGAGTTGCATGATCTCATGGTCATAGGAACATATACTTGACATGCAGAAAACAGTAGCAATAAACTGACACGATCATATGCTACGTTTGTAGTTTGGGTCTTGTCCATCACACCATTCTCCTAATGATGTGATACCATTTATCAAATGACATCTCATGTCCATGGCTATGAAACCTTAACCATCTTTGATCAACGAGCTAGTCTATTAGAGGCATACTAGGGACATGGTTTTGTCTATGTATCCACACATGCATCTAAGTCTCCGATCAATACAATTATAGCATGGATAATAAACGATTATCATGAACAAGGAAATATGATAATAACTAATTTATTATTGCCTCTAGGGAATATTTCTGTAACATCCCAAATTTTGGAATGTTATAATTAATGTTAGAATGAATGCTTGTTTGCTTGAGTGATTGAAATTGAGTGAAATTTGAAACTTTTGAAAACTTTTGAATGAGAGGGAATAAAATGAATTTCCCCTTTGTGTTTGAATTCAAATTCCTACATTTCAAATCAGTGAGAGAAGATGACATGACTTCTTCAACATGAAAATATTTAGAAAGGGAATTTGAAAACTAGTTGAAAATTTCTCATATGGAGTTTCACTTTCATATTTGAATTCCCTATTTGAATTTGTAAGCATTCAAACCCCTTGACAAAGTTTTTGAGAGGATTAATATGGCACTCCAGACCAGGGTTATTTTTGTGAAGTATTTGAACCATAAAAACCAAGGGGTTATTTGAAAAATATTTGCAAAAATAAATAAAGCCATTTAGGCATTTTTTGAAAATAAATTTTTTAAAATTATTTATTTTGGCCGTGGAAAAATGTTCATTAAATGGCATTTATTTCCCTGATCATTTTGGTATATAAGACATTATTTCTTGGACAGGTTTTGCGTGCCTTAATGATATTTTAATGCTCTATAAATTAATAATAGGAAACTATTAAACGTGTGTTAAAGCCCACCGGCCCACCGCCTCTAACCTCTCCCCGAAACTCCTCCGCACCGGCCACCGCTGACCGTGCCATCTCTCTCTCGCTGACAACCGGACCCATCGACCGATCCCACAAACACCGCGGTCAACCCCCTCCTCTCGCCCCGAACCTTGCCGGCGAGATCACCGGAGGCGCAATCTCCTCTCTCTTCCTTCCCTGACCCTCCTGACCTCTCCTATAAATAGAGGAGCTCGGCCTCGTTCTGTTCTTGCCCGAACCCCCAACTCTCACGCCCTCGTGCTCGCCAAAACGCTCGCCGGAGTTCGACCGAGCCGCCGCGCCATTGCCGCACCACCTCTCGCTCCCGACCTCCCTAACCACCAGCGCCACCACCAACCACTTCGCCTCGCCTGTCCGCACCTCCCTGTGCACTCGCCCTTTCTCCAAAGCCGCCGGAGCGACGTCCCCGTCGACCAACCGAACGCCATCGCCGCCCCGGAGCTCGTCGCCAACGCCTCCGACCACCCACGACGACGCTAGGACCACCGTCGTACTCGCCGTCCTCGCCTGCATCGACCGGTGCCATCACCAACACCGGCAGACCACCTCGCCACTGTCCCCATTGACCTCGCCGCCGTCGGACATCACCGGTGCTTCGCCGGAGACCACCCCCACCGCGGTGAGCTTCTCCTTCCTCCTCCTCCGTCCGATCTAGAACCTGCGGTCAGGATTAGATCGCGTAGTTTATTTTAATTCCCAAACTGTTTTCTCCTAGTGTTCCGTCGTCCGCTCGTTAGCACCCACACGCACACCCCTCCAGCCAATCAGAACCTGCCACGTCACCCTATCCGTTAGTTTAGTTTTTTTTCTTTTTCTTTTTTTGTTTTAGAAAACAGAATAGGTTCTGTTTTTATTTTTCTTGTATCTTTTATGTTTTTAGGTGCTTTAATTTGATTCGTTTTGCATTGTGTCAAAAATTTGTTATAGTTTATGTAGATATCAAGTTTGACCATATTTGAATAATTTAAAATTGATTTCAAACAGATTTGATTCAAATCTTATTTTCTGAATATCTTGAGTTTAAAAATATATTTCGAGTTGATTCTTTTTGCTAATTGTCACTAGTAACCTTAGCTATCAATAGGTAGAGTTTGGAATTTTTTTAGAATATTTTATAGTAGTCTTTTCAAGAAAAACAGATTCTGTTTAGTTCTATTAGGTTTATTTATATTCCCTTTTGTTTTAAATTATTTTAAATTATTTTCTGTTATATTAGTGATAGACTTTTATAAAGTTTTCTGTTAGATAATAGTAGCCCTTCAAAACAAATAATATTTTATTAGTTGATTGCATGAAAATTCAATTCTAGTTCAATTATAACTTGCAACTGGATTTTCATTTGCTATGTTGATCTTCTATTTTGAAAATAGTTTCCACAAATTGTTTTATAATTTTGATTTGCTGTTAGTCAAGGTCTAGACCAGAAACAATTTGTATTATAGTTAAGATTGTTTGTGGTTTAAGCCAAGGATGACCTTATCAAAAGAAGAATCTTTATAAAAGCTTTTCAATTAGTTCTCTTTGCAAAATGAAGACTTATGAGAAAATACTTTCTGTTAATTATTTGCTTTAAAAATTGTTTTTCTTTCATTAACTTAGTGTTTTTCTTGATGATATGTTCAAGTAGTTAAAAACTTAAGTTGCTAGAGTATTGTTTTCTTAGTCCCTAGTTGTTCTTCAAAAGTAATTCTTTTTTTGCTAAGTAAAATATTTACTAAACTAATTTTGATTATATTTTACTTTGTTTTGAGTTTTTACTTTTGAAAATAGGATGTACTTGTAGAGAAGACAAACTTTGGTGGTGTTGATGAAGTTTTGTTGACTTTAGCTTTTGTCTTAAGTATTTCCTTCATCACCACCATGTTGCTTTTGGTTTTTGTGTTGCCTTTTTGATTGATTAGTATTGACTGCTAGTATGATTGCTTATAAGAATGCAATGTTTGATTGTATAGATTTTCTTCGGAGAGTGACGAATAGTCTATCAGTTATCTCTGAGAGCGATATTATTTCTTCATCAACAGTACAGGCAAGTCACTTTGACCATGTATACCTATGTTTTATTGCATTAGTTCTTCCATCTCCCCAATTGCATGCAAAGTAGGTAAATTGGAAACTTGGTTACTTGTTGTAGTATCATGTGGTAGGTACCCCTCAACCCTTTGACACATTGGCCCCGGGAAACGTTGATTTAATTTTGCTATGCTATTAGTAGACGGGGTTGGTTGTGTGATTCATGAGAGTTGTGAGTTAATAATTTTCAAGACCTGCATTATGATCAAGACTTCAAGACTCTGAGTTTTTCAACTTACCTCTGGGTGGATGATGGTTGAACGGCGCCCTGGAGAAACCAGTGGTTAGCCTAGGTGTTGCTGGGGAAGTGCCAGTATTCACGCGGAAAGGTCCACCCAGGCACAAAGAGATGGATGGATGCTTTAAGACCCAAGGCTTACCTGCACAGCCACAAGACATTATGGGCTCTGGCTTGGTTGGATATCGTGGTGACCCTGGACAGGCGGTGCTACGAGATGTAGAAGAACGGTAGGAAAGGATGGGCACCCAGAGAGTCTCAGGGAAACCCTTTAGAAGACCATGTTTTGGTCATCCGTTTCTCAAACACCCTGAAG
Organism: Hordeum marinum; assembly: GCA_022496015.1. Classification (NCBI taxonomy): domain Eukaryota; kingdom Viridiplantae; phylum Streptophyta; class Magnoliopsida; order Poales; family Poaceae; genus Hordeum; species Hordeum marinum. Next base: position 385,212,850 of record CM039677.1, on the reverse strand, counting down.
TGCGAGAAGTCAAACAGAGGCGATCAAATCTTGTGGGGAACGTGTGCAAAACTCTGCAGAGTACTCAAACCTAATCGATTAGCCGTATCCATGGTCATGGACAATTTGAGCCAAAGGAACTGAAACTATCTGGAACTCTCAACACAATTAATTGTATTGATGTGGGTTTATTAATGACAACTTGGGTATGAGAATTGGTTGGTGGAACCATCTCATTAATCAACCAACATTGTAGTAATTATGCTTTTTGCCCTCTCTTGTTGTAGGAAAAATTTGGCTTTATGCAAAACCCACTACCCCACTTGCCATATATGCATGTAGAATAGATGATTACTTTACACCCCCTCTTTTGTGACTTGCCGGCATATTCAAAATGCTGACCTACACGGCTGCAATGTCTTATGTTGCAGATAAGCTCTACGATGGGTAAGAGTACAATTTAGGGTTACGGTCTACACTCAACCTGCCGTTGGTGTTATTGGGACTCCACTCCCGTTGACTGTTTCCGCTGAGATTTTAAGGTATATATCAGTTTTACGTTAATTGCATGTGATTGCACTTTGATATATACATTGATGTACTGTGTGTGCCAGCATACTGATCCAGGGATGGCACAGAACACATAGAGGCTTGACTCGTTTTGAGTCGGGTCACTACAGAAATGGTATCAGAGCACATGTTGACTGTAGGACGTGACCCTAGAAACTGGAAAGCCCTTAGGAAATGATTTCTCGAAAAACTTTGTTTTCAAAAGACCCTTTTCTTCTCATCTTATTTGAGCCTTATCAAATGATCTCTCTTACCTCAAATAGTTAAAAAAATACCCGTTCCCCTTTTACCACACTAAGGATCAACTGAGACCACTTCGAGAAGGACAAGATATCGAAACAACTGATGTTCACTTCAAAGTAAAGAAGATTTCACCATGCATTAGAAGAGTTGAAGCTACACGAGTTGAAGACTGTGAAGACCCGAAGAAATTGAAGACCATGAAGAATTTCCAAGATATTATGCCCTAGAAGACCAAACCCCTGTTTTATACTTACGTTAGATATGATGATTTGTGAGCTGTCATTTGTGTGTAAATTTTCGACAGCCACAACTAAAATCTATTTTCAAAACCATTGTTTGTATTGTGTGTATCCCCTCCTTTCTCTCTCTTACCCATCTCATCCCAAAACCTTGAACCCAATAGATGATGAGTGAAGCTGGACTCGTGTATTCTAGATCGATGACTCGATTAGAGACAGAAGAATGGATTCATAACATGGAGGATCATCTAAGGAGTAACCATGTTGCAAGAAAGGAGATGGTCCAGTATGCTTTTCGGTACTTTGCAGAAGGTGTTGCAAATTGGTGGAAGATGCACGAAGATATCCATGATAGGCAAGCATCAAACACTTGGGAAGAATTCAAGATAACTCTGCAAGGATCTCATGTTGTTACCAACACCCAGAAGCCCCGTGGCAAAGATGTGAAGAAGATTTGTGCATGCAGGATATTTGGAGAGACAGGACACACCCAGGAAGAACACAAGGAAGGATGCCCTCATTGTGAAGAAAATCACCGAGCTGAGGAATGTCCAACTGGGCAGGTGACATGTTTCTTGTGCGAAGGAACTACGCATTACCCGGCTCAATGCCAAATGTACCCCAAGGTACAAGAAGTCATCAAGCAACAGAAGGAAGCCATGAAGGAAGCCTTCAGAGAAAATTTAGGAGAACTTGTGATGAAGGAAGATGTTGAAGACCCTAATGGAGAAGGCCTAACCAGATTTTACTCCAATGCCTGCTATTCATGTGGAGAAGAAGGACATTTCTCACAGGACTGTATGAAGGAAAGAAAAGAGTATCTGGGAAACTTCCCGATAGAAGAAGTGGAGTTTGACCCACAGGAAATTGAAAGTTTGATCGGAACAAAGGAGCCCAAGAAGAGAAACCGAAGACGTTCTCAGAATAACCCAATTTCTGCAAAGAAGGATCTGAGTCAGATCATGGTGTTTCCGGTGCAAGAAGACAGGACATTACTCCTATACCTGCCCGAAGAAGAAGGCTAAACATGAGTAGTTTGAGTTTTGAATTTTGGAAGTAATAAATGTAGTAGGTAGCACTCTTATCATTTTGAAGTTATGTAATCGAAGTCTCAGAGTTTGTAATAAATTCATGAGATCAATGGAATTTATGGTGTTATGATTCTCCTATGTTGAATTATATGAGTTGCCACTCTAAGAACAAAGATCTCTGACCAATTTTCGAGGATATGAGAAAATATGGTCTATGCACGCATGCGTGCATTTCATTTTAAGTGTGGTAGCAACCACAGGGACAAAAGAATGAAGAAAATACCATTCGTATTAAGGAGTTTGGATAACTGAATACAGGTGAAGAGAATGTGGAACCACCTCAAACTATCTGGATGATAACCTTTGTGACAAAGTGATTTTGAAGTTGGAATATTGAGAAAAGGAATGATTGTGATGAAACCATACCCAAGGTTAAATAGACCAATGGAAAGGAAAATGAATTCCGCGGAGTGGAATCTAGACAAGAACAAGTCTGTGATTTGTTACCTCAAGGGTATGATGTAGTGAACTGAAGGTAATGTTGGAATATGAAACAATAGTAACCCCAAGAGTGAGATAAAGACTATTCAAGTATTCAAGTGAACCCACAAGTCACCGACCTCAGGATTGATAAGGAAACAAGCCCCACCTTGGTGAAGGAAGAAACTTGGAAGAAGCTACGACAAATCAGTAAACATTTTTTTAGGAGTATACGATAACCTGAGAGTTGTGAAGAAACGATAGATGTTTTTGCTCAGCTTGCAGAATCAATGGATTTATCCAAACTTCGTTCGTTGACAAGAGAAATTTCTGCAATGCTCGTGAGGAAGCACAAGTGTTAGAATACGAGATTCACTAAACCTTATATAAGGAAATGATTTCAGTGCGACATGGCTTGGCCATCATGATGACTTACTCTTATCATTCTCTTGCTATTCGGATTGGTAAATCTGAGTGACTTACCCATAGTAAAGAGACGACGTTCTTTGAAGCTTTTGTTTAAGCCTTAGAATGGTATGATGTAAAACCCTTGTACATGTCAGTTGTTGCCACACGTAGGAATTTTACGGTGAGGAATGAAGCCAAGACCCATTTCATTGTAGGATAACCACAAATGCTAGACCACCATGAGATCATCGATAGGTTAATTAGAATGATCGCGAGACTTGCCAGTTAAGAAGACCCAGTATCGGAGGAAATACAATTTGTTATGAGAACACAAGATTTTTTTTTGATTTAAATGGAAGAGCATCACCAAGGAGCTATCGTAAAGTATGTGAAGAGACAGATGCACCCAGAGGACTGCCATGATTTTGAGGGACCAATAACTCTCATTCTAAGTGTGGTAGACCCCACACCTTCTTGGTCGATGGATTTGTTAGAAACCCCAGACCCTAACCTTTTCTTTCTAGCCCTATAGAATCTCGAGGACGAGATTCATTTTAAGTGTGGTAGGTTTGTAACATCCCAAATTTTGAAATGTTATAATTAATATTAGAATGAATGCTTGTTTGCTTGAGTGATTGAAATTGAGTGAAATTTGAAACTTTTGAAAACTTTTGAATGAGAGGGAATAAAATGACTTTCCCCTTTGTGTTTGAATTCAAATTCCTACATTTCAAATCAGTGAGAGAAGATTACATGACTTCTTCAACATGAAAAGATTTAGAAAGGGAATTTGAAAACTATTTGAAAATTTCTCATATGGAGTTTCACTTTCATATTTGAATTCCCTATTTGAATTTGTAAGCATTCAAACCCCTTGACAAAGTTTTTGAGAGGAGTAATATGACACTCCAAACCAGGGGTATTTTTTTGAAGTATTTGAACCATAAAAACCAAGGGGTTATTTGAAAAATATTTGCAAAAATAAATAAAGCCATTTAGGCATTTTCTAAAAATATTTTTTTTAAATATTTATTTTGGCCGTGGAAAAATGTTCATTAAATGTCACTTATTTCCCTGATCATTCTGGTATATAAAACTTTATTTTTTGGACAGGTTTTGAATGACTTAATGATATTTTAATGCTCTATAAATTAATAATAGGAAACTATTAAACGTGTGTTAAAGCCCACCGGCCCACCGCCTCTAACCTCTCCCCGAAACTACTCCGCACCGGCCACCGCTGACCGCGCCCTCTCTCTCTCTCTCTCTCTCGCTGACAACCGAACCCATCCGACCGATCCCACAAACACCACGGTCAACCCCCTCCTCTCGCCCCGAACCTCGCCGGCGAGATCACCGGAGGCGCAATATCCTCTCTCTTCCTTCCGTGACCCTCCTGACCTCTCCTATAAATAGAGGAGCTCGGCCTCATTCTGTTCTTGCCCGAACCCCCAACTCTCACGCCCTCGTGCTCGCCAAAATGCTCGCCGGAGTTCGACCGAGCCGCCGCGCCATTGCCGCACCACCTCTCGCTCCCGACCTCCCCAACCACCACCGCCACCACCAACCACTTCGCCTCGCCTGTCTGCACCTCCCTGTGCACTCGCCCTTGCTCCAACGACGACGACGCCAGGACCACCGTCGTACTTGCTGTCCTCGCCTGCATCGACCGGTGCCATCACCAACACCGGCAGACCACCTCGCCACTGTCCCCATTGACCTCGCCGCCGTCGGACATCACCGGTGCTTCGCCGGAGACCACCCCCACCGCGGTGAGCTTCTCCTTCCTCCTCCTCCGTCCGATCTAGAACCTGCGGTCAGGATTAGATCGCGTAGTTTATTTTAATTCCCAAACTGTTTTCTCCTAGTGTTCCGTCGTCCGCTCGTTAGCACCCACACGCACACCCCTCCAGCCAATCAGAACCTGCCACGTCACCCTGTCCGTTAGTTTAGTTTAGGTGATTTAATTTGATTATTTTTTGCATTGTGTCAAAAATTTGTTCTAGTTTTTGTAGATATCAAGTTTGACCATATTTGAATAATTTAAAATTGATTTCAGACATATTTGATTCAAATCTTATTTTCTGAACATCTTGAGTTTAAAAATATATTTTGAGTTGATTCTTTTTGCTACTTGTCACTAGTAACCTTAGTTATCAGTAGGTAGAGTTTGAATGTTTTTTAGAATATTTTATAGTAGTCTTTTCAAGCAAAACAGATTCTGTTTAGTTCTATTAAGTTTATTTATATTCCCTTTTGTTTTAAATTATTTTATTTTATATTAGTGATAGACTTTTATAAAGTTTTCTGTTAGATAATAGTAGCCCTTCAAAAAATAAATATTTTATTAGTTGATTGCATGAAAATTCAATTCTAGTTCAATTATAACTTGCAACTGGATTTTCATTTGCTATGTTGATCTTCTATTTTGAAAATAGTTTCCACAAATTGTTTTATAATTTTGATTTGCTGTTAGTCAAGGTCTAGACCAGAAACAATTCGTATTATAGTTGAGATTGTTTGTGGTTTAAGCCAAGGATGACCTTATCAAAAGAAGAATGTTTATAAAAGCTTTTCAATTAGTTCTCTTTGCAAAATGAAGACTTATGAGAAAATACTTTCTGTTAATTATTTGCTTTAAAAATTGTTTTTCTTTTATTAACTTAGTGTTTTCTTGATGATATGTTCAAGTAGTTAAAAACTTAAGTTGCTAGAGTATTGTTTTCTTAGTCCCTAGTTGTTCTTCAAAAGTAATTCTTTTTTTGCTAAGTAAAATATTTACTAAACTACTTTTGATTATATTTTACTTTGTTTTGAGTTTTTACTTTTGAAAATAGGATGTACTTGAAGAGAAGACCAACTTTGGTTGTGTTGATGAAGTTTTGTTGATTTTAACTTTTGTCTTAAGTATTTCCTTCATCACCACCATGTTGCTTTTGGTTTTTGTGTTGCCTTTTTGATTGATTAGTATTGACTGCTAGTATGATTGCTTATAAGAATGAGATGTTTGATTGTATAGATTTTCATCGGAGAGTGACGAATAGTCTATCAGTTATCTCTGAGAGCGATATTATTTCTTCATCAACAGTACAGGCAAGTCACTTTGACCATGTATACCTATGTTTTATTGCATTAGTTCTTCCATCTCCCCAATTGCATGCAAAGTAGGTAAATTGGAAACTTGGTTACTTGTTGTAGTATCATGTGGTAGGTACCCCTCAACCCTTTGACACATTGGCCCCGGGAAACGTTGATTTAATTTTGCTATGCTATTAGTAGACGGGGTTGGTTGTGTGATTCATGAGAGTTGTGAGTTAATAATTTTCAAGACCTGCATTATGATCAAGACTTCAAGACTCTGAGTTTTTCAACTTACCTCTGGGTGGATGATGGTTGAACGGCGCCCTGGAGAAACCAGTGGTTAGCCTAGGTGTTGCTGGGGAAGTGCTAGTATTCACGCGGAAAGGTCCACCCAGGCACAAAGAGATGGATGGATGCTTCAAGACCCAAGGCTTACCTGCACAGCCACAAGCCATTATGGGCTCTGGCTTGGTTGGATATCGTGGTGACCCTGGACAGGCGGTGCTACGAGATGTAAAAGAACGGTAGGAAAGGATGGGCACCGACAGAGTCTCAGGGAAACCCTTTAGAAGACCATGTTTTGGTCATCCGTTTCTCAAACACCCTGAAGTGCGAGAAGTCAAACGGAGGCGATCAAATCTTGTGGGGAACGTGTGCAAAACTCTGCAGAGTACCCAAACCTAATCGATTAGCCGTATCCACGGTCATGGACAATTTGAGCCAAAGGAACTAAAACTATGTGGAACTCTCAACACAATTAATTGTATTGATGTGGTTTTATTAATGACAACTTGGGTATGAGAATTGGTTGGTGGAACCATCTCATTAATCAACCAACATTGTAGTAATTATGCTTTTTGCCCTCTCTTGTTGTAGGAAAATTTTGGCTTTATGCAAAACCCACTACCCCACTTGCCATATATGCATGTAGAATAGATGATTACTTTACACCCCCTCTTTTGTGACTTGCCGGCATATTCAAAATGCTGACCTACACGGCTGCAACGTCTTATGTTGCAGATAAGCTCTACGACGGGTAAGAGTACGATTCAGGGTTACGGTCTACACTCAACCTGCCGTTGGTGTTCTTGGGACTCCACTCCCGTTGACTGTTTCGACTGAGATTTTAAGGTATATATCAGTTTTACGTTAATTACATGTGATTGTACTTTGATATATACATTGGTGTACTGTGTGTGCTAGCATACTGATCCAGGGATGGCACAGAACACACAAAGGCTTGACTCGTTTTGAGTCGGCTCGCTACAACTTCCAATAGGATATGGGTCACTACGCCAATATGTGCCTAGGAAAGGAACCAAGAACCCAAGGAGCAAACACCAACATCAAGAAGCCCCGAGACTTGTCAGTAGTCATCTGTTTTTGTTGCAAGGAAGCAGTACATTATGCTAGTGAATGTCCAAAGGAGAAGAAATCAAGAATGGAGGAGTAAATTTTGAGATGGCAATATGTGTAACATGAAACACTCTTGTTTTCATGAGATTATGGAGTTAAATTTTCATGAGATTAGGAGAATGATGAGACGGACAAGACCCAAACTATAATCGTAGCATTTGATCGTGTTAGTTTATTGCTATAGCTTTCTGCATGTCAAGTATCTGTTCATATGACCATGAGATCATGCAACTCACTGACACCGGAGGAGTACCTTGTGTGTATCAAACGTCGCAACGTAACTGGGTGACTATAAAGGTGCTCTACATGTATCTCCGAGGGTGTCTATTGGGTTGGAATGGATCAATACTGGGATTTGTTACTCCGTGTGACAGAGAGGTATCTTAGGGCCCACTCGGTAATACAACATCACAACAAGCCTTGCAAGCAATGTGAGTAAGTGTTAGCCACATGAACTTGTATTACGGAATGAGTAAATAGACTTGCCGGTGATGAGGTTGAACTAGGTATACAAATACCGACGATCGAATCTTGGGCAAGTAACATACCGAAGAACAAAGGGAACAACATACGGGATTAACTGAATCCTTAACATAGAGGTTCAACCGATAAAGATCTTCGTAGAATATGTAGGAACCAATATGGGCATCCAGGTCCCGCTATTGGTTATTGATCGTAGAGGTGTCTCGGTCATGTCTACATAGTTCTCGAACCCATAGGGTCTGCATACTTAAGGTTCGGTGATGTTTCGGTAGTATAAAGTTATGTATGGTGGTGACCGAAGGTTGTTCAGAGTCCCGGATGAGATCTCGGACATCACGAGGAGTTTAGGAATGGTCCGGAGGTAAAGATTGATATATAGGAAGTCCTGTTTTGGTCACTGGGAAAGTTTCGGGCTCATCGGTAGTGTACCGTGAGTGCCAGGAGTGTGTCGGGGTACCATCGGGAGGGGTATTTCGACTCAAGAGGCTACATCGGCCATGGGAGGAGGTATACTAGCCCTTAGTGGGCTGGCCTAAGTCCCACAAGAGGCCCATGCGGCTGGGAGGAGAAGTCCAAAAGGAAAAAGGTGGAAAAGGAGTTTTCCAAGTGGGAGAGAAGGAGTCCTAATCCTACTAGGATTGGAGGAGGACTCCTCCTCCTCCCACTTTGGCCTACGCAAGGGCTGGCCCCTTGAGGGCCAAGTGTCCTCCCTCCCTCCTGCTATATATACTAGAGGTTTGAGGGTTTTTTGAGACATAGAAAAACAGCCACGTGCTACCTCTCCTCTAGTTCGTAGTTTCTCCTCTAGACCGGTTTCAGTGGTGCTTAGGCGAAGCCCTGCTGGAATAGATCCACCACCATTGCCGCAACACCGTTGCGCTACTGGAGAACTTGTCTACCTCTCCGCTCCCTCTTGCTGGATCAAGAAGGCGGAGTTCGTCATCAAGCCGTACGTGTGCTGAACGTGGAGGTGCCGTCCGTTCGGTGCTAGATTGAGACGGATCGTGATTGGATCGCGAGACGTTGACGATTTGGATCGCGAAGACGTTCGACTACATCAACCGCGTTTCTTAGCACTTCCCGCTTAGCGATCTATAAGGGTACGTAGATCCACTCTACCTCTCGTAGATGCTCATCACCATGGATAGATCATGCGTGTGCGTAGAAATTTTTTGTTTCCCATGCAACGTTCTCCAACAGTGGCATCATGAGCTAGGTCTACGTGTAGATGAGATCTCGAGTAGAACACAAAGAGTTTGTGGGCATTGATGCGTAGATTGCTTCCTCCCTTGGCCGTGTTTTGGTTCAGTGGTATTGTGGGATGAAGCGGCCTGGACCAACCTTACTCATACGCTTACGAGAGACCGGTTCCATCGACTGACATGTAACTTCGTTGCACAAAGATGGCTGGCGGGTGTGTGTTTCTCCTACTTTAGTTGGATCGGATTCGACAAAGGCGGTCCTTGAGAAGGTTGAAAAGTAATTTATGTATCACCGTTGTGGTTTTGCATAGGTGAGAATTATTCTTGCTAGATACCCGTAGCAACCACGTAAAACTTGCAACAACAATTAGAGGACGTCTAACTTGTATTTGCAGGGTATGTTGTGATGTGATATGGCCAATTACATGATGAGATATATGTGATGTATGAGATGATCATGTGTTGTATAGAATATCATGACTTGCATGCCGATGAGTACGACAAGCGGCAGGAGCCATAGGGTTGTCTTTAATTGTTGTATGACCTGCGTGTCAATCATTAAGCACTATGTAATGCTTTACTTTATCGCTAAATGGTAGCTATAGTAGTATGAGCATGGCGGGTGTGATAACCCCGATGGCGACACAGTGATGGAGATCATGGTGTTATGCCGGTGACGATGGAGATCATGCCGGTGCTTGCATGATGGAGATCAAAAGCACAAGTTCATGGCCATATCGTGTCACTTATGATTTGCATGTGATGTTAATCCTTTTATGCACGTTGTTTTGCTTAGAACGGCAGTAGCATTATAAGGTGATCCCTCACTTAAATTTCAAGGTAAAATTGTGTTCTCCCCGAGTGTGCACCGTTGCGAAAGTTCGTCGTGTCGAGACACCACGTGATGATCGGGTGTGATAGACTCTACGTTCACATACAATGGGAGCAAGCCAGTGTTGCACGTGCAGAACACTCGGGTTAAACTTGACGAGCCTAGCATGTACAGACATGGCCTCGGAACACAAGAGACCGAAAGGTCGAACATGAGTCATATAGTAGATATGATCAACATGATGATGTTCACCATTGAAACCACCTCAACTCACGTGATGATCGGACTTGAGTTGGTGAATTTGGATCATGTAACACTCGAATGACCGGAGGGATGTCAATTTGAGTGGGAGTTCTTAAGTAATATGATTAATTGAACTCATTATCATGAACATAGAGAGTAGTGTCTTTGCAAATTATGTTGTAGATTACTAGCTCACGTTGTAGCTCCCTTGAATTTTTATATGTTCCTAGAGAAATAGAGTTGAAAGATGATGGTAGCAATAATCTGGACTGGGTCCGTCATCTGAGGATTGTCCTCATTGCTGCACAGAAGTCTTATGTCAACGCGGAGGTGCCGTCCGTTCGGTGCTAGGTCGGGACGGATCACGATTGGACCGCGGGACGCTCGGCGATTTGGATCGCGAAGACGTTCGACTACATCAACCGTGTTTCTTAACGCTTCCCGCTTAGCGATCTACAAGGGTATGTATATTCACTCTCCCTCTCGTAGATGCTCATCACCATGGATAGATCTCGCGTGTGCATAGGATTTTTTTTGTTTCCCATGCAACGTTCCCCAACAGTGGCATCATGAGCTAGGTTTATGTGTAGATGAGATCTCCAGTAGAACATAAAGGAGTTTGTGGGTGTTGATGCTTAGATTTCTTCCTCCCTTGGTCATGTTTTGGTTCACCGGTATTGTGGGATGAAGCGGCCCAAACCAACCTTACTCGTACGCATACGAGAGACCGGTTCCATCGACTGACGTGTAACTTCGTTGCACAAAGATGGCTGGCGGGTGTCTATTTCTCCTACTTTAGTTGGATCGGATTCGACAAAGGTGGTCCTTGAGAAGGTTGAAAAGCAACTTATGTATCACCGTTGTGCTTTTGCGTAGGTGAGAATTGTTCTTGCTAGATACCCGTAGCAACCATGTAAAACTTGCAACAACAATTAGAGGACGTCTAACTTGTTTTTGAAGGGTATGTTGTGATGTGATATGGCCAATTACATGATGAGATATATGTGATGTCTGAGATGATCATGTGTTGTATAGAATATCACGACTTGCATGTCGATGAGTACGGCAACTGATAGGAGCCATAGGGTTGTCTTTAATTATTGTATGACTTGCGTGTAATTCATTAAGCGCTATGTAATGCTTTACTTTATCGCTAAGTGGTAGCAATATTAGTATGAGCATGGAGGGCGCGACAACCCCGATGGCGACGCAATGATGGAAATCATAACGATGGAGATCATGGTGTTATGCCGACGACGATGAAGATCATGCCGGTGCTTTCAAGATGGAGATCAAAAGCACAAGTTCATGGCCATATCATGTCACTTATGATTTGCATGTGATGTTAATACTTTTATGCACCTTGTTTTGCTTAGGACGACGGTAGCATTATAAGGTGATCCCTCACTTAAATTTCAAGATAAATTGTGTTCTCCTCGAGTGTGCACCATTGCGAAAGTTCGTCGTGTCGAGACACCACGTGATGATCGGGTGTGATAGACTCTACGTTCGCATACAACGGGTGCAAGCGAGTGTTGCACATGCGGAACACTCGGGTTAAACTTGATGAGCCTAGCATGTACAAACATGGCCTCGGAACACAAGCGACTGAAAGGTCGAACATGCGTCATATAGTAGATATGATCAACATGATGATGTTCACCATTGAAACCACCTCAACTCACGTGATGATCGGACTTGAGTTGGTGAATTTGGATCATGTATCACTCTGATGACTAAGGGATGTCAATTCGAGTGGGAGCTTTAGTAATTTGATTAACTAAACTCATTATCTTGAACAATAGTCTTAGTAACCTTTGCTTATTTATGTTGTAGATCAATCGCTCGCGCAGTAGCACCCTTGAATTTTAATGCGTTCCTAGAGAAAGCTAAGTTGAAAGATGATGGAAGTAACTTTGTGGATTGGGCCCGTAATCTGAGGATTATCCTCACGGCTTCCTAGAAGGCTTATGTCCTTGATGCATCGCTTGGTGACGCACTGAAAGCACAACATGCTCCCTTGGTGGTTTTGATAATTCATGACAACATACATTGTCTCTTGGACTAACACCTCTATCTAGTGTATTTCAGATAATAGTCCATGGAGAGTTGAGTTGGCAAAAGGATTGAGGAGATTGTGGAATTACCCCAAGATGCAAGGAAATATGTTGGCCAAGCTTCAAGCAAGAGGACTCTACATTTTACATTTGTGAGAAATCACTTTGAGTCCATAGGAAAGCCAATACTATTAAAAGGGGGTAAGGTTTTGTTGGTGAACAAAATGCTCATACGTGCACAAGTGATAGTCACAAAAAACATCCACAAGCTCTCCCAGCAAAGTCTGTCCAAAGCCAAATATGCAAAATCAGTGCAACCAACATTCCTATCCCGGTGCCACCGATTCCAAACCCTAGACAGAATCAGCCAAACCCTAACACTTCGGTGCAGCCGACGCTGCTTTCGGTGCCACTGAGTTGGGTTACCAAGTTTCTGTTACGCAAGTTCACATTTTCGGTCCATTCGAAAATGGTGAATCGGTGTCACCAAGTATGGCAAATCTGACCGTTGGTCACCTTGTCGGTACAACCAAGATTCATATATCGGTCCCTCCGAGATTCAAAAGTTGCCACTTTTGGTCACTTCAGTACCACCGAGATTTACACATCGGTGTCACCGAGTTGGTCATTTTGTGTGTAACAGTTAGATTTTTGGGGATGCCTATATATACCCCTCCACCACTACCTACTCGAAAGAGAAGCAATCAGAACTATTCCATACATATCCTACTCAGTTTTCCGAGAGAGAATCACCTACCATTGTGTTGAGGTCAAGATCTTCCACTCCAACCATATGGATCTTGATTTCTAGCCTTCCCAAGTTGCTTTCCACCAATCCCATCTCTTCTACCAAGACAAACCTGTGAGATAATGATTGTGTGTTGAGGAGTCTATCATCTTGAAGCACAAGAGCAAGGATTTCATCATCATTATCGAGCCTATTACCTTTTGGAGGGTGGTGCCTCCTAGATTGGTTAGGTGTCGCTTGGGAGCCTCCTACTTCGTGTTGTGGAGTGAACCAAGAAGTTTGTAAGGGCAAGGAGATCTCCTACTTCGTGAAGATCTACCCATAGTGAGGCTAGTCCTTCGTGGACGGAAGCCATATGGAATAGTCAAGGTTGCTACTTCGTGGACCCTTATGGGTGGATCCCTCCGTGGACTCTCGCGACCGTTACCCTTCGTGGGTTGAAGACTCCATGAACGTGGACGTACGATAGCACCAACTATCGGAACCACGGGAAAAATCCTTGCGTCTCCTATTGCGTTTGATCTATCTATCCCATCTCTTTAATTCATGTGAAATGTCTTTACTTTCTGCTGCCATACTTGTAGACATGCATGTGTAGGGCTGTTAGATCTACTAGACTTGCTAAAGCTGTTAAAATCTGCCAACCAATTAACTTGGGAAAAGGTTAGGTTTTAAATTTCCTGCTAGTATTCTATTCACCCCCCTCTAGACAACCCACTCTCGATCCTACAAGTGGTATCAGAGCATTGGTCTCCATTGCTTTGGTTTAATCACCATGGAGGAAGATGGATGGTTTAATCAGTTTGAGTTGTAGAGTGCCCATTCTTGATGGAGAGTACTATAGTCAATGGAAAAATACCATGATTGATCTATTTAATAGATTCCATTTGACAAAATATATTGAACACCCTTATGTGCTCCCTATTGATGAATTGCATCCCACACACGAAGAGGAAATTAACATGCTTGGTAACCTAAGAACTGTCAATCTTATTGTTAGAGGTTTACCAAGGTTCGTGCTTTCTCAATTGAAGAACTTTGCTTGTGCCTATACCTTATGGACTGATCTGGAGAAACGATATCCAAATCTTTCCTTAGGAAATCATGTTGAAATTCTTCATAAAACCATTGCTTTTCACAAAATGAAGCCTAGTGATCCAAACTTTGATAAATGCCTATTTGAGCTTCGTGATCTTATGCGTGCTAAAGGAGATCTCACCACTATCAACAACATTATCTTCGAAGCCATTCACATTCATAAACTTGAACATTGTCAGTATCACTATTCTAACGAATCTCTTGTTCTTTATGACGAGGATTTCCCACTTGATGATTACAATGTGGAACATGGCTACTATGAAGAAGATGAGTTGTTCGACATCGAGCACGAGAAGATCATGAAGAATGTGAGCCTCATGGCAAACCTTAAGGATTACATGTCCGGAGGAAAAGAGTGGATTCTTGACAGCGGATGTACGGATCATATGACTGGTGATAAAGACATGTTCCAAGAGATCACGCCTAATCAACGTCCTCGACGGTACGTGACCTTTGGAGACAACTCTAAGGGTAAGATACTTGGCCTTGGTAAGGTGGCCATATCTCATGATAGCTCTATTCAAAATGTTATGCTTGTTGAATCCCTTGGCTACAATCTTCTTTCCATATCTAGGCTTGCCGACTTCGGTTTCAATGTTTTATTCACGAAAGTAGATTGCCAAGTGTTTCGTCAAGATAATCATAAAATGGTCTTTACCGGTTTTCGTAGAGGTGATCTATACATTGTTGCTTTCACTAAAAGATCCAAGCCTTGCACTTGTTTAATTGCAAAATCTTCTAAAGTTTAGCTTTATCATAGAAGACTTGGACATGTAGGCATGCACAATCTAGATAAGCTAATCAAAGGTGATCATATACTTGGTGTTAAAGATGTTATCTTTGACAAAGATAGATTTTGTAGTGCTTGTCAAGATGGAAAGCAAGTAGGTGGAAGTCATCCCGTTAAGAATATCATGACTACTAGGAGACCATTCGAGTTACTTCATATGGATCTTTTTGGTCCCAATGCTTACAAGAGTCTCGGTGGAAATTCCTATGGTCTAGTTATAGTTGATGATTTTTCTAGATTTACGTGGGTATTCTTTCTTGATGATAAGTCGCAGGTTCAAAAGATCTTCAAGAACTTTGCTTGCAAAGCGCAAAATCAGTTTGAAGTGAAGATCAAGAAGGTTCAAAGCGATAATGGATCGGAGTTCAAGAACACCCATGTGGATACCTTTCTTGACGAAGAACGCATCTCACATGAGTTCTTGGCTACGTACACGCCTCAAAAAAATGGAGCTGTTGATAGGAAGAACCATACGCTCATTGAGATAGCAAGAACGATGCTTGATGAATACATGACGCCAAGACACTTTTGGGCAGAAGCCGTTGAAACAGCATGCCATGCCAGAAACCAACTTTACTTGCACAGGCTTCTCGGTAAAACGACATACGAGCTACTCACCGGTAACAAACCCCAAGTCGGATACTTTTGGGTATTTGACTCAAAGTTCTACATTCTTGATAAGCACATGAAGATCCACCACATCCACCTTCACCACCACCTCAAGGGAACGCCACCTTCAACAACAACGAAGATGAATGAGATGATGATGAATAAGAAGAAGCTCCACCATCCAACAATCGGAAGCTGACCCGAGTTCGAGCTCAAGTGACCAAGAACCATCCCCTAAACCAAATCTTTGGTGATATACAAACAGGGAGAATCACTCGCTCCAAAACCCGTCTAGCTAACTTTTGTGAGCATTATTCTTTCATCTCTAGCATTGAGCCTTTAAAGGTAGAACAAGCTCTTGAAGACGCGGATTGGGTGAACACTATGCATGAAGAGCTACACAACTTCGAGAGGAACAAAGTGTGGACACTCGTGGAGAAGCCCAAAGATGAGCACAACATCATCGGAACCAAATGGGTGTTTCGAAACAAACAAGACAAAGATGGTCAAGTCTTGCGCAACAAGGCTCGTCTCGTAGCCCAAGGATATACGCAAGTTAAAGGTATGGACTACGGTGAGACTTATGCCCCCGTCGCTAGACTTGAAGCTATCCGTATTCTTCTTGCTTATGCTAATCACCATGATATCACGCTTTATCAAATGGACATCAAAAGGCATTTTTAAATGGTGAAATGAAGAAGAAGTTTATGTTAAGCAACCACCTGGTTTTGTGAATCCTAAGAAACCTAATCATGTTTACAAGCTTCGCAAAGCTCTTTATGGTCTTAAGCAAGCCCCTCGTGCTTCGTATAAATGTTTAACAAAGTTTCTCATCGAAAAAGGTTTTGAAATTGGTAAAATTGATGCAACCTTGTTCACTAAGAGAGTTAATGGAGAAATATTTGTGTGCCAAATCTATGTGGATGATATTATATTTGGTTCCACTAATCCTCAATTAAGTGAAAGATTTGGAAGGTTGATGTCCGAGAAGTATGGGATGTCTATGATGTGTGAGCTGAAATTCTTTCTTGGATTGCAAATCAAGCAATCAAGAGAAGGAACTTTCATCTCTCGAACTAAGTATACCAAGGACTTGATCAAGAAGTTCAACATGCAGGATTGCAAAGGTATGAAAACTCCTATGCCCACTAGTGGACATGTTGACCTTACCAGTGAGGATGAACCACTTGATCAAAAGGTTTATCGATCTATGATTGGTTCATTGTTATATCTATGTGCATCCCGTCTTGATATTATGATTAGTGTTTGCATGTGTGCTAGATATCAAGTTGCACCTAAAGAGTGTTATCCTTTGGCTGTGAAACGTATTGTGAGGTACTTGATACAAACACCAAACTTTGGCATTTGGTATCCCAAGGGATCTTCTTTTAATCTTGTTGGCTTTTCCGATTCAGACTATGCCGGTGACAAGGTTGATAGAAAATCCACCTCGGGTACTTGTCAATTTTTAGGTAGATCTCTTGTGTCTTGGTCCTCCAAGAATCAAAACTCGGTATCTCTATCTACTGTCGAAGCTGAGTATATTGCTGCTGGATCTTGTTGTGTGCAATTACTATGGATGACACAAACGCTTAAGGATTATGGAATTTATGTTAAAAAATGTTCCATTACTTTGTGACAATGAAAGTGCTATAAAAATTGGATATAATCCTGTGCAACATTCTCGAACCAAGCATATTCAAGTTCGACATCATTTCATTCGTGATCATGTTGCCAAAGGAGATATCAATCTTAAGCATGTTCATACTAACAAACAATTGGCTGATATCTTCACCAAGCCACTTGATGAGAAAACATTTTGTCATTTGAGGAGTGAGTTTAACATCATTGATGCTTCAAACTTGAGCTAGACTCACTCGGTTGCAAGCAAGGGAATGGGCTTTCTTGTTATCTCCATGTTCCCGTAACTCGTTATCACATGCCATGGAATTCTATGGTCCCTTGTATTGCATCTAACCTTTTGTACGTCCTTGGAAGAACTTCATTCCACAAGATTGCCATCAACTCCAATCATAAGCAATATTGTCGTTACCAAGTATCCACAACCCCTCTTGATGATGGAAGGAAGAAGATAACAAAAACATATCCTTGACATATACTTGATCTTAGTTGCAAAATCTTAAGTAGTATCATGTCAATTGGATATATCCATTGTTCTTCCTTGCATGACTAACCTTTGTAGGTGACTAGTGTACTAGAACGAGAAGGATTGCTCCAAATTCAAGATGATCTTCATCAACCTCGAGCATCCTCAACAAGTTCACCTACGAGCAACGTCATCAACATCACTCAAAGGTATGTACTCATATACTTGAAAAGGCTTTACTCCAAGTCATGGGCTAAAGTAACTCAAGTGATGTGAAGACATCAAAATGCTTAATCGAAAAATGGTAACACCATTTCGAGCTTAAACGATGAGTATGACCTATGATCAAGTATTCTCGCTTGGCTCCTAAGTTAACATACTCTAATATAGGTGACCTAGTCACCGCCCATCATTTAGTTAAGAATCTTGCATGGTTTGCTCTCTATTTGCATGATCTCTCGTAACCACTCAAATCTTATCTATTTGATGTCCTTTGTAAAACTTTCGCATTTTTCTTTTCGAAACTATTTCATTTGTCTATGTGAAAACAGAAACTTGGTTTCTCATTCGAAATCACCAATATTAATAACTCGGTTCTACCAAACTTGCAAATAAGCGGCACTACACAATCTCGGTACCATCAATTTATTTATCTCGGAGTCACCAATTTTCTTTGCTTTTGAAATCTGTGTTTCTTTAATATTGTTTATTTGTTTATGTTCTTGTGATATTCTTGTTCCTTCGATGACCCCTTCATTAAAAAACTATATATATATATATGTTGGGGAACGTAGTAGTAAATCAAAAAATTTCCTACATGTCACCAAGATCAATCTATGGAGAAACCAACAACGGGCAAAGGGGGAGTGCATCTTCATACCTTTGAAGATCGCAAAGCAGAAGTGTTACAAGAACGCGGTCGGTGGCGTCATACTCGCAGCGATTCAGATCGCGGTGGATTCCGATCTAAGCGCCGAACAACGGTGCCTCCGCGTTCAACACATGTGCAGCCCGGCGACGTCTCCTACGTCTTGATCCAACAAGGAGGAAGGAGAGGTTGAGGGAAAGCTCCAGTGGAAGGACGACGTGGTGATGATGGATCTGCGTGGTACTCTGGCAGGGCTTCGCCAAGCGCTACGGAGGATGAGGAGGAGGAGGGGTAGGGCTGCGCCGAGAGAGAGAGAGATCTGTTGTGTCGGCAGCCCAAAACCCTCCACTATTTATAGGAGGAGAGGGAGGAGGGTGCGCACCCTCTAGGGTTCCCACCCTAGGGGATGCTGCAGCCCTAGATTGGCAAGGAGGGCCGGCGGCCGAGGTGGGGAGGAGGGGCGACGCCCTAGGGTGGGCCTTGGCTGCGCCTTGGGCCGGCGGCCGAGGTGGGGAGGAGGGTTTGCCCCCCTTCACCCTTGGCTGCGCCTTGGGCTGAGGTGAGAGGCGCACCAGCGCACCTCCGGACCATTTCGGAATTCCTCGTGATGTCCGGGATCTCATCCGAGACTCCTAACAACCTTCGGTAACCACGTACACTATTTCCCTATAACCCTAGCGTCATTGAACTTTAAGTGTGTAGACCGTACGGGTTCGGAAGGCATGTAGACATGACCAAGACATCTCTCCAGTCAATAACCAACAACCGTATCTGGATACCCAAGTTGGCTCCCACATGCTCCACGATGATCTCATCGGATGAACCACGATGTCGGGGATTCAATCAATCTTGTATACAATTCCTTTTGTCTATCGGTATGTTGCCTGCCCGAGATTCGATCGTCGGTATCCCCATACCTTGTTCAATCTCGTTACCGACAAGTCTCTTTACTCGTTCCGTAACACATCATCCCGTGGCTAACTCCTTAGTCACATTGAGCTCATTATGATGATGTCTTACCGAGTGGGCACAGAGATACCTCTCCATCACACGGAGTGACAAATCCCAGTCTCGATTCGTGCCAAACCCAACAGACACTTTCGGGGATAACCGTAGTGTACCTTTATAGCCACCCAGTTACGTTGTGATGTTTAGCACACCCAAAGTATTCCTACGGTATCCGGGAGTTGCACAATCTCATGGTCTAAGGAAATGATACTTGACATTAGAAAATCTTTAGAAGACGAACTACACGATCTTGTGCTATGCTTAGGATTGGGTCTTGTCCATCACATCATTCTCCTAATGATGTGATCCCGTTATCAATTGCATCCAATGTCCATGGTCATGAAACCATGACCATCTATTGATCAACGAGCTAGCCAACTAGAGGCTCACTAGGGACATGTTGTGGTCTATGTATTCACCCATGTATTATGGTTTTCGGTTAATACAATTATAGCATGAACAATAGACAATTATCATGAACAAGGAAATATAATAATAACCACTTTATTATTGCGTCTAGGGCATATTTCCAACAGTTTCCCACTTGCACAATAATCTAGTTACATTGTGATGTATCTAACACCCATAGAGTGGTGTTGATCATGTTTTGCTCATGAGAGAGGTTTAGTCAATGGATCTGCGACATTCAGATCCGTATGTACTTTGAAACCTGGGCTCCTTGGCAAGGGCAATAGCTCCAGTGTTGTCACAGAATAGAGTCATCACGCCCGACGCATTGGGAATCACTCCTAGGTCGGTGATGAACTCCTTCATCTAGACTCCTTCCTTTGCTGCTTCCGAAGCAGCTATGTACTCCGCTTCACATGTAGGTGCCGCCACGACGCTTTTCTTGATGCTGCATCTGCTGACTGCCCCTCCGTTCAAAATATACACATATCCGGTTTGTGACTTGGAGTCATCCGGATCTGTATTGAAGCTAGCATCGACGTAACCCTTCACGACGAGCTCTTCGGCACCTCCATATACGAGAAACATGTCCTTGGTCCTTCTCAAGTACTTCAAGATATTCTTGATCGCTGTCCAGTGTTTCGCTCCGGGATCACTTTGGTACCTCCCTACCAAACTTATGGCAAGGTTCACATCAGGTCTGGTACACAGCATGGCATACATAATAGAGCCTATGGCTGAAGCATAGGGGATGACACTCATCTTTTCTCTATCCTGTGCCGTGGTCGGGCATTGAGTCGTACTCAATCTCACACCCTGTAACACAGGCAAGAACCCCTTCTTGGACTGATCCATATTGAACTTCTTCAATATCTTATCAAGGTATGTGCTTTGTGAAAGACCTATGAGGTGTCTCGATCTATCTCTATAGATCTTCATGCCTAATATGTAAGCAGCTTCTCCAAGGTCCTTCATTGAAAAACACTTATTCAAGTAGGCCTTTATGCTTTCCAAAAGTTCTATATCATTTCCCATCAACAATATGTCATCCACATATAATATGAGAAATGCTACAGAGCTCCCACTCACTTTCTTGTAAATACAAGGTTCTCCATAAACCTGTATAAATCCAAACGCTTTAATCACCTCATTAAAGTGAATGTTCCAACTCCGAGATGCTTGCAACAACCCATAGATGGAGCGATGAAGCTTGCATACTTTGTTAGCAGCTTTAGGATCGACAAAACCTGCCGGCTACATCATATACAGTTCTTCCTTAAGGAAACCATTAAGGAATGCCGTTTTGACGTCCATTTGCCAGATCTCATAATCATAAAATGCGGCAATTGCTAACATGATTCGGACGGACTTCAGCATCGCTACGGGTGAGAAAGTCTCATCATAGTCAACTCCTTGAACTTGTCGATAACCCTTAGCGACAAGCCGAGCCTTATAGATGGTCACATTACCATCTGCGTCAGTCTTTTTCTTAAAGATCCATTTATTTTCTATGGCTCGCCGATTATCAGGCAAGTCCACCAAAGTCCATACTTTGTTCTCATACATGGATCCTATCTCGGATGTCATGGCTTCAAGCCATTTGTTGGAATCCAGGTCCGCCATCGCTTCTTCATAGTTTGAAGGTTCACCGTTGTCCAACAACATGATATCCAGGACAGGGTTGCCGTACCACTCTGGTGCGGAACGTGTCCTTGTGGACCTTCGAGGTTCAATAGAAACTTGATCTGAAGTTTCATGATCACCATCATTAACTTCCTCACTAGCCGGTGCAGGATCCACAGAAACAACTTCCTGTGTTGTGCTACTCTCCGGTTCGAGTGGAGGTACAATTACCTCATCAAGTTCTATTTTCCTCCCACTTACTTCTTTCGAGAGAAACTCTTTCTCTAGAAAGGATCCATTCTTGGCAACAAAGACTTTGCCTTCGGATCTGAGGTAGAAGGTATACCCAACAGTTTCTTTGGGGTATCCTATGAAGACGCACTTTTCCGCTTTGGATTCGAGCTTCTCAGGTTGAAGTTTCTTCACATAAGCATCGCATCCCCAAACTTTCAGAAACAACAACTTAGGTTTTTTTCCAAACCATATTCATATGGTGTCGTTTCAACAGACTTAGATGGTGCCCTATTTAAAGTGAATTCGGTAGTCTCTAATGCATATCCCCAAAATGATAGCGGGAAATCGGTAAGAGACATCATAGATCACACCATATCCAATAGAGTGCGATTACGACATTCAGACACACCATTTCGCTGAGGTGTGCCAGGCGGCGTGAGTTGTGAAACAATTCCACATTTCCTTAGGTGCGTGCCAAACTCGTGACTCGATTATTCTCCACCACGATCAGATCGTAGGCACTTTATTTTCCTGTCACGTTGATTCTCTACCTCACTCTGAAATTCCTTGTACTTTTCAAAGGTTTCAGACTTGTGTTTCATTAAGTAGACATACCCATATCTGCTTAAGTCATTAGTGAGGGTGAGAACATAACGATAGCCACTGCGAGCCTCGACGCTCATTGGACCGCATACATCGGTATGTATTATCTCCAACAAGTCATTTGCTCGCTCCATTGTTCCGGACAACAAAGTCTTGGTCATCTTTCCCATGAGGCATGGTTCGCACGTGTCAAATGATTCGAAATCAAGAGACTCCAAAAGTCCATCAGCATGGAGCTTCTTCATGCGTTTGACACCAACATGACCAAGGCGGCAGTGCCACATGTAAGTGGGACTATCTTTATCAACCTTACACTTTTTGGTACTCACACTATGAACATATGTAATATCACGTTCGAGATTCATCAAAAATAAACCATTGACCAGCGGGGCATGACCATAAAACATTTCTCTCATATAAATAGAACAACCATTATTCTCAGATTTAAATGAGTAGCCATCTCGCATCAAGCGAGATCCGGATACAATGTTCATGCTCAAAGCTGGTACTAAATAACAATTTTTAAGGTTTAAAACTAATCCCTAAGGTAGATGTAGAGGTAGCGTGCCGACGGCGATCACATCGACCTTGGAACCATTCCTGACGCGCATCGTCACCTCGTCCTTTGCTAGCCTCCGCTTATTCTATAGCTCCTACTTGGAGTTGCAAATGTGAGCAACTGCATCGGTATCAAATACCCAGGAGCTACTATGAGCGTTGGTTAGGTACACATCAATAACGAGTATATCACATATACCTTTAACGTTGCCGGCCTTCTTATCCGCTAAGTACTTGGGGCAGTTCCGCTTCCAGTGACCGGTACCCTTGCAATAAAAGCACTCAGTCTCAGGCTTGGGTCCATTCTTGTTCTTCTTCCCGGCAACTTGCTTACCGGGCGTGGCAACTGCTTTTCCGTACTTCTTGAAGTTATTCTTACCCTTGCCTTTCTTGAAACTAGTGGTCTTATTGACCATCAACACTTGATGTTCCTTTTTGATTTCCCCCTCCGTTGATTTCAGCATCGAATACAACTCAGGAATGGACTTCTCCATCCCTTGCATATTGTAGTTCATCACAAAGCTCTTGTAGCTAGGTGGAAGCGACTGGAGGATTCTGTCAATGACCGAGTCATCCGAAAGATTAACTCCCAGCTGAGACGAGCGGTTGTGCAACCCAGACATTTTGAGTATGTGCTCGCTGACAAAACTATTTTCCTCCATCTTACAACTGAAGAACTTGTCGAAGACATCATATCTCTCGACCCAGGCATGAGCTTGGAAAACCATTCTCAGATCTTGGAACATCTCATATGCTCCGTGTTTCTCAAAACGCTTTTGGATCCCCGGTTCTAAGTTGTAAAGCATGCCGCACTGAACCAAGGAGTAATCATCACTACGCGACTGCCAGACGTTCATAACGTCTTGAGTTGCTGGGAAAACGGGTGCGTCACCTAGCGGTGCATCAAGGACATATAATTTCTTAGAAGCTATGAGGATGATCCTCAAGCTACGGACCCGGTCTGTATAGTTGCTTCCATCGTCTTTCAGCTTGGTTTTCCCTAGGAACGAGTTGAAGTTGAGGGCAACATTAGCGTGGGCCATTGGATCTACAATATAGATTGTAAAGAGAATTTTAGACTAAGTTCGTGATAATTAAGTTCACATAATCAAATTATTTAATGAACTCCCACTTAGATAAACTTCTCTCTAGTCATCCAAGTGACACATGATCCACGTCAACTAGCCAGTGTCCGATCATCACGTGAGACGGACTAGTCATCAATGGTGAACATCTCCATGTTGATCGTATCTTCTATATGACTCATGTTTGACCTTTCGGTCTCTCGTGTTCCGAGGCCATGTCTGTACATGCTAGGCTTATCAAGTCAACCTAAGTGTATTGCGTGTGTAAATCTGGCTTACACCTATTGCATGCGAACGTTAGAACCTATCACACCCGATCATCACATGGTGCTTTGGAACAACGAACCTTAGCAACAATGCACATTTAGGGGGAACACATTTCTTGAAATTTTAGTGAGAGGTCATCCTATTTAAGCTATTGTCGTTCTAAGCAAATAAGATGTAAAACATGATAAACATCACATGCAATCATATAATGACATGATATGGCCAATATCATCTTGCTCCTTTGATCTCCATCTTCGGGGCACCATGATCATCATTATCACCGACACAACACTATGATCTCCATCATCATGATCTCCATCATCGTGTCTTGATGAAGTTGTCTCACCAACTATTACTTCTACTACTGTGGCTAACGGTTAGCAATAAAGTAAAGTAATTACATGGCGTTTTTGATTGACATGCAGGTCATACAATAAATTAAGACAACTCCTATGGCTCCTGCCAGTTGTCATACTCATCGACATGCAAGTCGTGAATCCTACTACAAGAACATGATCAATCTCATACATCACATTTATCACATCACATCCTTTGGCCATATCACATCACTCGGCATATGCTGCAGAAACAAGTTAGACGTCCTCTAATTGTTGTTGCAAGTTTTTACGTGGCTGCTATAGGTTTCTAGCAAGAATTTTTCTTAGCTACACAAAAACCACAACGTGATATGCCAATTTCTATTTACCCTTCATAAGGACCCTTTTCATCGAATCCGATCTGACTAGAGTGGGAGAGTCAGACACCCGCTAGCCACCTTATGCAACAAGTGCATGTCAGGTGGTGGAACCAATCTCTCGTAAGCGTACGTGTAAAGTCGGTCCGGGCCGCTTCATCCCACAATGCCGCCGAATCAATATAAGACTAGTAACGACAAGAAAATTGACAAAATCGACGCCCACAACAACTTGTGTTCTACTCGTGCATAGATTCTACGCATAGACCTAGCTCATGATGCCACTATTGGGGAACATAGTAGTAAATCAAAAAAAATCCTACGTTTCACCAAGATCAATCTATGGAGAAACCAGCAACGAGAAAAGGGGGAGTGCATCTTCATAACATTGAAGATTGCAAAGCGGAAGTGTTACAAGAACGCGGTGGTGGATTCCGATCTAATCGCCGAACAACGGCGCCTCCGCGTTCAACACACGTGCAGCCCGATGACGTCTCCTATGCCTTGATCAAGCAAGGAGGAAGGAGAGGTTGAGGGAGAGCTCCGGCAGCATGATGGCGTGGTGATGGTGGAGCTACATGGTACTCCGGCAGGGCTTCACCAAGCGCTACGGAGGATGAGGAGGAGGAGGGGTAGGGCTGCGCCGAGAGAGAGAGACCTGTTGTGTCGGCAGCCCCAAACCCTCCACTATTTATAGGAGGAGAGAGTGGAGGGTGCGCACCCTCTAGGGTTCCCACCTTAGGGGGTGCGGCAGCCCTAGATTGGCCAGGAGGGCCGGCGGCCGAGGTGGGGAGAAGGGGCGGCGCCCTAAGGTGGGCCTTGGGCCCCTTCACGCCTAGGGTTTGCCCCCCTTGACCCTTGGCTGTGCCTTGGGCAGAGGTGGGAGGCGCACCAGCCCACCTAGGGGCTAATTCCCTCCCACACTTGGCCCATGTAGCCTTCCGGGGTCGGTGGCCCCTCCTAGTGGACCCTCGGAACCCTTCCGGTGGTCCCGGTACATTACCGATGATGCCCGAAACACTTTCGGTGACCAAATCCTCACATCCTATATATGAATCTTTACCTTCAGACCATTCTGGAACTCCTCGTGACGTCCGGGATATTATACGGGACTCCGAACAACCTTTGGTAACCACGTACACTATTTCCCAATAATCCTAGCATCATCGAACCTTAAGTGTGTAGACCCTACGGGTCGGGAGGCATGTAGACATGACCGAGACATCTCTCCGGTCAATAACCAACAGCGGGATCTGGATACCCATGTTGGCTCCCACATGCTCCACGATGATCTCATCAGATGAACCATGATGTCGGGGATTCAATCAATCCCGTATACAATTCCCTTTGTCTATCAATATGTTGCCTGCGCGAGATTCGATCGTTGGTATCCCCATACCTTGTTCAATCTTGTTACCGTCAAGTCTCTTTACTCATTCCATAACACATCATCCCATGGCTAACTCCTTAGTCACATTGAGCTCATTATGATGATGTCTTACCAAGTGGGCCCAGAGATACCTCTCCGTCACACAGAGTGACAAATCCCAGTCTCGATTCGTGCCAACCCAACAGACACTTTTGAGGATACCAATAGTGTAACTTTATAGCCACCCAGTTACGTTGTGATGTTTGGCACACCCAAAGTATTCCTATGGTATCCGGGAGTTGCACAATCTCATGGTCTAGGGAAATGATACTTGACATTAGAAAAGCTTTAGCAGACAAACTACACGATCTTGTGTTATGCTTAGGATTGGGTCTTGTCCATCACATCATTCTCCTAATGATGTGATTCCATTATCAACGACATCCAATGTCCATGGTCATGAAACCATGACCATCTATTGATCAACGAGCTATCCAACTAGAGGCTCACTAGGGACATGTTGTGGTCTATGTATTCACACATGTATTACGGTTTCCGGTTAATACAATTATAGCATGAACAATAGACAATTATCATGAACAAGGAAATATAATAATAACCACTTTATTATTGCCTCTATGGCATATTTCCAACAATATATAACAAACAACACTTCGGGGGGGAGAAATTCTTTATTCAAGGAACCCTAGCTCCAAGGAGAAGAAAACTAAAATTTGCCAAAGGGAGAGAAGTTACATTCAATGATTCCCTTAGTCTTTCAATGAACCCTACTTTCAATGACCCTTGTTCTCCAGGATCCCTTCCTTGTCAATGATCCCTGTCACTACTCCCAAGTTTAACCTTCTTGGTATTTTATGCCAAAGGGGGAGAATATCAAAGCTTCGTGCTAAAGGGAGAGTTACATGCTTATGCAAAGGGGGAGATATGACTTAGGGGGAGAGGAAAATATCAGAAGTTCACACTTATATAAACAATGGGAGAACAACAATGTAGGGGGAGAAAACTACTTTTGGAGAAATGTCTCAAGTGAACAAAGGATTACTTTTCTCATCCTATCCAATCCCAATATCTACATGCTGAGATTCAGGGGGAGAGGATGAACTACTACTTTCATATTTAAGGGGAGAAAGTTCTAAATGATCTTGGAGACATATTAATCTTACAGATTATCATCTTTTATATGTTCTCCATATCTTGGTATTCTTTGAGTTTTATTGATTTTGTGTAGTAGAATACTCTTGTGTTTTCTAACATTGTTTTCTCAAGTGTGTCTCTACTACTAGAATCCTAAAGAACTCAAGGTAAGTATATACATCATATCCTTGATCAAGATGATATCTTGCTTCTTGCACATATTGTTTGCAAGAGTGAAGTTTTGAACGGGGATACATTTTATTCATACATATTTCGATACATATAGCCAAGATACACATGACTTCTTATATCTCTTTCATCCGTATGTGTGTCCATCCATTCCAAAGCAACTATCCTCTAAAGGACTGCACACATTTAGGAGGAGCAAATCTAGGTCATGTGTTTCTCAAAGTCTTCATCGCATACGTGCATATCTTTAATTGAAGCTTTGATTGTATGTTGTCATCAATTACCAAAAAGGGGGAGATTGAAAGCACAACATGCTCCCTTGGTGGTTTTGATAATTCATGACAACATACATTGTCTCTTGGACTAACACCTCTATCTAGTGTATTTCAAATAATAGTCCATGGAGAGTTGAGTTGGCAAAAGGATTGAGGAGATTGTGGAATTACCCCAAGATGCAAGGAAATAGGTTGGCCAAGCTTCAAGCAAGAGGACTCTACATTTTACATTCGTGAGAAATCACTTTGAGTCCACAAGAAAGCCAATACTATTAAAAGGGGGTAAGGTTTTGTTGGTGAACAAAATGCTCATACATGCACAAGTGATAGTCACCAAAAACATCCACAAGCTCTCCCAAAGTTTGTCCACAGCCAAATATGCAAAATTGGTGCAACCAACATTCCTATCCTGGTGCCACCGATTCCAAACCCTAGACACACTCAGCCAAACCCTAACACTTCGGTGCAGTCGACACTGCTTTCGATGCCACCGAGTTGGGTTGCCAAGTTTCTGTTACGCAAGTTCACATTTTCGGTCCGTCCGAAAATGGTGAATCGGCGTCACCAAGTTTGGCAAATCTGACCGTTGGTCACCTTGTCGGTACAACCGAGATTCATTTATCGGTCCCTCCGAGTTTCAAAAGTTGCCACTTTTGGTCACTTCGGTACCACCGAGATTTACACATCGGTGTCACCGAGTTGGTCATTTTGTGTGTAACGGTTGGATTTTTGGGGATGCCTATATATACCCCTCCACCACTACCTACTTGAAAGAGAAGCACTCGGAACTATTCCATACCTATCCTACTTAGTTTTCTAAGAGAGAACCACCTGCCCTTATGTTGAGGTCAAGATCTTCCACTCCAACCATATGGATCTTGATTTCTAGCCTCCCCAAGTTGCTTTCCACCAATCCCATCTCTTCTACCAAGCCAAATCTGTGAGAGAGTGATTGTTTGTTGATGAGTCTATCATCTTGAAGCACAAGAGCAAGGAGTTCATTGTCATTATCGAGCCTATTACCTTTTGGAGGGTGGTGCCTCCTAGACTGGTTAGGTGTCACTTGGGAGCCTCCTACTTCGTGTTGTGGAGTGAACCAAGAAGTTTGTAAGGGCAAGGAGATCGCCTACTTCGTAAAGATCTATCCATAGTGAGGCTAGTCCTTCGTGGACGAAATCCATATGGAATAGTCAAGGTTGCTACTTCGTGGACCCTTATGGGTGGAGCCCTCCGTGGACTCTTGCGACCATTACCCTTCATGGGTTGAAGACTCCATGAATGTGGACGTACGATAGCACCACCTATCAGAACCACGGGAAAAATCCTTGCGTCTCCTATTGCGTTTGATCTACCTATCCCATCTCTTTACTTCATGTGCAATGTCTTTACTTTCCACTGCCATACTTGTAGACATGCATGTGTAGGGTTGTTAGATCTACTAGACTTGCTAAAACTGTTAAAATCTGCCAACCAATTAACTTGGGAAAAGGTTAGGTTTTAAATTTCCTGTTAGTAGTCTATTCACCCCCCTCTAGACACCCCACTCTCGATCCTACACCCACCCGCTCCCGTGTCATTCGAAGACATTAAGAACTCTTGGGAGGCACGTTCTGGAGATTACCGAATAGTTCAATGTGCTATGTTGTATGGCTTAGAACCGGGACTTCAAAGACGTTTTGAACGTCCTGGAGCATATGAGATGTTCCAAGATTTGCAGTTTATCTTTAAGAAGAATGCCCGGATCGAGAGGTATGAGACCTCTGATAAGTTCTATGCTTGCAAGATGGAGGAGAACGGGTCTATCAGTGAACATATACTTAGAATGTCTGGGTATTTGACCCGTCTGCCAGAGTTAGGGATGTCCCTTCCGCCGGAGGCGATCACTAACAAAGTTCTTCAATCATTGCCACCTAGCTACAAGAGCTTCGTGATGAACTATAACATGCATGGGATGAACAAGTCAGTCACCGGGCTGTTTGCGATGTTGAATGTCGCTGAGTCTGAAATCTAGAAAGAACGTCAAGTGTTGATGGTCAATAAAACCACTAGTTACAAGAAGAATGGCAAGGGCAAGAAGGGTAAATCCAAGAAGGGTGGCAAAGCAGTTGCTCCGCCCGTGAAGAAACCCAAGGCTGGACCCAAGCCAGAAACTGAGTGCTTTCATTTAAGGGAACTGGTCACTGGAAGCAGAACTGCCCCAAGTATCTAGCTGACAAGAAGGCAGCCAACAACAAACAAGGTATATATGATATGCATGTTATTGATGTGTACCTTACTAGCTCTCGTTGTAGTGCCTGGGTATTTGATACTGGTTCGATTGCTCACCTTTGCAACTCAAAGCAGGACCTACGGAATAGATGAAGGTTGGCTAAGGACGAAGTGATGATGCACGTGGGAAATGGTTCCGAGGTTGATGTGATCGCCGTCGGCACGCGCTCTCTTCGATTACCATCGGGATTAGTGATGAACCTGAATAATTGTTATTTAGTTCCCGCGTTAAGCATGAACGTTATATATGGATCTTGTTTATTGCAAGACGGTTACTCATTTAAATCAGAGAATAATGGTTGTTCTATTTATATGAGTAATATCTTTTATGGTCATGCACCCAATGTGAGGGGTTTATTCATATTGAATCTTGATAGTGACGATACACATGTTCATAACGTTGATGCCAAAAGATGTAGAGTTGATAATGATAGTACCACTTTCTTGTGGCACTGCCGTTTGGGTCATATTGGTGTAAAACGCATGAGGAAGCTCCATGCTGATGGGCTTTTGGAGTCACTTGATTTTGAATCACTTGACACATGTGAACCGTGCCTCGTGGATAAGATGACTAAAACGATGTTCTCTGGAACAATGGAACGGGCAAATGATTTGTTGGAAATCATACATACTGATGTGTGCGGTCCGATGAACATTGAGGCGCGCGGTGGATATTGTTATTTTCTCACCTTCACTGATGAATTAAGTAGATATGGGTATATTTACTTAATGAAACACAAGTCTGAAACATTTGAAAAGTTCAAGCAATTTCAGAGTGAAGTTGAGAATCATCATAACAAGAAGATTAAATTCCTGTGACCTGATCGAGGAGGTGAATATCTGAGTTATGAGTTTGGCAGTCACTTAAGACAGTGTGGAATTGTTTCACAATTGACACCGCCTGGAACACCACAGCGTAATGGTGTGTCGAAAGGTCGTAATCGAACCTTATTAGATATGGTGCGTTCTATGATGTCTCTTGCCGATTTTCCACTATCGTTTTGGGTTTATGCATTAGAGACAACTGCATTCACTTTAAATAGGGCACCATCGAAATCCATTGAGATGACGCCGTTTGAAATGTGGTTTGGCAAAAACCAAAGTTGTCGTTTCTTAAAGTTTGGGGATGTGATGCTCATGTCATAAAGCTTCAGCCTGAAAAACTGGAACCCAAAGCGGAGAAATGCGTCTTCATAGGATACCCAAAAGAGACAGTTGGGTATACCTTCTATCTCAGATCCTAAGGCAAAGTGTTTGTCGCTAAAAACAGAACATTTCTTGAGAAAGAGTTTCTCTCGAAAGAATTGAGTGGCAGGAAAATAGAACTTGATGAGGTTATTGAACCTTTACTTCAACCAGAGATTAGCACAACGCAGAAAGATGTTTGTGTGGAGCCAACAACGATTGAAGAGGAAGTTAATGATGATGATCATGAAACTTTGGATCAAGTTACTATTAAACCTCATAGGTCGACAAGGGCGCGTACTGCTCCTGAGTGGTACGGAAACCCTGTCTTGGAGGTGATGTAGTTAGACAACATTGAACCTACGAGCTATGGAGGAGCGATGATGGGCCTGGATTCCGAGAAATGGTTAGAGGCCATGAAATCTGAGATGGGATCCATGTATGAAAACAAAGTATGGACTTTGGAAGTATTACCTGAAGGGCGAAAGGCCATTCAGAACAAATGGATCTTTAACAAGAAGACGAACACGAACGGTAATGTCACCGTCTATAAAGCTCGACTTGTGGCAAAGGGTTTTTCACAAGTTCAAGGAGTTGACTGCGATGACACCTTCTCACCCGCAGTGATGCTTAAGTCTGTCAGAATCATGTTAGCAATAGCTGCATATTTTGATTGTGAAATTTGGTAGATGGATGTCAAAACAGCGTTCCTTAACGATTTCCTTGGGGAAGAGTTGTATATGATGCAACCAGAAGGTTTTGTCGATCTAGAGAATGCTGATAAAGTTTGCAAACTCCAGCGATCCATTTATGGACTGGTGCAAGCATCTCGTAGTTGGAATAATCGCTTTGATGAGGTGATCAAGGCGTTTGGGTTTATACAAGTTTATGGAGAAGCTTGTATTTACAAGAAAGTGAGTGGGAGCTCTATAGCATTTCTAATATTATATGTGGATGACATATTGCTGATTGGAAACAATATAGAAATGCTAGAAAGTGTGAAGGAATATTTGAACAAGAGTTTTTCAATGAAGGACCTAGGAGAAGCTGCTTTCATATTAGGCATTAAGATCTATAGAGATAGATCAAGACGCTTGATAGCACTTTCACAAAGCACATACCTTGATAAAGTTTTGAAGAAGTTCAAAATGGATCTGTCCAAGAAGGGGCTCTTGCCTGTGTTACAAGGTGTGAAGTTGAGTAAGACTCAATGCCCAGTGACTACAGAAGATCAAGAGAAGATGAGTGTCATCCCCTATGCTTCAGCCATAGGCTCTATCATGTATGCGATGCTATGCACAAGACCCGATGTCAGCCTTGCCATTAGTATGGCCGAAAGGTTTCAAAGTGATCCTGGAATGGAGCACTGGATAGCGGTCAAGAATATCCTTAAGTACCTGAAAAGGACTAAGGAAATGTTTCTTGTTTATGGAGGTGATCAAGAGCTCGTCGTAAAGGGTTACGTCGATGCAAGCTTTGACACTGATCTGGATGACTCTAAGTCGCAAAACGGATACGTATTTATTCTCAATGGGGGAGCGGTAAGATGGTGCAGTTCCAAGAAGAGCGTGGTAGCCGATTCTAAGTGTGAAGCGGAGTACATCGCAGCCTCGGAGGCAGCGAAGTAAGGTGTCTGGATGAAGGAGTTCATGACAGATCTTGGAGTAGTGCCCAGTGCACTGAATCCAGTGGATCTATTATGTGATAACACTGGTGCCATTGTGCTGGCAAGGAACCAAGGTTTAACAAGAGGAATAGACACATAAAGCGACGCTTCAATTCCATCTGCGAGTACATCAAGGAGGAGGACATAAATATTTGCAAAGTGCACACGGATCTGAATGTTGCAGACCCGTTGACTAAACCTCTTCCAAGGGCTAAACATGATCAACACCAGAACTATATGTGAAAGCACATTTGCTCCATTGGTGGTTTTGGTAATTAATAACATATAAGTCATTGAACTAATGTTTCCACCAAGTATATTTCAGGAAAAGTTCAATGACAGGAATGGCAAAAGGATTGTGGAGATTGTGGAATTGCCCCAAGATGCAAGGAAATAGGTTGGCCAAGCTTCAAGCAAGAGGACTCTACAATTTACATTTGTGAGAAATCACTTTGAGTCCATAGGAAAGCCAATACTATTAAAAGGGGGTAAGGTTTTGTTGGTGAACAAAATGCTCATACGTGCACACGTGATAGTCACCAAAAACATCCACAAGCTCTCCCACCAAAGTCTATCTATAGCCACACATTCAAAATCGGTGCAACCAACATTTCCATCCCGGTGCCACCGATTCCAAACCCTAGACAGACTCAGCCAAACCCTAACCCTTCGGTGCAGCCAACACTACTTTAGGTGCCACCGAGTTGGGCTGCCAACTTTCTGTTACGCAAGTTCACACTTTCGGTCCGTCCGAGAATGTTGAATTGGCGTCACCGAGTTTGGCAATTCTGACCGTTGGTCACCTTGTCGGTGTAACCGAGATTCCTATATCAGTCTCATCGAGATTCAAAAGTTGCCACCTTTTGGTCACTTTGGTACCACCGAGATTTACACATTGGTGTCACCGAGTTGGTCA
The DNA here is from genome assembly GCA_022496015.1 of Hordeum marinum. Classification (NCBI taxonomy): domain Eukaryota; kingdom Viridiplantae; phylum Streptophyta; class Magnoliopsida; order Poales; family Poaceae; genus Hordeum; species Hordeum marinum. The sequence goes on along the minus strand of CM039677.1, from coordinate 385,178,863 downwards.
TTTTGTGTGTAACGGTTGGATTTTTGGGGATGCCTATATATACCCCTCCACCACTACATACTTGAAAGAGAAGCACTCAGAACTATTCCATACCTATCCTACTTAGTTTTCTAAGAGAGAACCACCGGCCCTTATGTTGAGGTCAAGATCTTCTGCTCCAACCATATGGATCTTGATTTCTAGCCTCCCCAAGTTGCTTTCCACCAATCCCATCTCTTCCACCAAGCCAAATCTGTGAGAGAGTGATTGTGTGTTGAGGAGTCTATCATCTTGAAACACAAGAGCAAGGAGTTTATCGTCATTACCGAGCCTATTACCTTTTGGAGGGTGGTGCCTCCTAGATTGGTTCGGTCTCGCTTGGGAGCCTCCTACTTTGTGTTGTGGAGTGAACCAAGAATTTTGTAAGGGCAAGGAGATCGCCTACTTCGTGAAGATCTACCCATAGTGAGGCTAGTCCTTCGTGGACGGAAGCCGTATGGAATAGTCAAGGTTGCTACTTCGTGTACTCTTATGGGTGGAGCCCTCCATGGACTCTCGCGACCGTTACCCTTCATGGGTTGAAGACTCCATAAACGTGGATGTACGATAGCGCCACCTCTCAGAACCACGAAAAAAATCATCGTGTCTACAATTGTGTTTGATATTCCTACCCTATCCCCTTTACGCATGCTTGTTGTTATTTTCCGCTGCTATACTCTTAGACTTGCATGTGTAGGGTGAAATTTACTTGCCATGAATGCTAAAACTGCTAACACTAAAATTTGGGAAAAGGCAAAACTTTTATTTGGTCAAGTAGTCTAATCACCCCCCCTCTAGACCTACTTTCAATCCTACAAGTGGTATCAGAGCCTTGGTCTCCATTGCATTGGTTTCACAACCTAGGAGAAGTATGGCATCTAGTGAGGGAAATTATCACCGTAGAGGTCCATACTTTGATGGCACAAATTTTGCTAGTTGGAAGCACAAAATGAAAATGCATTTGCTTGGTCATAATCCTGCCTTTTGGGTTGTTGTTTGTGTTGGCTTGCAAGGTGAATTCTTTGCGGAAGGAAAGGAACCTGATCGTGAAGCGACTGCGGATGAATTGAAGATGTTGCAACTCAATGCTCAAGCATGTGTCATTCTCTTCAACTGTCTATGCCCCAAAGAATTCAACAAAATCAGCCGTCTTGAACACGCAAAAGAGATTTGGGATACTTGGGTTGATATGCATGAAGGAACTGAGTCCGCGAGAGAATCCAAGTTAGATGTTCTTCAAGGTCAGCTTGACAAGTTCAAGATGAAGGATGGTGAAGGAGTCGCTGAGATGTACTCTAGGCTAGCTCTCATCACCAATGAGATTGCTAGATTAGGAAGCGAAGAAATGAGAGATAAATTCATCATCAAGAAGATACTTCGAGCTTTGGATGATCGATATGACACCGTTTGCACATAGATCCAAATGATGCCCAACTACAAAGATCTCAAACCAACTGAAGTGATTGGTAGAATTGTTGCTCATGAGATGACACTCAAAGACAAGGAAGAGCTTCACCACAAGTCTAGCGGTGCTTACAAAGCCACAAGTGATGCTCCTGCGACCTCAAGCGACAACCTTGTCACAAATGAAGAGATAAGACTCATGGTCAAGAAATTCATCAAGTTCTACAAGAATAGAAGCAAAGATCGTAGCTCCAACTCAAGACATGAAGAGAAGCATTCGTCAAGTCGTGACCAAAACTGCTACAATTGTGGGAAGCCCAGACACTACTCCAATGAGTGCATGGCTCCTTACAAACGAAGAGAAGAGTCACCAAGAAGACGAATCTCAAGAGATGAATCACCCTCGAAGAGAGAGAAGGAGTAGAGATGATCGTTATGAATGAAGACCCTCGAGGAGAAGTAGGGACTCAGAGAGGAAGGACAAGCACACCAAGAGCTACTCAAGAAGAAAACATCAAGCTCATGTTGGTGAATGGGTTTCCGGCTTTGGCTCCGACAACCACTCCGAGAGAAGCTATCACTCCAACTCCAACTATAGTCAAGATGAAGGTGTTGCCGGAATTGCATTAGTGACAACCAACTCCTATGATCTATTTGATTCACCAAATGAAGGGGGTGGAAGTTGCTTCATGTCTAAAGGCCCCAAGGTATCACACCCCGAATATCTTGATTTCGATAGTGATGAAGATGATTTGCTTTATGATGATGACTTGCTATGTGATAAAACTAGTGATGTTGATCAAAATGAACTTGATAATTCTCATGCTAGTCAAGATATGTCAATTGACGAGGATAAGATGAAAATAGAAGAACTAACTAAAGAACTTAACACTCTTAAGTTAGCCCATGAATCTACTCTTGAAGATGATAGAGAGCTTGTAAGAACTCATGAGAAGCTACACTTCAAGAAGCTCAATTTGGAGCAAGAACATGAATTTCTTAAAGCTATCAATGACGATCTCCAAAAGAAGACTTCATCTTATATGGCCAAACGACTACTCTTGTCTACATTCATGCCACAGGTTAAATCTAAGCAAACTAGTTACAAAGGCAAGAAAGGTTCTTCATCTAGTAGCAACAATAAAAATGCTAAACCCAATGATGTTGCTCCTAGTAGTTCTATTGATTCCACTAATGATGATTCTCTTAGCCAAGTTCACTTGAGCAAGAAAATGCTTTATTGAAAGGAATTATAGAGAAAGGTATCTACAAGAGTCTTGCCGGGTGCAAACAATTTGAGGAGATTGTACGCAAGCACGGAGGATACCGGAAGAATCATGGTGTTGGCTACTTCAACGCTAATGGAGTTGAATGGGAAGAAGGTCAATATCCAGAGCCCAAGTTTGTTCCTCAAAAGGATAAGTAAAAAAATACTCATCCCAAGGGAAAAAACTCAAGATGACCTTCCACCACAAGACCACAAGCTCAAGGGTAAGAACAAGCTTCAAGAGGACATTGACTCATATGAAGATGAATCCCAAGCTTTGGTGAAGTGGGTTCCCAAGGCTACTACAAGCTCAACTTCTACAAGTGCTACTTCAACACCGAGGATCCCCATCAACTTGATGTGGGTCCCCAAGAATAAGAACTAGAAAGTTCTTGAGGGGTGACTCCACCAATGAAATTCACTCACATTCATTATTGGCAAGATCTATTTGCAATCAACATCAACCCTATGCAATAGTTCAAGGAGTCACACATTCCCTCAAAGTTAAGCAAGGGACAAGGTAATCAACAAATCAATGTACATCATCACATATGCATTGCACTCCATGTCCACAACTATCCTTGTATTTGTCTCTTGTGTGTTGGGACTAACCAATGTAGGTGAGAAGAGTAAGGAAACAACAAGGATCCTCCCAACTCTTGGTGATCTTCATCAACTTTGAGCATCCACCACTACCTCACCAACATGAAGTCTTCATCGACAAAACCCAAGGTTAGTTTATCCCTCTTATGGGGGGATGTCACATCAAGGGGGAGCTTTATTCTAAGACTTGAGTCAAACCATCTCATAGTATGTGACAACATTAAATGCTTTATGTAAAAGCGGTACCCCCACTTGTGCTTAAACGATGAGTATGACCTATGATCAAGTACTCTTACTTGGCTCCTAAGCCAAATACTCATATATAGACGAATTCGTCATCGCCAACATGCTTGTTAGATACTATTATGTTTGTGCATGTTTGCCATGATTTCATTTGACATCTTATTGTGTGAGCATGTTGGTCTGCATTAATTTTCTCATTCGAGGATATCCAATTATTGCTATTTGGCTTTTGATTTATCTTTTGCCAATTGGATATACAAGAATGCCTAGGACCACCTCTTTAGCTATCTATGCTTTATCACCTCATAATCTATTCATGCTACATCACAAAATTTGAACAAGTGCTTTTCGATCCCTCTGTGTGTGGAGCACTTGGAGTTCCATATCAACAAGGACTGACCATTAAAACCTCCCAAGTGCATCTTGGTGGAACCAACCACAAAATACCGGTCTCATTGAATGCCTAGGGTTGATCTGGTTTTCAATCTTGGTACCACCGATTCCATCTTCTCGGTTACACCGAGTTTCCCTATCAACTAATAGTTGAGGAACTCGATGACACTGAAAAGTTAGTATCAGTGACACCAACAGTGGTGGGTATAAATACTCTAGACCCCGATGCTTTGAATTTCATCCTCAAACCATCGCGCCTAATAACCCTAAGATGCCTAAAGTTGATACTCTTCCAAACCCACTTTCAATATCATATTCATCATGAGTATTAAATAAATTATCAAGATCATAAGAAGCATTATCACCCCAATCATGATCATTGCAATAAGTAGTGGTCATGGCAAACTCATCAAATATGGCATCCCCAAGCTTGTAGTTTTGCATATCATTAACATAATTGGCATTAATAAAATTTATAACAATTTCATTGCAATCATGCTTTTCATTCACGTAAACATCATGAATCACTTCATCACAATTTTTAGATTCACGAATATCAAGCAAAACATCATAGAGATAATCAAGTACACTCAACTCACTAGCAATTGGTTCATCATAATTTGGTCTTTTGAAAACATTAGCAAGTGGATGAGGATCCATATCAATAGATTTTTAGCAAGCAAAGATGCAAGCAAATAGAAGGCACATGACAACACAAGTAAACATAGCAACGAAAAGGCGAACGAAAGAAGGGCGAATAAAAAGGCAAATCTTTTTGGTATTTTCTGAAAATCATTTTAGAAGTGGGGGAGAGGAAAACGAGAGGCAAATGGAAAATAATGTAATTTCCAGAGATGAGTTTGTGATTGGTACTTGGTATCCTTGACTTGCTATGTATCTCCCCAACAACGGCGCCAGAAATCCTTCTTGCTACTTCTCGAGCATGCGTTGGTTTCCCGTGAAGAGGAACGGTTTAATGCAGCAAAGTAGATAAGTATTTCCCTCGGCTTTTGAGAACCAAGGTATCAATCCAGTAGGAGATACAAGCGAGCCACCAATAGATGTACTTGAACAGAGAATCAAACTCTTGCACCCAACACTATAAAGGGGTTATGAGTCCCTTCACGGTTACTTGCAAGGATGAGATCTAGTAGAGATAGATATAATAGGATTCTTGAATGGAAAGTAAAACTAAAAGTAAAAATAGGGCAAAAAGTATTTTTGGTATTTTTGATTTTAGATCTGAAAGTATAATATGGAAAATAGACCCAGGGGCCATAGGTTTCACTAGATGGCTTCTCTCATGATGGCAAGTATTACGGTGGGTGAACAAATTACTGTCGAGCAATTGATAGAAAAGCAAATAATTATTAAGATATCCAAGGCAATGATTATGCATATAGGCATCACGTCCGTGACAAGTAGACCAAAACGATTCTGCATCTACTACTATTACTCCACACATCGACCGACTCCTACCTGCATCTAGAGTATTAAGTTCATGAAGAACAGAGTAATGCATTAAGCAAGATGACATGATGTAGAGGGATAAAATCAAGCAATATGATGAAAACCCCATCTTTTTACCCTTGATGGAAACAATACAATACGTGCCTCACTACCCCTACTTTGTCACTGGGTGAGGAGACCGTAAGATTGAACCCAAAACTAAGCACTTCTCCTATTACAAGAATTACCAATCTAGTTGGCCAAACCAAACCAATAACTCGAAGAGACTTGCAAAGATATGAAATCATGCATATAAGAATTCAGGAAAGACTCGAATAATATTCATGGATAATCTAAACATAAACCCACATTTCGTCGGATCTCGACAAACACACCGCAAAAGAGTATTACATCGGATAGATCTCCATGAAGATCATGAAGAACATGGTATTGAGAACCAAAGCGAGAGAAGAAGCCATCTAGATACTAGCTATGGACTCGAATAATATTCATGGATAATCTAAACATAAACCCACATTTCGTCGGATCTCGACAAACACACCGCAAAAGAGTATTACATCGGATAGATCTCCATGAAGATCATGAAGAACATGGTATTGAGAACCAAAGAGAGAGAAGAAGCCATCTAGATACTAGCTATGGACTTGTAGGTATGTGGTGACCTACTCATGCATCATCGGAGGGGCAATGGAGTTGATGTAGATGCCCTCCTGATCGAATCCCCCTCCGGCAGATTACCGGAAAAGGCTCCAAGATTGGATCTCTCAGGAACGGAGGCTTCTGGTGGCGGAAAAGTGTTTTCGTGGATCATTTTTATAATGATGGAATATTTGGGAATTTGTAGGCCGAAGATTAGGGTTAGGGGAGTTGCGAGGGGCCCACAAGCCTGCCCGGCGCAGGGTACCCCCCTGGCCGCGGCAAGCGAGCTTGTGGCCCTGTGGCAGCTCCTCTGCCTTGTTTCTCAAGTCTCGTGGTTTCCTTTTATTCCGGAAAAATAATTGCGAGGGTTTTATTCTGTTTGGACTCCGTTTAATATTCCTTATCTGCGAAGCTCAAAAACAAGGAAAAAATAGGAACTGGCACTAGGCTCTAGATTAATAGGTTAGTCCCAAAAATAATATAAAATAGCATATTAATGCATATAAAACATCCAAAATAGATAATATAATAGCATGGAACAATCAAAAATTATAGATACGTTGGAGACGTATCAGCATCCCCAAGCTTAATTCCTGCTCGTCCTCGAGTAGGTAAATGACAAAAACAGAATTTTTGATGTGGAATGCTACCCAACATATTTATCCATGTAATATTATTTATTATGGCATGAATATTCAGATCCATAAGATTCAAAACAATAGTCTAATATTGACATAAAAACAGTAATCCTTCGAGCACACCAACAAGGTAGTCGTGTCCTTTCGAAATAACATGGCCTTAGAAAGTTACCCCTACAAAATCATATGGTCTGGCTATGCTCCATCTTCCCCACACAAAGTATCTAAATCATGCACAACCCCGATGAACAAGTCAAGCAATTGTTTCACACTTTTGGTGTTCTCAAACCTTTTCGACTCTCATGCAATACATGAGCGTGAGCCATGGATATAGCATTATAGGTGGAATAGAATACGGAGGAGCTGCAAAGGAAAAAGTTGAAGATAGTCTCACATCAACTAGGCATATCAACGGGCTATGGAGATGCCCATCAATAGATATCAATCTGAGTGAGTAGGGATTGCCATGCAACAAATGCACTTAGAGCTATAAGTGTATGAAAGCTCAAAAAGAAAACTAAGTGGTCGTGCATAATGAATATCCACTAGTTATATGAAAGTGACAAAATAGGAGACTCTCTATCATGAAGATCATGGTGCTACTTTGAAGCACAAGTGTGGAAAAAGGTAGTAGCAATTGTCCCTTCTCTCTTTATCTCATTTTTTTATTTTGGTGGGCTTCTTTGTCCTCTTTTATTTTTTTGTTTGGGCTTCGCTGGCCTCTTTTATTTTTTGTAAAGTCCGGATACTCGTCCCAACTTGTGAGGGAGTCATAGCCTCCATCATCCTTTTCTCTCATGGGACAATGCTCTATTAATGAAAAATTATCACACTTTTATTTACTTATAACTCAAAGAAAAAGAAATTACAACTCGATTCCTATGACAAGATATAACTCTATATGCAATATGAAGTGATGACGCAAGTCATAGAAAAACTACATGGTGGAAGTTGCATGGCAATATATCTCGGAATAGCTATGGAAATGCCATAATAGGTAGGTATGGTGGCTGTTTTGAGGAATATGGTGGCTGTTTTGAGGAAGGAGGGTTTGATGTACCGCGAAAGTTGCGCGGTACTAGAGAGGCTAGCAAAGATGGAAGGGTGAGAGTGCGTATAATCCATGGACTCACATTAGTCATAAGGAACTCGCATACTTATTGAAAAAGTCTATTAGTTATCAAACAAAGCATTAGACGCATGCTCCTAGGGGAGAGGTTGGTAGGAGTTCACCATCGCGCGCTCCCGACCCTCACACAAAGGTCGACAATCATTAAACAAATCATGCTCTGACTTCGTTACATAACGGTTCACCATACGTGCATGCTACGGGAATCACAAGCTTTAACACACATATCTATTAAATTCACAACTACCCACTAGCATGACTCTCATATTACCATCCCTATTATCTCAAAACTATATGCAAGGAATCCAACTTCTCATAGTTGTTAATGCACTTAATATGAAAGTTTTTATTATATCCCTCTTGGATGTCATTATATTAGGACTAAATTCATAACCTAAACAAATTACCATGATGTTTTAATAAACTCTCAAAATAATATAAGTGAGGAATGATAGTTCAATAATTTCTATAAAATATAACATCACCATGCTCTATAAAGACATAAGTGAAGCACTAGAGCAACATTGCCTAGCTCAAAAGATATAGGTGAAGCACATAGAGTATTCTAACAAATTCACAATTCAGAGTGTATCTCTCAAAAGATGTGTGCATCAAGTATGATTGTGGCAAACTAACAAGCAAATACTCATATCATACAAGACGCTCCAAGGAAAACACATATCATGCGGTGAACAAAAATATAGCCTCAAGTAAATTTACCAATGGATTGAAGACGAAAGAGGGGATGCCTTCTGGGGCATACCCAAGCTTAGGATTTTTGGTATCCTTGAATATGACTTAGGGTGCCTTGGGCATACCCAAGCTTATTCTCTTGCCAGTCTTTATTCCATAGTCCATCAAATCTTCACCCAAAACTTGAAAACTTAACAACACAAAACTCAACAGAAAACTCATGAGATCCGTTAGTATAAAAAGATAAATCACCACTTTAGGTACTGTTGTGAACTCATTATTTAGTTGTATTTGTGTAATACCTACTATATTATAACTTTTTGCATGACTCATTCCCCCCGATACGACCCATAGATGCATCAAAATAAGCAAACAACACAAAGAAAACAGAATTTGTCAAAAACAGAACAGTCTGTAGCAATATGTAAACTTCGAATACTTATGGAACTCTAAAAATTAGTAAAAATTAGTAAAATCAGGTAAATTTTTATATCAATCTTGTGTAAAATTTCAGATCAATTTGACGCTCTGAAAATTTCGGGAAATTCCTCGACTGAGCGCAAAAGTTTCTGTTTTTCAGCAAGATCAAATCAACAACTACCATAGATCACCCCAAAGGTTTTACTTAGCTCAAACACTAATCAAAACAAAACAACACAATTACTACAGAAGTAATAATGGGCCAAGCACACCAAAACAGAAGCAAAAATCATAAAGCAAAATAAAATTGGGTTGCCTCCCAACAAGCGCTATTGTTTAACGCCCCTAACTAGGCATAACGATTTCAATGATGCTCACATAAAAAGTAGTAGTTGAGATATGCAAAAGAGCATCATGAATAGCATTAAAATCATGTTTAAGTCTAACCCACTTCCTATGCATAGGGATTTTGTGAGCAAATAATTTATTTGAACAACAATTAACTAGCATAGGAAGGCAAAACAAGCATAACTTCAAAACTTTGAACACATAGGGAGGAAACTTGATATTATTGCAATTCCTTCAAGCATATGTTCCTCCCTCATAATAAATTTCAGCAGAATCATGAAGGAATTCAACAATGTAACTATCATATAAATTTTTCTCTTCATGATCCACATGCATGCAAAGTTGATACTCTTCCAAAATAGTGGGATTATCATTGACTAAAGTCATGACCTCTCCAAACCCACTTTTATCAAAAAGATCATAAGATTGAACACTCTCCAAAATAGTGGGATCAATAATGAATAAGTTGACACTCTTCCAAACCCACTTTCAATATCATATTCATCATGAGTATTAAGTAAATTATCAAGATCATAAGAAGCATTATCACCCCAATAATGATCATTGCAATAAGTAGTGGTCATGGCAAACTCATCAAATATAGCATCCCCAAGCTTGTAGTTTTGCATATCATTAACATAATTGGCATTAATGAAATTTATAACAATTTCATTGCAATCATGCTTTTCATTCAAGGAAACATCGTGAGTCACTTCATCACAATTTTCAGATTCACGAATATCAAGCAAAACTTCATAGAGATAATCAAGTACACTCAACTCACTAGCAATTGGTTCATCATAATTTGGTATTTTGAAAAGATTATCAAGTGGATGAGGATCCATATCAATATATTTTTAGCAAGCGAAGATGCAAGCAAATAGAAGGCACATGGCAACACAAGCAAACATAGCAACGAAAAGCCGGACGGAAGAAGGGCGAATAATAAGGCAAATCTTTTTGGTATTTTCTGAAAATAATTTTAGAAGTGGGGGAGAGGAAAACGAGAGGAAAATGGCAAATAATGTAAATTCAAGAGATGAGTTTGTCATGGGTACTTGGTATCCTTGACTTGCTATGTATCTCCCCGGCAATGGCGCCAGAAATCCTTCTTGCCACTTCTCGAGCATGCGTTGGTTTCCCATGAAGAGGAATGGTTTGATGTAACAAAGTAGATAAGTATTTCCCACGGTTTTTGAGAACCAAGGTATCAATCCAGTAGGAGATACAAGCGAGCCACCAACAGATGTACCTGAACAAAGAACCAAACTCTTGCACCCAACGCTATAAAGGGGTTGTGAGTCCCTTCACGGTTACTTGCAAGGATGAGATCTAGTAGAGATAGATATAATAGGATTCTTGAATGGAAAGTAAAACTAAAATTAAAAATAGGGAAGCAAGTATTTTTGGTATTTTTGGTTTTAGATCTGAAAGTATAATATGGAAAATAGACCCGGGGCCATAGGTTTCACTAGATGGCTTCTCTCATGATGGCAAGTATTACGGTGGGTGAACAAACTACTGTCGAGCAATTGATAGAAAAGAGAATAATTATGAAGATATCCAAGGCAATGATTATGCATATAGATATCACGTCCGTGACAAGTAGACCAAAATGATTCTGCATCTAGTACTAGTACTCCACACATCGATCGACTCCTGCCTGCATCTAGATATTAAGTTCATGAAGAACAGAGTAACGTATTAAGCAGGATGACATGATGTAGAGGGATAAACTCAAGAAATATGATGAAAACCCCATCTTTTTACCCTTGATGTCAACAATACAATACGTGCCTCGCTACCCCTACTTTGTCACTGGGTGAGGAGACCGCAAGATTGAACCCAAAACTAAGCACTTCTCCTATTGCAAGAATTATCAATCTAGTTGGCCAAACCAAACCAATAACTCGAAGAGACTTGCAAAGATATGAAATCATGCATATAAAAATTCAGGAAAGACACAACTAATATTCATGGGTAATCTGAACATAAACCCACAATTCATCGGATCTCGACAAACACACCGCAAAAGAGTATTACATTGGATAGATCTCCATGAAGATCATGAAGAACATGGTATTGAGAAGCAAAGATAGAGAAGAAGCCATCTAGATACTAGCTATGGACCCATAGGTCTGTGGTGTACTACTCACACATCATCGAAGGGGCGATGGAGTTGATGTAGGTGCCCTCCGTGATCGAATCCCCCTCCGACAGATTACCGAAAAAGGCTGCAAGATTGGATCTCTCGGGAACGCAGGCTTTTGGCGGCGGAAAAGTGTTTTCGTGGCTCATTTTGATAATGATGGAATATTTGGGAATTTATAGGTTGAAGATTAGTGTTAGGGGAGTTGCCACGGGCCCGCAAGCCTGCCCGACACAGGGTACCCCACTGGCCGCGGCAAGCGAGCTTGTGGCCCCGTGGCAGCTCCTCTGCCTTGGTCCTCAAGTCTCATGGCTTCCTTTTATTCCAAAAAATATCATTCTGGAGGTTTTATTCCGTTTGGACTCGGTTTAATATTCCTTATTTATGAAACTCAAAAACAAGGAAAAAAACAGGAACTGACACTAGGCTCTAGATTAATAGGTTAGTCCCAAAACTAATATAAAATAGCATATTAATGCATATAAAACATCCAAAACAGATAATATAATAGCATGGAGCAATCAAAAATTATAGATATGTTGGAGACGTAGCAATAGTCAGTCTCGGTAGCACCAAAATTTTTGCTTCGGCTGTACCGATATTCATTTGACCGAATGCAAAACTTTGAAAATCTATTGTTCAAACTTTCAAAAAGTAGCCTCATTTTGTGACAACTCATCTTCTTCTGCTCTTCTATACTCTATTCATAGGGTGAGTATGTTAGATGCTGAGGACAGTCAGAATTTGGCAGAGCAGGGTGCTGACATGAGTTCAGGCACAAGCCCAGAGTCTAGTTCATTTTCAGATCTAGGCACCCCTAGCTCCCATGGGTTGCCCAAAGCTTCTACAAGGACCAGAAAGAAGTTGAATTCAGATGTGGAGGATTCAGACTTTGTCCCTGAGGAGATTCTTGCCAAGAAGCAAGAAAAGGTTGCTAAGAAGTTTGCTACTGAAGCCACTTCTTCCTGGAGAGTTGTCAGCAAGATCTATGCTAGATGAGAAACTATCAAAGCACATGAGAGTGCTAGGGCTAAAATGACTATTGATCCCCCAAGGAAGTATATGCCTAAGAAGACAGGGGAGAAGAAAGCCAGGAAGAGGATTATTCATGTGATTAGCAGGCCTACATCCATGTATGAAGATCCAGAGGAAGCTGCTGGTGCTGCTACTGAGGAAGATGAGGAAGAACATGTTGAGAAGGCTCCTCCCAAGAAGAAGGCCAAGAAGCTTATAGCTTATGCTATGCCAAAGATTGGCACATCCAAGGGCACCAAATCCAAGAAGGCTGCTGCTGAAAACCCAAAGAGGACATCCAGGAAGATTCCAGCTTCTGAAAAGAACAAGGGAACTGCTTCGAGAGTTGAAGATGATGATGACTTGACAACCTTGATGAAACTCAGACCACATCTTCTAGTACATGATGTCAGCCACCTAGTTGTTGAAGATATGAAGAGAAGGACAGACTCAGGTTTGAGGGCATGGATAGATATTGATCCATATGCCCAGAGGAAGAAGACTGATGTTGACTATAGATTCTACACCAGAGAGCAACATGATTTCTATGAGACAGTCCTGCTAGACAAGAGCCCAATAGTTAGTCATATGAGATATGTTGATTGGAAATTCATTAAGGAGAATGAGGACTAATTTCCAAGTGTCCAAGATAATTTCCACTACATTGGTCTGGATGAATTTGTTGGTAGAGAGCTTACTGCATGGAACGATGAGATGATCATGCAATTCTACTACACTGCACATTTCTATGGAGATGGTAGGATCATATGGATGATTGAAGGAGCAAGATATAAGTCTACTGTCGATGAGTGGGCTGTACTTCTAGGAGTTCCAGAGGTTTAGGATGGTGATTTGGATGTATACTTAGAATCCAAGGCGAGCCACAATGCCATGAAGGATATGTATACTCCTATCCCTGCAGACAAAGTGCACTCTCATAAGCTAGAGCTTTAGAAGGAAGTTGACTCAGTGCACATCCCTCGGGTTTCTTCTACTTCTTCTTCTAATGATGATGATGATGAGGATGGATCACCTCTCTGTTGGGAGACGTAGTAGTAAATCAAAAAAATTCCTACGATCACCAAGATCTATCTATGGAGAAACCACCAATGAGTGGGGAGATATTGCATCTTCATACCTTTGAAGATCGCTAAGCGGAAGCATTACAAGAACGCGATTGGTGGAGTCGTACTCGCAGCGATTCAGATCACGATGGATTCCGATCTAAGTGCCGAACAACGGCGCCTCCACATTCAACACACGTACAGCCCGGTGACGTCTCCCGCACCTTGATCTAGCAAGGAGGAGGGAGAGGTTGGGGAAGAGCTCCAACAGTAGCACGATGGCGTGGTGGTGGTGAAGCAGCAAGGTATTCCGGCAGGGCTTCGCCTAAGCACTGTGAAGGAGTAAGAAGAGAGGTAGGGCTGCGCCGTGGGAGAGAGAGATCGTGTCTCAAATCAGCCCCAATACCTTGGATATATATAGGAGGAGGGAGAGGGAGGGCTGCCTTGGCCCCTCCTCCAAGGAGGAGAGGTTCGGCCGAACCTAGGGAGGAGTCCACCTCCCACAAGGGAGGTGGATCTCTTCCTTTTGAATCCTTTTCAGCCTTATCTCTTATCCCTAGCCGCATGGGCCCTTACAGAAGGTCTTGGCAAGCCCAATAAGGGCTGGTACACCTCCTCTAAGGGCCCACGAAGTCCTTTGGTCGTCACACCCCTCCCGAGGGTCCTCCGGCACCCTCCCGTCACTCCTGGTACACTACCGATGAGCCCGAAAACTTTCCGGTGACCAAAACTAGACTTCCTATATATCAATCTTTATCTCCGGACCATTCTGGAGCTCCTCGTGACGTCCGGGATCTCATCTGAGACTCCGAACAACCTTCGGTAATCACGTATACCATTTCCCTATAACCCTAGCGTCATCGAACCTTAAGTGTGTAGACCCTACGGGTTCGGGAGACACGTAGACATGACCGAGACACCTCTCCGGTCAATAACCAACAGCGGGATCTGGATACCCATGTTGTCTCCCACATGCTCCACGATGATCTCATCGGATGAACCATGATATCGGGTATTCAATCAATCTCGTATGCAATTCCCTTCGTCTATCGGTATGATACTTGCCCGAGATTCGATCGTCGGTATCCCTATAACTTGTTCAATCTCGTTACCGGCAAGTCTCTTTACTCGTTCCGTAACACATCATCCCGTGGGTAACTCCTTAGTTACATTGGGCTCATTATGATGATGTCTTACCGAGTGGGCCCAGAGATACCTCTCCGTCATACGGAGTGACAAATCCCAGTCTCGATTCGTGCCAACCCAACAGACACTTTCGGAGATACCCGTAGTGCACCTTTATAGCCACCCAGTTACATTGTGACGTTTGGCACACCCAAAGCATTCCTACGGTATCCGGGAGTTGCACAATCTCATGGTCTAAGGAAACGATACTTGACATTGAAAAGCTATAGCAAACGAACTACACGATCTTGTGCTATGCTTAGGATTGGGTATTGTCCATCACATCGTTCTCCTAATGATGCGATCCCGTTATCAATGACATCCAATGTCCATGGTCATGAAACCGTGACCATTATTGATCAACAAGATAGTCAACTAGAGGCTCACTAGGGACATGTTGTGGTCTATGTATTCACACATGCATTCTGGTTTCCGGTTAATACAATTATAGCATGAACAATATACAATTATCATGAACAAGGAAATACAATAATAACCATTTTATTATTGCCTATAGGGAATATTTCCAACACTCTCAGGTCGAGCACACAGTTCACTAATCACACTAGATCAGCCATAGTGCCTGCTCCAGACTTGAGGCCCTCTTCATCAGGTCCTGCTACTGTCAGCACCGCTCGTGCTCCATCAGTTCCAGTTCCTCCAGTATCCACTCCACCTCCATCCACGACATCTGCAGAGATCTTCGTTGATGTTGTTCTCTTGACTCCTTCATCAACAATTGGAGGAGATCATCCCAAGAATGCTTAGATATATGCCTTTGAACTTTTTGGTAACTTGTTGCCAAACGGGGAGAAGTGTATATAGATCTTTAGGCTTCAAGTGAGAGAGTGTTTGGTGTTTGTTGCTTTTGCAAAAACAATAGCTTTTGGTTGTTGTGATACTCTTTTGGTTGCTTGTGATACTCGTTTGATGATGTTTGATCATACGCTTTAATGTGTGATGCTATTATTTCCTATCATCTTAATGCTTATGTGATGAGCATTCATCTTTGCTTGATTGTGTTGTGCTATGATGTTCACTCTAATTATTCTCGCACACCACCAAGTGGTATGTGACATGTAAGAAGTGACCCATGTACCTAATTGATTGTGCATTTGCATTAAAACGCCAATTTAAAATAATGCACAAATTTAGGGGGAGCTCTTGCTTATCACATACTTCTCAAAGCGATGATTATATTCATTGATTATATCTTTGTAGAAGCTTTGATCTATATGTTGTCATCAATTAGCAAAAGGGGGGAGATTGAAAGAACATTTGCTCCCTTGTTGTTTTTGGTAATTAATAACAACATATAAGTCATTGAACTGGTGTTTCCACCAAGTATATTTTAGGAAAAGTTCAATGATAGGAATTGCAAAAGGATTGTGGAGATTGTGGAATTACCCCAAGATGCAAGGAAATAGGTTGGCCAAGCTTCAAGCAAGAGGACTCTACATTTTACATTTGTGAGAAATCACTTTGAGTACATAGGAAAGCCAATACTATTAAAAGGGGGTAAGGTTTTGTTGGTGAATGGTACTTCTCGAGCATGTGTTGGTTTCCCGTGAAGAGGAACGGTTTGATGCACCAAAGTAGATAAGTATTTCCCTCAGTTTTTGAGAACTAAGGTATCAATCCAGTAGGAGATACAAGCAAGACACCAATAGATATACCTACACAAGGAATCAAACTCTTGCACCCAACGCTATAAAGGGGTTGTCAATCCCTTCACGGTTATTTGCAAGGATGAGATCTAGTAGAGATAGATATAATAGGGTGCTTGAACGGAAAGTAAAACTAAAAGTAAAAAACAATGCAGCAAGTGTTTTTGGTGTTTTTGGTTTTAGATCTGAAAATATAATATGGAAAATAGACCCGGGGGCCATAGGTTTCACTAGATGGCTTCTCTCATGATGGCAAGTATTACGGTGGGTGAACAGATTATTGTCGAGAAATTGATAGAAAAGCAAATAATTATGAAGATATCCAAGGCAATGATTATGCATATAGGCATCACGTCCGTGACATGTAGATCGAAATGATTCTGTATCTACTACTATTACTCCACACATCTACCGACTCTTGCCTGCATCTAGAGTATTAAGTTCATGAAGAACAAAGTAACACATTAGGTAAGATGACATGATGTAGAGGGATAAACTCAAGCAATATGATGAAAACCCCATCTTTTTTACCCTTGATGGCAACAATACAATACGTGCCTCGCTACCCCTACTTTGTCACTGGGTGACGACACCGCAAGATTGAACCCAAAACTAAGCACTTCTCCTACAGCAAGAATTACCAATCTAGTTGGCCAAACCAAACCAATAACTCGAAGAGACTTGCAAAGATATGAAATCATGCATATAAGAATTCAGGAAAGACTCAAATAATATTCATGGATAATCTGAACATAAACCCACAATTCATCGGATCTCGACAAACACACCGCAAAAGAGTATTACATCGGATAGATCTCCATGAAGATCATGAAGAACATGGTATTGAGAAGAAGAGAGAGAGAAGAATCCATCTAGCTACTAGCTATGGACCCATAGATCTGTGGTGAACTACTCACGCATCATCGGAGGGGCAAGGGAGTTGATGTAGATGCCCTCCGTGATCGAATCCCCCTCTGGCACATTACCGGAAAAAGCTCCAAGATTGGATCTCTCAGGAACGGAGGCTTCTGGCGTCGTAAAAGTGTTTTTGTGGCTCGTTCTGATAATGATGGAACATTTGTATATTTATAGGCCGAAGATTAGGGTTAGCGGAGTTGCCAAAGGCCCATAAGCCTGCCCGGCGCGGGTGGCCCCCCTGTCGCGGCAAGCGGGCTTGTGGCCTTGTGGCAGCTCCTCCGCCTTGGTTCTCAAGTCTCGTGGCTTCCATATTTTCTAGAAAAAATCATTCCGGAGGTTTTATTCCGTTTGGACTCCGTTTAATATTCCTTATCTGCGGAACTCAAAAGCAAGGAAAAAACAGAAACTGGCACTAGGGTCTAGATTAATAGGTTAGTCTCAAAAATAATATAAAATAGCATATTAATGCATATAAAACATCCAAAACAGATAACATAATAGCATGGAACAATCAAAAATTATAGATATGTTGGAGACGTATAAGTGAACAAAATGCTCATACGTGCACAAGTGATAGTCACCAAAAACATCCACAAGCTCTCCCACCAAAGTCTATCTATAGCCAAACATTCAAAATCGATGCAACCAACATTTCCATCCCGGTGCCACCGATTCCAAACCCTAGACAGACTCAGGCAAACCCTAACCCTTCGGTGCAGCCGACACTGCTTTTGGTGCTACCAAGTTGGGCTCCCAACTTTCTGTTAAGCAAGTTCTCACTTTCGGTCCGTCCGAGAATGTTAAATCGGCGTCACCGAGTTTGGCAATTCTGACCATTGGTGCAACTGAGATTCCTATATCTGTCTCACTGAGATTCAAAAGTTGCCACCTTTTGGTCACTTCGGTACCACCGAGATTAACACATCGATTTCACTGAGTTGGTCATTTTGTGTGTAACTGTTGGATTTTTGGGGATGCCTATATATACCCCTTCACCACCACTTACTCGATAGAGAAGCACTCAGAACTATTCCATACCTATCCTATCAGATTTTCTGAGAGAGAACCACCTACCCTTATGTTGAGATGAAGATCTTCCACTCCAACCATATGGATCTTGATTTGTAGACTCCCCAAGTTGCTTTCCACCAATCCCATCTCTTCCACCAAGACAAATCTATGAGAGAGCGATTGTGTGTTGAGGAGTCTATCATCTTGAAGCTCAAGAGCAAGGAGTTCATCATCATTACCGAGCCTATTACCTTTTGGAGGGTGGTGCCTCCTAGATTGGTTAGGTGTTGCTTGGGAGCCTCCTAGTTCGTGTTGTGGAGTGAACCAAGAAGTTTGTAAGGGCAAGGAGACCGCCTACTTCATGAAGATCTACCCATAGTGAGGCTAGTCCTTCGTGGACGGAAGCCGTATCGAATAGTCAAGGTTGCTACTTCGTGGACCCTTATGGGTGGAGCCCTCCGTGGACTCTCATGACCGTTACCCTTCGTGGTTTGAAGACTCCATAAACATGGATGTACGATAGCACCACCTATCGGAACCATGAGGAAAAATCATTGTGTTTACAATTGCGTTTGATCTTCCTACCCTATCCCGTTTACTCATGCTTGTTGTTATTTTCCGCTGCTATACTCTTAGACTTGCATGTGTAGGGTGAAATTGACTTGCCATGAATGCTAAAAGTGCTAACACTAAAATTTGGGAAAAGCAAAACTTTTTTTGGTCAAGTAGTCTAATCACCCCCCCTCTAGACCTACTTTCGATCCTATAGTATGGGTGTTCAATTCATTACAATGTAAATCACATAGTGATGTGAGCTAGATTATTGACTCTAGTGCAAGTGGGAGACTGTTGGAAATATACCATAGATGCAATAATGCAATGGTTATTATTATATTTCCTTGTTCATGATATTTTTTTATTATCCATGCTATAATTGTATTGACTGGAAACACATTGCATGTGTGGATACATAGACAACCCTTTGTCCCTAGTGTGCCTCTAGTAGACTAGCTCGTTGATCAAAGATGGTCAAGGTTTCTTAGCCATTGACATGAGATGTCATTTGATAACGGGGTCACATCATTAGGAGAATGATGAGACGGACAAGACCCAAACTATATGTAGGGGAACATGGCGTGGGAAACAAAAAAATTCC
This sequence comes from Hordeum marinum, assembly GCA_022496015.1. Lineage (NCBI taxonomy): Eukaryota > Viridiplantae > Streptophyta > Magnoliopsida > Poales > Poaceae > Hordeum > Hordeum marinum. The sequence goes on along the minus strand of CM039677.1, from coordinate 385,159,434 downwards.
TACGCTTCACCAAGATCAATCTAGGAGATGAGCATCTACGAGAGGGGAGAGTGGATCTACATACCCTTGTAGATCACTAAGCGGGAAGTGTTAAGAAACACGGTTGATGTAGTTGAACGTTTTCACGATCCAAATCGCCGAGCATCCCGTGATCCAATCACGATCCGTCCCGATCTAGCGCTGAATGGACGACACCTCCGCATTCAGCACACGTACGGCTTGATGACTATCTCTGCCTTCTTGATCCAGCAAGAGGGAGCGGAGAGGTAGAAGAGTTCTCCGGCAGCACGATGGCGTTGCGGCGATGGTGGTGGAGCTATTCTAGCAGGGCTTCCCCTAAGCACCGCTGAAAACCGATCTAGAGGAGAAACTACGATCTAGAGGAGAGATAGCACGTGGCTGTTTTTCTGTGTCCAAAAAACACTCAAACCTATAATATATATATAGGAGGAGGGGAGGAGGAGGCTTGGCCCCCAAGGGTCCAGCCCCTAGCTTCGGCCGAAGTGGGAGGAAGGAGTCCTCCTCCTCCACTCCTAGTAGGATTAGGACTCCTTCCTTATTTCCCACTTTTGCCTTCTTTCCACCTTGGGTTTTCTTCCCTAGCCGCATGGGCTTCCCGTGGGCCTTCGGCCAGCCCACTAAGGGCTGGTATTCCTTCTCCCACAGCCCATGTAGCCTCTTGGGTCGAAATACCCCCCCCCATGGTCCCTCGGTACCCTTCCGGCACTCCTGATACACTACCGATGAGCCCGAAACTTTTCCGGTGACCAAAACAGGACTTCCTATATACCAATCTTTACCTCCGGACCATTTTGGAGCTCCTCGTCTCATCCGGTATCTCATCCGGGACTCCGAACAACCTTCGGTCACCACCATACATAACTCTATACTACCGAAACGTCACCAATCCTTAAGTGTGCAGACCCCGCGTGTTCGAGAACTATGTAGACATGATCAAGACACCTCTACGGTCAATAACCAATAGCGGGGACCTGGATGCCCATATTGATTCCTACATATTCTATGGCGATCTTTATCAGTCGAACCTCTATGTCAAGGATTCAATTAATCTCGTATGATGTTCCCTTTGTTCTTCGATATGTTACTTGCCCGAGATTTGATCGTCGGTATCTCCATACCTAGTTCAACCTCGTTACTGTAAAGTCTCTTTAATCGTTTCCGTAATACAAGATCCCGTGGCTAACACTTAGTCACATTGCTTGCAAGGCTTATTGTGATGTTGTATTATCGAGTGGGCCCTGAGATACCTCTCCGTCACACGGAGTAACAAATCCCAGTGTTGATCCATGCCAACCCAACAGACACCCTTGGAGATACCTGTAGAGCACCTTTATAGTCACCCAGTTATGTTGCGATGTTTGATACACACAAGGCACTCCTCCGGTGTCCATGAGTTTCATGATCTCATGGTCATAGGAACATATACTTGACATGCAAAAAACTGTAGCAATAAACTGACACGATCATATGCTACATTTATAGTTTGGGTCTGTCCATCACATCATTCTCCTAATGATGTGATTGCATTATCAAATTACATCTCATGTCAATGGCTAGGAAACCTTGACCATCTTTGATCAGCGAGCTAGTTTATTAGAGGCACACTAGGGACAAAGTGCTGTCTATATATCCACACATGCAATGTGTTTCCAGTCAATACAATTATAGCATGGGTAATAAACAATTATCTTGAACAAGGAAATATAATAATAACCATTTTATCATTGCCTCTAGGGCATATTTCCAACAGTCTCCCACTTGCACTAGAGTCAATAATCTAGCTCACATCACTATGTGATTTACATTGTAATGAATCGAACACCCATATAGTTCTGGTGTTGATCATGTCTAGCCCTTGGAAGAGGTTTAGTGAACGGGTCTGCAACATTCAGATCCATGTGCACTCTGCAAATATTTATGTCCTTCTCCTCGATGTAATCGCGGATGGAATTGAAGCATCGCTTTATGTGTCTGGTCCTCTTGTGAAACCTTTGTTCCTTGGCTAGAGCAATGGCACCAGTGTTGTCACAGAACAGAGTCATTGGATTCAGTGCACTGGGCAATACTCCAAGATCTGTCATGAACTGCTTCATCAAGACACATTCCTTCGCTGCATCCGAGGCTACGATGTACTCCGCTTCGCTTGTAGAATCGGCTACCACGCTTTGCTTGGAGCTGCACTAGCTTACCGCTCCCCCGTTGAGAATAAATACATATCTGGTTTGCGACTTAGAGTCATCCGGATCAGTGTCAAAGCTTGCATCGACGTAACCCTTTACGACGAGCTCATGATCACCTCCATAAACGAGAAACATTTCCTTAGTCCTTTTTAGGTACTTAAGGATATTCTTGACTGCCATCTAGTGCTCCATTCCAGGATCATTTTGAAACCTTCCAGTCATACTTATGGCAAGGCTGACATCGGGTCTTGTGCACAACATTGCATACATGATAGAGCCTATGGCTGAAGCATAGAGGATGACACTCATCTTCTCTCTATCTTCTGCAGTCACTGGACATTGAGTCTTACTCAACATCACACCTTGTAACACAGGCAAGAACCCCTTCTTGGACAGATCCATTTTGAACTTCTTCAAAACTTTATCAAGGTATGTGCTTCGTGAAAGTGCTATCAAGCATCTCGATCTATCTCTATAGATCTTAATGTCTAATATGAAAGCAGCTTCTCCCAGGTCCTTCATTGAAAAACTCTTGTTCAAATATTCCTTCACGCTTTCCAGCATTTCTATATTGTTTCCAATCAGCAATATGTCATCCACATATAATATTAGAAACGCTATAGAGCTCCCACTCACTTTGTTGTAAATACAAGCTTCTCCATAAACTTGTATAAACCCAAATGCTTTGATCACCTCATCAAAGCGCTTATTCAAACTCCGAGATGCTTGCACCAGTCCATAAATGGATCGCTGGAGTTTGCAAACTTTGTCAACATTGTCTGGATCGACAAAACCTTCTGGTTGCATCATATACAACTCTTCCTCAAGGAAACCATTGAGGAACACTATTTTGACATCCATGTGTCAAATTTCATAGTCGAAATATGCAGCTATTGCTAACATGATTCTGACAGACTTAAGCATCGCTACAGGTGAGAAGGTCTCATTGTAGTCAACTCCTTGAACTTGTGAAAAACCCTTTGCCACAAGCCGAGCTTTATAGACGGTGATATTACGTCCCGCGTCCGTCTTCTTATTAAAGATCCATTTGTTTGATTGGCCTTTCGCCCTTCAGGTAATACTTCCAAAGTCCATACTTTGTTTTCATACATGGATCCCATCTCGGATTTCATGGCGTCTAACCATTTCTAGGAATCCGGGCCCATCATCGCTCCTCCATAGCTCGTAGGTTCATTGTTGTCCAACAACATGACCTCCAAGACAGGGTTGCCGTACTACTCAGGAGCAGTACGCGTCCTTGTCGACCTACGAGGTTTAATAGTAACTTGATCTGAAGCTTCATGATCATCATCATTAACTTCCTCTTCAACTGTCGTAGGCTTCATAAAAACATCTTTCTATGCTCCATACTCTCTGGTTGAAGTAAAGTTTCAATAACCTCATCAAGCTCTATTTTCCTCCCACTCAATTCTTTCGAGAGAAACTCTTTCTCAAGAAGTGTTTCGTTTTTAGCGATAAACACTTTGCCTTCGGATCTGAGATAGAAGGTATACCCAACTATCTCTTTTGAGTATCCTATGAAGACGCATTTCTCCGCTTTGGGTTCCCGCTTTTCAGGCTGAAGCTTTTTGACATAAGCATCACATCCCCAAACTTTAAGAAACGACAACTTTGGCTTCTTGCATCGTCTCAACGGATTTTGAGGGTGCCCTATTTGAAGTGAATGCAGCTGTCTCTAATGCATAACCCCAAAACGATAGTGGCAAATCGGCATGAGACATCATAGACTGCACCATATCTAATAAGGTTTGATTACGACGTTCGGACACACCATTACGCTATGGTTTTCCAAGTGGTGTCAATTGTGAAACAATTCCACACTGTCTTAAGTGACTGCCAAACTCATAACTCACATATTCTCTTCCTCAATCAGATCTCAGGAATTTATTCTTCTTGTTACAATGATTCTCAACTTCACTCTGAAATTGCTTGAGCTTTTCAAACGTTTTAGACTTGTGTTTCATTAAGTAAATATACCCATATCTACTTAAGTCATCAGTGAAGGTGAGAAAATAATGATATCCACCGCGCACTGCAACATTCATTGGACCGCGCACATCAGTATGTATGATTTCCAATAAGTCACTTGCCCGTTCCATTGTTCTGGAGAACGGCGTTTTAGTTATCTTGCCCATGAGGCATGGTTCACATGTGTCAAGTTATTCAAAATCAAGTGACTCCAAAATTCCATTAGCATGGAGCTTCTTCATCCATTTTACACCAATATGACCTAAACGGCAGTGCCACAAGAAAGTGGTATTATCACTATCAACTCTACATCTTTTGGCATCACTGTTATGAACATTTGTATCATCACTATCAAGATTCAATATGAATAAACCCCTCACATTGGGTGCATGACCATAAAGGATATTACTCATATAAATAGAACAACCATTTTCTCTGATTTAAATGAGTAACTGTCTCGCAATAAATAAGATCCATATATAATGTTCATGCTTAACGCAGGTACTAAATAACAACTATTCAGGTTCATCACTAATCCCAATGGTAATCGAAGTGAGAGCATGCCGATGGCGATCACATCAACCTTGGAACCATTTCCCACGTGCATCGTCACTTCGTCCTTCGCCAGCCTTCGTCTATTCCGTATTTCCTATTTTGAGTTGCAAATGTGAGCAACCGAACCGATATCAAATACCCAAGCACTACAACGAGAGATAGTAAGGTACAAATCAATAACATGTATATCATATATACCAATTTGTTGTTGGCCGCCTTCTTGTCAGCCAGATACTTGGGGCAGTTCCGCTTCTAGTGACCAGTTCCCTTGCAATGAAAGCACTTAGTTTCTGGCTTGGGTCCAACCTTGGGTTTCTTCACGGGAGGATCAACTGCTTTGTCACCCTTCTTAGAGTTACCCTTCTTGCCCTTGCCATTCTTCTTTAAACTAGTGGTTTTATTGACCATCAACACTTGATGTTCTTTCTGGATTTCAGACTCAGTGACTTTCAGCATCGCAAACAGCTCGACGACTGACTTGTTCATCCCGTGCATGTTATAGTTCATCACAAAGCTCTTGTAGCTAGGTGGCAATGATTGAAGAACTCTGTCAGTGATCGCCTCTAGCGGAAGGGGCATCCCTAACTCCGCCAGACGAGTCAAATACCCAGACATTCTGAGTATATGTTCACTGATAGACCCGTTCTCCTCCATTTTGCAAGCATAGAACTTATCGGAGATCTCATACCTCTCGATCCGGGCATTCTTCTTAAAGATAAACTGTAACTCCTAGAACATCTCATATGCTCCATGATGTTCAAAACGTCTTTGAAGTCCCGGTTCTAAGCCATACAATATTGCAGACTAAACTATTGAGTAATCTCCAGAACGTGCCTCCCAAGCATTCTTAACGTCTTCGGATGACATGTTAGTGGGTTGGTCACCAAGCAGTGCATCAAGGACATATGACGAGGAAGCCATGAGGATAATCCTCAGATTATTGGGCCCAGTCCACAAAGTTACTTCCATCGTCTTTCAACTAGCTTTCTCTAGGAACGCATTAAAATTCAGGGGTGCTACTGCGCGAGCCATTGATCTACAACATAAATAAGCAAAGGTTACTAAGACTATTGTTCAAGATAATGAGTTTAGTTAATCAAATTACTAAAGCTCCCACTCAAATTGACATCCCTCGGGTCATCTAAGTGATACATGGTCCAAATTCACTAACTCAAGTCCGATCATCACATGAGTTGAGGTGGTTTCAATGGTGAACATCATCATGTTGATCATATCTACTATATGACTCATGTTTGACCTTTCGGTATCTTGTGTTCCGAGGCCATGTCTGTACATGCTAGGCTCGTCAAGTTTAACCCGAGTGTTCTGCATGTGCAATACTGGCTTGCACCCGTTGTATGTGAACATAGAGTCTATCGCACCCGATCATCATGTGGTGTATCGACACGACGAATTTTCGCAATGGTGCACACTCGGGGAGAACACAATTTATCTTGAAATTTAAGTGAGGGATCACCTTATAATGCTACCATCGTCCGAAGCAAAACAAGGTGCATAAAAGGATTAACATCACATGCAAATTATAAGTGACATGATATGGCCATGAACTTGTGCTTTTGATATCCATCTTGAAAGCACCGTCATGATCTTCATCGTCACCGGCATAACACCATAATCTCCATCATTGTGTCGCCATCGGGGTTGTCGCGCCCTCCATGCTCATACTACTATTGCTACCGTTTAGCGATAAAGTAAAGCATTACATAGCGCTTAATGATTGACACGCAAGTCATACAATAATTAAATACAACCCTATGGCTCCTGCCGGTTACCGTACTCATCGACATGCAAGTCATGATATTCTATACAACACATGATCATCTCATACATCACATGTATCTCATCATGTAATTGGCCATATCACATCACAACATACCCTACAAAAACAAGCTAGGCGTCCTCTAATTGTTGTTACAAGTTTTACATGGCTGCTATGGGTATCTAGCAAGAACAATTCTCACCTATGCAAAACCACAATGGTGATACATAAGTTGCTTTTCAACCTTCTCAAGGACCGCCTTTGTTGAATCCGATCCAACTAAAGTAGGAGAAACAGACACCCGCCAGCCATCTTTGTGCAATGAAGTTACACGTCAGTCGATGGAAGCGGTCTCTCGTAAGCGTATGAGTAAGGTTGGTCCGGGTCGCTTCATCCCACAAAACGACCAAGGGAGGAAGCAATCTAAGAATCAATGCCCACAAACTCTTTGTGTTCTACTTGAGATCTCATCGACACATAGACCTAGCTCATGATGCCACTGTAGGGGAACGTTGCATGGGAAACAGAAAAATTCCTACGCTTCACCAAGATCAATCTAGGAGATGAGCATCTACGAGAGGGGAGAGTGGATCTACATACCCTTGTAGATCACTAAGCGGGAAGCGTTAAGAAACGCGGTTGATGTAGTCAAACGTCTTCGCGATCCAAATCGCCGAGCATCCCGCGATCCAATCACGATCCATCCCGATCTAGCGTCGAACGAACGACACCGCCGCGTTCAACACACATACGGCTTGATGACGATCTCCGCCTTCTTGATCCAGCAAGAGGGAGCTGAGAGGTAGACGAGTTCTACGGCAGCACGACGGTGTTGCGGCGATGGTGGTGGAGCTATTCTAGCAGGGCTTCGCCTAAGCACCACTGGAAACCGATCTAGAGGAGAAACTACGATCTAGAGGAGAGGTAGCACGTGGCTGTTTTTCTGTGTCCAAAAAACCCTCAAACCTCTAGTATATATAGGAGGAGGGGAGGAGGAGGCTTGGCCCCCAAGGGGCCAGCCCCTAGCTTCGGCCGAAGTGGGAGGGGGGAGTCCTCTTCCTGTTGGCAATATGCCCTAGAGGCAATAATAAAGTGGTTATTATTATATTTCCTTGTTCATGATAATTGTCTATTGTTCATGTTATAATTGTATTAACCGGAAACCGTAATACATGTGTGAATACATAGACCACAACATGTCCCTAGCGAGCCTCTAGTTGGCTAGCTCATTGATCAATAGATGGTCACGGTTTCATGACCATGGACATTGGACGTCGTTGATAATGGGATCACATCATTAGGACAATGATGTGATGGACAAGACCCAATCCTAAGCATATCACAAGATCGTGTAGTTCGTCTGCTAAAGCTTTTCTAATGTCAAGTATCGTTTCCTTAGACCATGAGATTGTGCAACTCCCGGATATCGTAGGAATACTTGGGTGTGCCAAATGTCACAACGTAACTGGGTGGCTATAAAGGTACACTATGGGTATCCCCGAAAGTGTCTGTGGGGTTAGCACGAATCGAGACTGGGATTTGTCACTCCGTGTGATGGAGAGGTATCTTTGGGCCCACTTGGTAAGACATCATCATAATGAGCTCAATGTGACTAACGAGTTAGCCACGAGATGATGTGTTAGGGACCGAGTAAAGAGACTTGCTGGTAATGAGATTGAACAAGGTATATGGATACCGACGATCGAATCTTGGGCAAGCAACATACCGATAGACAAAAGGAAATGTATACGGGATTGATTGAATCCCCGACATCGTGGTTCATCCAATGAGATTATCGTGGAGCATGTGGGAGCCAACATGGGTATCCAGATCCTGTTGTTGTTTATTGACCGTAGAGATGTCTTGGTCATGTCTACATGCCTCCCGAACCTGTAGGGTCTACACACTTAAGGTTCGATGACGCTAGGGTTATAGGGAAATAGTGTACGTGGTTACCGAAGGTTGTTCGGAGTCCTGGATGAGATCTCGGACATCACGAGGAGTTCCGAAAAGGTCTAGAGGTAAAGATTCATTTATAGGAAGTGAGGATTTGGTCACCGGAAGTGTTTCGGGCATCACCGGTAATGTATCGGGACCACCGGAAGGGTTCCGGGGGTCCACCGGGAGGGGCCACCGAACCCGGAAGCCTACATGGGCGAAAAGTGGGAGGGAACCAGCCCTTAGGTGGGCTGGTGCGCCTACCACCTCAGCCCAAGGCATAGCCAAGGGTGGAGGGGGCAAACCCTAGGCGTGGAGGGGCCCAAGGCCCACCCTAGGGCGCCGCCCCTCCTCCTCACCTCGGCCGCCGGCCCTCCTAGACAATCTAGGGCTGCCGCACCCCCTAGGGTGGGAACCATAGAGGGTGCGCACCCTCCTCCCTCTCGTCCTATAAATAGTGGAGGGTTTTGGGCTGCCGACACAATAGATCTCTCTCTCTCTCTCTCGGCGCAGCCCTACCACTACTCCTCCTCGTCCTCCATAGCGCTTGGCGAAACCCTGCCGGAGTACCACGCAGCTCCACCGTCACCATGTCATCGTGCTGCCGGAGCTCTCCCTCAACCTCTCCTTCCTCCTTGCTGGATCAAGGCGTAGGAGACGTCACTGGTTTGCACGTGTGTTGAACGTGGAGGCGCCATTGTCCGGCGCTTAGATCGGAATCCACCGCGATCTGAATCACTGCGAGTACGACTCCAGCAACCGCGGTCTAGTAATGCTTTCGCTTAGCGATCTTCAAAGGTATGAAGATGCTCTACTCCATTGCTCATTGCTGGTTTCTCCATAGATTGATCTTGGTGACGTAGGAATTTTTTTGATTTACTACTACATTCCCCAACAGTGGCATCATGAGCTAGGTATATGCATAGAATCTATGCACGAGTAGAACACATGTTGTTGTGGGCATCGATTTTGCCAATTTGCTTGCCGTTACTAGTCTTATCTTGATTCGGTGGCATTGTAGGATGAAGCATCCCGGACCGACTTTACACGTACGCTTACGTGAGACTGGCTCCACCGCCTGACATGCACTTGTTGCATAAGGTGGCTAGCGGGTGTCTGTCTCTCCCACTCTAGTCGGATCGGATTCGATGAAAAGGGTCCTTATGAAGGTTAAATAGAAATTGGCATATCACGTTGTGGTCTTCGCGTAGGTAAGAAACGTTCTTGCTGGAAACCTATAGCAGCCATCTAAAAACTTGCAACAAAAATTAGAGGACGTCTAACTTATTTTTGCAGCATATGCCGTGTGATGTGATATTGCCAACGGATGTGATATGATATATGTGATGTATGAGATTGATCATGTTCTTGTAATAGGATTCACGACTTGCATGCCGACGAATATGACAACTGGCAAGAGCCATAGTAGTTGTCTTAATTTATTGTATGACCTGCGTGTCAATCAAAAATGCCATGTAATTACTTTACTTTATTGCTAACCGTTAGCCATAGTAGTATAAGTAATAGTTGGCGAGACAACTTCATGAAGACACAATGATGGAGATCATGATGATGGAGATCATGGTGTCGTGCCGGTGACAGTGATGATCATGGTGCCCCGAAGATGGAGATCAAAGGAGCAAGATGATATTGGCCATATCATGTCACTATATGATTGCATATGATGTTTATCATGTTTTACATCTTATATGCTTAGAACGACGGTAGCTTAAATAAGATGATCTCTCACTAAAATTTCAAGAAATGTGTTCCCCCTAACTGTGCACCGTTGCTAAGGTTCGTTGTTCCAAAGCACCACGCGATGATCGGGTGTGATAGGCTCTAACGGTCGCATACAACGGGTGTAAGCTAGATTTACACATGCAATACATTTACGTTGACTTGACGAGCCTAGCATGTACAGACATGTCCTCGGAACACGGGAGACCGAAAGGTCGAACATGAATCGTATAGCAGATACGATCAATATGGAGATGCTCACCATTGATGACTAGTTCGTCTCTCGTGATGATCGGACACGGGCTAGTTGACGTGGATCATGTGTCACTTGGATGACTAGATAGATGTCTATCTAAGTGGGAGTTCATTAAATAATTTGATTATGTGAACTTAATTATCATGAACTTAGTCTAAAATTGTCTCACAATCTATATTGTAGATCCAATGGCCCACGCTAATGTTGCCCTCAACTTCAATGCGTTCCTAGAGAAAAAAAAGCTGAAAGATGAAGGAAGCAACTATACGGACTGGGTCCGTAGCTTGAGGATCATCCTCATAGCTTCCAAGAAATTATATTTCCTTGATGCACCGCTAGGTGACGCACCCATTTTCCCAGCAACTCAAGACGTTATGAACGCCTGGTAGTCGCGTTGTGATGATTACTCCCTGGTTCAGTATGGCATGCTTTACAGCTTAGAACCAGGGCACCAAAAGCGTATTGAGCAACACGGACCATATGACATGTTCCAAGAGCTGAGAATGGTTTTCCAAGCTCATGCCCGGGTCGAGAGATATGATGTCTCTGACAAGTTCTTCAGTTGTAAGATGGAGGAAAATAGTTCTGTCAGTGAGCACATACTCAAAATGTCTGGGTTGCACAACTGCTTGTCTCAGCTGGGAGTTAATCTTCCGGATGACTCGGTTATTGACAGAATCCTCTAGTCGCTCACACCTAGCTACACGAGCTTTGTGATGAACTATAACATGCAGGGTATGGAGAAGTCCATTCCTGAGTTGTACTTGATGCTGAAATCAGCGGAGGTCGAGATAAAAAAGGAACATCAAGTGTTGATGGTTAATAAGACCACTAGTTTCAAGAAAGGCAAGGGTAAGAAGAACTTCAAGAAGGACGGCAAAGCAGTTGCCACGCTCGGTAAGCAAGTTGCCATGTTGAAGAACAAGAATGGACCCAACCTGAGACTGAGTGTTTTTATTGCAAGGGTACCGGTCACTGCAAGCGGAGCAGCCCCAAGTACTTAGCGGATAAGAAGGCCGGCAACATTAAAGGTATATGTGATATACTTGTTATTGATGTGTACCTTACCAGTGCTCGTAGTAGCTCCTGGGTATTTGATACCGGTGCAGTTGCTCACATTTGTAACTCCAAGCAGGAGCTGCGGAATAAGCGGAGACTGGCAAAGGACGAGGTGACGATGCGCGTCGGGAATGGTTCCAAGGTCGATGGGATCACCGTCGGCACGCTACCTCTACATCTAGCTTCGGGATTAGTTTTAAACCTTAATAATTGTTAGTTAGTACCAGCTTTGAGCATGAATATTGTATCTGGATCTCGCTTGATGCGAGATGGCTACTCATTTGAATCAGAGAATAATGATTGTTCTATTTATCTGAGAGAAATGTTTTATGGTCATGCCCCGCTGGTCAATGGTTTATTTTTGATGAATCTCGAACGTGATGTTACACATGTCCGTAGTGTGAGTACCAAAAGATATAAGGTTGATAACAATAGTCCCACTTACATGTGGCAGTGCCGCCTTGGTCATATTGGTGTCAAACGCATGAAGAAACTCCATGCTGATGGACTTTTGGAGTCTCTTGATTTTGAATCATTTGACACGTGCGAACCATGCCTTATGGGCAAGATGACCAAGACTCCATTCTGTGGAACAATGGAGCGAGCAACTGACTTGTTGGAGATAATACATACCGATGTATGCGGTCCAATGAGAGTTGAGGCTCGCGGTGGCTACCGTTATGTTCTCACCCTCACTGATGACTTGCGCAGATATGGGTATGTCTACTTAATGAAACACAAGTCTGAAACCTTTGAAAGGTTCAAGGAATTTTAGAGTGAGGTAGAGAATCAACGTGACAGGAAAATAAAGTGCCTACGATCTGATCGTGGTGGAGAATATTTGAGTCACAAGTTTGGCACGCACCTAAGGAAATGTGGAATTGTTTCACAACTCATGCCGCCTGGCACACCTCAGCGAAATGGTGTGTATGAACGTCGTAATCGCACTCTATTGGATATGGTGCGATCTATAATGTCTCTTACCGACTTACCGCTATCATTTTGGGGATATGCATTAGAGACTGCCGCATTCACTTTAAATAGGGCACCGTCTAAGTACGTTGAGACGACACCGTATGAATTATGGTTTGGAAAGAAACCTAAGCTGTCATTTCTGAAAGTTTAGGGATGCGATGCTTATGTGAAGAAACTTCAACCTGAGAAGCTCGAACCCAAAGCGGAAAAGTGCGTCTTCATAGGATACCCCAAAGAAACTATTGGGTATACCTTCTACCTCAGATCCGAAGGCAAAGTCTTTGTTGCCAAGAATAAATCCTTTCTAGAGAAAGAGTTTCTCTCGAAAGAAGTAAGTGGGAGGAAAATAGAACTTGATGAGGTAATTGTACCTCCACTCGAACCGGAGAGTAGCATAGCAGAGGAAGTTGTTTCTATGGAGCCTGCACCGGCTGGAGAGGAAGTTAATGATGATGATCATGAAACTTTAGATCAAGTTGCTATTGAACCTCGAAGGTCCACAAGGACACGTTCCACACCAGAGTAGTACGGGAACCCTGTCCTGGAAATCATGTTGTTGGACAACGGTAAACCTTCGAACTATGAAGAAGCCATGTAGGGCCCAGTTTCCAACAAATGGCTTGAAGCCATGAAATCCAAGATAGGATCCATGTCTAAGAACAAAGTATGGACTTTGGTGGACTTGCCCGATGATCGGCGAACTATAGAAAATAAATGGATCTTTAAGAAGAAGACTGACGCGGATGGTAATGTGACCGTCTATAAGGCTCGACTTGTGGCTAAGGGTTATTGACAAGTTCAAGGAGTTGACTATGATGAGACTTTCTCACGCGTAGCGATGCTGAAGTCCGTCCGAATCATGTTAGCAATTTCCGCATTTTATGATTAGGAGATATGGCAAATGGACGTCAAAACAGCATTCCTTAATTGTTTCCTTAAGGAAGAATTGTATATGATGCAGCCGGAAGGTTTTGTCGATCCTAAGAATGCTAACAAGGTATTCAAGCTCGAGCGCTCCATCTATGGGCTGGTGCAAGCATCTTGGAGTTGGAACATTCACTTTAATGAGGTGATTAAAGCGTTCGGATTTATACAGGTTTATGGAGAACCCTGTATTTACAAGAAAGTGAGTGGGAGCTCTATAGCATTTCTCATATTATATGTGGATGACATATTGTTGATGAGGAATGATATAGAACTTTTGGAAAGCATAAAGGCCTACTTGAATAAGTGTTTTTCAATGAAGGACCTTGGAGAAGCTGCTTACATATTAGGCATCGAGATCTATAGAGATAGATCGAGACGCCTCATAGGTCTTTCACAAAGCACATACTTTGACAAGATATTGAAGAAGTTCGATATGGATCAGTCCAAGAAGGGGTTTTTGCCTGTGTTACAGGGTGTGAGATTGAGTACGACTCAATCCCCGACCACGGCAGAGGATAGAGAAAAGATGAGTGTCATCCCCTATGCTATGTATGCCATGCTGTGTACCAGACCTGATGTGAACCTTGCCATAAGTTTGGTAGGGAGGTACCAAAGTGATCCCGAAGCGGAACACTGGACAACGATGCCATGGGCTAGGGGACCTTTAGTCCCGGTTGGTAACACCAACCAGGACTAAAATATTTAGTTTTTTTAGTTTTGTTTTATTTTTCCTTTTAATTCTTTAGGGGTTTATGTATTAATTATGGTTTAATTTTCCTTTTAATTTTGTGTTCTCCATTTAATTAATTTTCATTTCAAACATATATTACGCTACTACGTACATACTATACACATGTTGTGCATGCACATATATATAAATATAAATATAATTTCTCATAGAACCGCGATCATATATATATATATATATATATATATATATATATCATCGAATTGCTAGTACGACGACCATTCACATACATATATATATACAATTTGTCCTACAATTTGAGGATCATTACATATATATGCAGGCCCCGCAGAAATCCAGCTAATTCCTAGAGTGTTGGAAATATGCCCTAGATGCAATAATAAATTGGTTATTATAATATTTCCTTGTTCATCATAATCGTTTATTATCCATGCTATAATTGTGTTGATCCGAAACTCAGATGCATGTCTGGATACATAGACAACACCATGTCCCTAGTATGCCTCTAATAGACTAGCTCGTTGATCAAAGATGGCTATGGTTTCCAAGTCATGGACATGAGATGTCATTTGATAGCGGGATCACGTCATTAGGAGAATGATGTGATGGACAAGACCCAAACTACAAACGTAGCATATGATCGTGTCAGTTTATTGCTACTGTTTTCTGCATGTCAACTATTTGTTCCTATGAGCATGAGATCACGCAACTCACCGACACCGGACGAGTACCTTGTGTGTATCAAACGTCGCAACGTAACTGGGTGACTATAAAGGTGCTCTACAGGTATCTCCGAGGGTGTCTGTTTCGTTGGCATGGATCAAGACTGGTATTTGTTACTCCGTTTGACAAAGAGGTATCTCAGGGCTCACTCGGTAATACAACATCACAATAAGCCTTGCAAGCAATATCACTAAGTTTTAGTCGCGGGATCTTGTATTACGGAACGAGTAAAGAGACTTGACGGTAACGAGGTTGAACTAGGTATGGAGATACCGATGATCGAATCTCGGGCAAGTAACATACCGAAGAACAAAGGGAACATCATACGGGATTAACTGAATCCTTGACATAGAGGTTCGACCAATAAAGATCTTCATAGAATATGTAGGAACCAATATGGTCATCCAGGTCCCGCTATTGGTTATTGACTGTAGAGCTGTCTCGGTCATGTCTACATAGTTATCGAACCCGCACGGTCTGCACACTTAAGGTTCAGTGACGTTTCGGTAGTATAGAGTTATGTATGGTGGTGACCGAAGGTTGTTCGGAGTCTCGGATGAGATCCCGGACATCACAAGGATCTCCGGAATGGTCCGGAGGTAAAGATTGATAGATAGGAAGTCCTATTTTGGTCGTCGGAAAAGTTTCGGGCTCATCGGTAGTGTACCGGGAGTGCCGGTAGTGTATCGAAGGACCATAGGGAGAGGTATTTCGACCCAAGAGGCTACATGGGCTGTGGGAGGAGGTAAACCAGACCCTGGTGGGCTGGCCTAATCCTCCTCTAAGGTCCCATGCGGCTGGAGTGGTTTGAGAAGGAAAAAATCCAAAGGTGGAGAGGTGGAAAGAGTTTCCATGTGGAAAGGAGGAATCCTACTCCTAATAGGATTGGAGTAGGACTCCTCCACCACCAATTTCGACCAAACCTCGAGGGTTTGAGGCTTCCTCCTCCCATCCCTCCCTCCTATATATACTAGAGGATTTAGAGGAAAAATCTAACCCTAATAGCCACGTGCTACCTCTCCTCTAGATCGCAGTTTCTCCTCTAGATCGGTTTTCAATGGTGCTTAGGCGAAGCCTTGCTGGAATAGCTCCACCACCGTCGCCACAACGTCATCACTCTGCCGGAGAACTCATCTACCTCTCCACTCCCTCTTGCTGGATCAAGAAGGCGGAGATCGTCATCGAGCTGTACGTGTGCTAAACGTGGAGGTGTCGTCCGTTCGGCGCTAGATCGGAAGGACCGTGATCAAGATCGCGAGACGGATTGTGATGCGATCGCAGGACGGATCGTGATGAGATCGCAGGATGAATCGTGATTGGATCGCGGGACGGATCGTGATTAGATCGCGGGACGGACCGTGATGAGATCGCGGGATGCTCGGCGATTTGGATCTCGAAGAGGTTCGACTACACCAACGCATTTCTTAACGCTTCCCGCTTAGCGATCTACAAGGGTATGTAGATCCACTCTCCCTCTCGTAGATGCTCATCACCATGGATAGATCTTGCGTGTGCGTAGGAATTTTTTTTGTTTCCCATGCAACGTTCCCCAACAGTGGCATCATGAGCTAGGTCTATGTGTAGATGATATCTCGAGTAGAACACAAAGAGTTTGTGGGCGTTGATGCTTAGATTGCTTCCTCCCTTGGTCGTGTTTTGGTTCAGTGGTATTGTGGGATGAAGCAGCCCGGACCAACCTTACTCGTACACTTGCGAGAGGCCGGTTCCATCGACTGATGTGTAACTTCGTTGCACAAAGATGGCTGGCGGGTGTCTGTTTCTCCTACTTTAGTTGGATCGGATTCGACTAAGGCGGTCCTTGAGAAGGTTGAAAAGCAACTTATGTATCACCGTTGTGGTTTATGCGTAGGTGAGAATTGTTCTTGCTAGATACCCGTAGCAGCTACATAAAACATGCAACAACAATTAGAGGACGTCTAACTTGTTTTTGCAGGGTATGTTGTGATGTGATATGGCCAATTACATGAGGAGATATATGTGATGTATGAGATGATCATGTGTTTTATAGAATATCACGACTTGCATGTCGATGAATACGGCAACCAACAGGAGCCATAGGGTTGTCTTTAATTATTATATGACCTTCATGTCAATCTTTAAGCGCTATGGGCGCGACAACCCCGATGGCGACACGTTGATGGAGATCAAGATGATGGAGATCATGGTGTCATGCCGGTGACGATGGAGATCATGCTGCTGCTTTCAAGATGGAAATCAAAAGCGCAAGTTCATGGCCATATCATGTCACTTATGATTTTCATGTGTTGTTAATCCTTTTATTCACCTTGTTTTGCTTAGGACGACGGTAGCATTATAAGGTGATCCCTCACTTAAATTTCAAGATGAATTGTGTTCTCCCCGAGTGTGCACCGTTGCGAAAGTTCGTCGTATCGAGACACCACGTGATGATCGGGTGTGACAGACTCTACGTTCAGATACAACGGGTGCAAGCTAGTGTTGCATATGCAGAACACTTGGGTTAAACTTGAAGAGCCTAGCATGTACAGACATGGCCTTGGAACATAAGAGACCAAAAGATCGAACATGAGTCATATAGTAGATATGATCAACATGATGATGTTCACCATTGAAACCACCTCAACTCACGTGATGATCAGACTTGAGTTGGTGAATTTGGATCATGTATCACTTGAATGACTGGAGGGATGTCAATTTGAGTGGGAGTTCTTAAGTAATATGATTAATTGAACTCATTATCATGAACATAGTCAGTAGTGTCTTTGCAAAATTATGTTGTAGATTACTAGCTCACGTTGTAGCTCCCTTGAATTTCTATATGTTCCTAGAGAAATAGAGTTGAAAGATGATGGTAGCAATATTGCGGACTCGGTCCGTGATCTGAGGATTGTCATCATTGCTGCTCAGAAGGCTTATGTCCTTAATGCACCGCTCGGTGCGCCACCCCCTCTAGCATCGTCTGTAGATGTTGTGAACATCTGACAGGCACATTCCAATGACTACTTGATATTTAGTGCGTCATGCATTACAGCTTAGAATTGAGGCTCCAAAACGTTTTGAACGTCACGGAACATATGAGATGTTCTAAGAGCTCAAATTGGGATCTCAGGCTCGTGCCCATGTTGTGAGATATGAGATCTCCAACAAGATTCTTTGCCTGCAAGATGAAGGAGAATAGCTCAATCGTTAAGTATGTGCTCCGATTGTCTGGGTGCTACAATCCCTCGAATCGAGTGGAATTTGATCTTCCAGATAAGATAGTGATTGATATAGTTCTCCAAGTCACTGTCACTAAGCTACTAGAACTTGGTGATGAACTATAAAATGCTAGGGATAGAAATAATGATCCCTGAGCTGTTCGCGATGTTTGACACCGCGAAGGTAGAAATCAAGAAGGAGCATCAAGTGTTGATGGTTAGTAAAACCACTAGTTTCGAGAAGGGCAAGGGAAAGGAGGGAAACTTCATGGATGGCAAGTCAGTGCTGCTCTAGTGAAGCAACCCAAAGTTGAACCCAAACCCGAGACTAAGTGCTTCTATTATGAGGTGAGCGGTCGCTGAAGCGGAACAACCCTAGATACTTGGTAGATAAGAAGGCTGGCAACGTCGACACAAGTGTATTTGATATACGTGTTATTGATGTGTACCTTGATAGTACTCCTAAAAGCACCTGGGTATTGGTACCAGTTCGGTTGCTAAATGTTAGTATCTCGAAGTAAAAGCTACGTAATAAACAGAGACTAGCTAAGGGTGAGGTGACGATGTGTGTTGGAAATGTTTCCAAGGTTGATGTGATCAACATCGCACACTCTCTCTACCTTCAGGATTAGTGACGAACCTAAATAATTGTTATTTGGTGTTTGGCATTGAGAATGAACGTGATTAGATCGTGTTTATTGCAACACGGTTATTCATTTAAGTTAGAGAATAATTGTTATTCTGTTTACATGTATAATACCTTCAATGGTCATGCACCCAGTGAGAATGGTTTGTTGAATCTTGATCATAGTAATACACATGTTCATAACATTGATGCCAAAAGATACAAAGTTAACAATGATAGTACCACATACTTGTGGCACTGCCGCTAAATGTCATATTGGTATAAAGCGCATGAAGAAACTCCATGTTGATGGATCTTTGGACTCATTCGATTTCGAATCGGTTGAGACATCCGAACCATGCCTCTTGGGCAAGATGACTAAGGACCCTGTTTTTCGGATGGATGGAGCGGGCAAGTGATTTATTGGAAATGATACATGTTGATGTATGCAATCTAGTGAGTCTTGTAGCGTGCGGTGGATATCGTTATTTTCTTACCTTCACTGATGATTTGAGTAGATATAGTGTATGTTTACTTAATGAAACACAAGTCTGAATCATTTGAAAATTCAAGAAAATTTAGAGTGAAGTTTAAGATCATCGTGATAAGAAGATAAAAATGTATGCGATATGATCGTGGAGGTGAATATATGAGTTACGAGTTTGGCATACAACTTTAGACAATGAGAAAGTCGTTTCACAACTCATGCCACCTGGAACACCATAGTGTGATGGTGTGTCCGAACGTCATAGTCGTGCTCTATAGGATATGGTGCGGGCTATGATGTCTCTTATCGTTTTGCTACTATAGTTTTGGGGTTATGCATTAGAGACAACTACATTCACTTTAAACAAGGCACCATCTAAATCCGTTGAGATGACACCATGTGAATTATAGTTTGATAGAAACCTAAGCTGTCATTTCTTAATGTTTGAGGCTGCGATGCTTGTGTGGAAAAATGTTTTCCTAATGAGCTTGAACCCAAAGCGGACAAATGCATCTTAAGATTACCCTAAGAACAGCTGGGTGAACCTTCTATCTCAGATCCAAGCATAAAGTGTTTGTTGCTAAAACGGGTCCTTTCCCAAGAAAAAGTTTCTCTCGAAAGAATTGAGTGGGAGGAAGATAGAACTTGATGAGGTTGTTGAACCTTAGTTTCAACCAAAGAGTAGCGCAGCGCAGAAAGATGTTTCTGTGGAACCTACGTCAGTTGAAGAGGAAGTAAATGATGATGATCATGAAGCTTCGGATCAAGTTACTATCGAACCTTGTAGGTCGACAAGGACGTGTACTGGTCTTGAGTGGTATGACAACCCTGTCTTGGAGGTCATGTTGTTGGACAACGATGAACCTACAAGATATGGAGAATTGATGATGGGCCCGGATCCGACAAATGGTTAGAGGCCATGAAATCTGAAAAAGGATCCATCTATGAAATATGAAAACCAAGTATAGACTTGGGTAGACTTGCTTGTTGGACGGCAGGTCGTCGAGTACAAATGGACCTTTGAGATGAAGACAGACGCTGATGGTAAATGCCACCATTTATAAAGCTCGACTTGTCACAAAGAAGTTTCCGACAAGTTCAAAGAGTTGACTGCGATGAGACTTTCTAACTCGTAGCGATGCTAAAGTCTGTTGGAATTATGTTAGCAGTTGCTGCATTTTTCAATTACGAAATCTCGTAGATGGATGACAAAACATCGTTTCCTTAACAGTTTACTTGAGGAAAAGTTGTATGTGATACAACCAGAAGGTTTTGTCAGTCCTAAGGATGCTAAAAGGTGAGCAAGCTTCAGTGATCCTTCTATGGACTGAAGCAAGCATCACAGAGTTGGAATATGCACTTTGATGAGGTGATCAAAGTTTTTGAGTCTATACAAAGTTTATGAGAAACTTGTATTCACAATAAAGTGAGTGGGAGCACTATAGAGTTTCTGATAAGCATATGTGGTTGACATATTGTTGATCGGAAATGATGTAGAATTTGTGGAAAGCATAAAGGGTTGCTTGAAAAAGATTTTTTCAAAGGAAGACCTGGATAAAGCTACCTAATTGTTGAGCATCAAGATCTATAGAGATAGATCAAGATGCTTGATGAGACTTTGAATGAGTACATACCTTGACAAGATTTTGAAAAAGTTCAAAATGGATTAGTCAGAGAGAAGTGTTCTCACCTGCTTTGAAAGGTGTGAAGTTGAGTGAGACACAAAGCTCGACCACGGCAGAAGAAAGAGAAAGGACGAATGTCGTCCCCTATGCCTTAGCCATAGGCTCTGTATTGTATGTCATGCTGTGTACCGCACCTGTGTCTGCCTTGCCATGAGTCCGTCGAGGGGTACAAGAGTGATCCAGGAGTGCATCACTGGATAGTGATCAAGATCATCCTTAGTAACTAAAAGACTAAGTAAATGTTTCTCGATTATGGAGGTAAGAAAGAGTTCGTCGTAAAGAGTTACGTCAATGCAAGCTTTGACACCAATCCGGATGACTCTTAATAGCAATCCGGATACTTATAGTAGAGCAGCCATTTGGAATAGCTCCAAGTGGAGTGTGGTAGCAGTGTTTATAGTTTGACATAGAGATTTACAAAGTACACAGGATCTAAATGTTGCAGGCCCGTTAACTATAAGACCTCTCTCACATGCAAGCATGATCGAGCCCCAGAACTCATTGGGTGTTAGATGCATAACAATGCGAATCACATGGTGATGTGAACTAGATTATTGACTCTAGTGCAAGTGGGAGACTGTTGGAAATATGCCCTAGATGCAATAATAAATTGGTTATTATCCTATTTCCTTGTTCATGATAATCGTTTATTATCCATGCTATAATTGTGTTGATCGGAAAATCAGATACATGTGTGGATACATAGCCAACACCATGTCCCTAGTATGCCTCTAATAGACTAGATCATTGATCAAAGATGGCTATGGTTTCCTATTCATGGACATGAGATGTCATTTGATAATGGGATCACGTCATTAGGAGAATGATGTGATGGACAAGACCCAAACTACAAACGTAGCATATGATCGTGTCAGTTTATTGCTACTGTTTTCTGGATGTCAAGTATTTGTTCCTATGACCATGAGATCACGCAACTCACTGACACTGGAGGAGCACCTTGTGTGTATCAAATGTCGCAATGTAACTGGGTGACTATAAAGGTGGTCTACAGGTATCTCCAAGGGTGTTTGTTGGGTTGGCATGGATCAAGACTGGGATTTTTTACTCCGTTTGACAAAGAGGTATCTCAGGGCTCACTCGGTAATACAACATCACAATAAGCCTTGCAAGCAATGTGACTAAGTGTTAGTCACGGGATCTTGTATTACGGAACGAGTAAATAGACTTGATGGTAACGAGGTTGAACTAGGTATGGAGATACCGATGATCGAATCTCGGGCAAGTAACATACCGAAGAACAAAGGGAACATCATACGGGATTAACTGAATCCTTGACATAGAGGTTCGACTAATAAAGATCTTCGTAGAATATATAGGAACCAATATGGGCATCCAGGTCCTGCTATTGGTTATTGACCGTAGAGGTGTCTCGGTCATGTCTACATAGTTCTCGAACCCGCAGGGTCTGCACACTTAAGGTTCGGTGACGTTTCGGTAGTATAGAGTTATGTATGGTGGTGACCGAAGGTTGTTCGGAGTCTCGGATGAGATCCCGGACATCACAAGGATCTCCGGAATGGTCCGGAGGTAAAGATTTATATATAGGAAGTCCTATTTTGGTCGCCGGAAAAGTTTCGGGCTAATCGGTAGTGTACCGGGAGTGCCGGTAGTGTATCGAAGGACCATAGGGAGAGGTATTTCGACCCAAGAGGCTACATGGGCTGTGGGAGGAGGTAAACCAGACCCTGGTGGGCTGGCCTAATCCTCCTCTAAGGTCCCATGCGGCTGGAGTGGTTTGAGAAGGAAAAAATCCAAAGGTGGAGAGGTGGAAAGAGTTTCCAAGTGGAAAGGAGGAATCCTACTCCTAATAGGATTGGAGTAGGACTCCTCCACCTCCAATTTCGACCAAACCTTGAGGGTTTGAGGCTGCCTCCTCCCCTCCCTCCCTCCTATATATACTAGAGGATTTAGAGGAAAAAGCTAACCCTAATAGCCACGTGCTACCTCTCCTCTAGATCGCAGTTTCTTCTCTAGATCGGTTTTCAACGGTGCTTAGGCAAAGCCCTGCTGGAATAGCTCTACTACCATAGCCGCAACGCCGTCGCGCTGCCGGAGAACTCATCTACCTCTCCGCTCCCTCTTGCTGGATCAACTAGGCGGAGATCGACATCGAGTTGTACGTGTGTTGAACGTGGAGGTGTCGTCCGTTCGGCGCTAGATCGGAAGGACCGTGATCAAGATCGCGAGACGGATCATGATGAGATCGCGGGATGGATCGTGATAAGTTCGCGGGACGGATCGTGATGGGATCGCAGGACGGACCGTGATGAGATCACGGGATGCTCGGCAATTTGGATCGTGAAGACGTTCGACTACACCAACCGCGTTTCTTAACGCTTCCCGCTTAGCGATCTACAAGGGTATGTAGATCCACTCTCCCTCTCGTAGACTCTCATCACCATGGATAGATCTTGCGTGTGCGTAGGAAATTTTTTGTTTCCCATGCAACGTTCCCCAATATGGAGATCTTGTAATGGTATTCTCCTTTGGGATCTATGACCTGGTCGAGCAGAAATCTAGCTAAATCCTCTTGAATTGCTCGTACCCGAGCCTCTGGTATGAGCTAGCCCCGCATCTCCGTCAGCTAAAAGATGAAGACCAAGATGAATATATTAGTTGCGTGTATATATATTAGCTAGATCATGATAAAAAAATTATGGATAATGTTCTGGCAAACGTACCCAAAGATTTCTTTCGTTTCTGCTCCTTTCAGACGGGATCATGTGAATGTTCTCACAAACGTAGTATGCGCATAAACTAGTCCCCTGCTCCTGCCTCATGCATTTTACGAGAATAAAATTCAATCAGGTAATAATTAATCAAGCATGATATTGGTATTGAAACTAGAATTAAAGATATGCACGGACGTAGCTAGCTAGCTAGTAGTACTTAATTACCTTCGGTCGCACCCATTTCAGTTGTTGTGCCCAGTCGCCTGGGACCTGTTTGATGAACTTGGCCCAAGCCCTGCCTGCCGGCAAAGAAAATGAATAAATGAGTTATTAACTAGTTGTATCAGGAAATGAAGTAATTAAAGAGGCCGACATAGTGCGATAATGATTGAAATTACCTGTCAAGCAGCCCCCTCACGATTGCATATTCGGATGGATCCTTTAATAGCGAGTCGAGTACTTCAACTTTTCTCTTGTCAACTTCAATGATTAACAAGATTCAGTGGTAACTACATAACTCATCAACAACACTTATTAACATCTAGTAAGAAAAAAATAGAATTTGTAGTACAAGATATATATATAGTAACACTCACCCGAAGTTGTAAGGAACTAATATTTCTGGTTGGGTGTTTAGATGCATCAAAAATTCTAGCATTTTTTTCTCTGTGTCTTTTCTCAAATATGAAGTTTCCCATATATTTTGATTAATCGTATTTGGGTCAATGAACCCAATGCCATAGCGTCCAGCTTGTTTCATTTCATACATCTTCATTCTGCACAATACCACAGAAATGAATATAGTGAGGATAATTCCAGGTAATGAACGAGAGCACAGCTAGCTAGAGACTTAAATTATAGGAAGAAATCACTTACAGACAATAGCAACTGACTAAAAATTTGTCGAGTGCGTCTTGATTGAATAACTGAAACAACTCTGCATAATGAATCCACACATCGTTTTTATGGAAGTAATGCCTCTCTTGGACTCTCACCATGAGGGACTCTTCATTGGTATTCGTTGTTATTTGCATGTACCACGTATGCAAATCATACATTCTCGTTGGTAGAAGCTTGACATCTTCATGCTTGACCAGAGGTTTGCCGCGGGCATATTGATATTTTACTTCTGACTCTTTAATCACGGGGATTTCCTCAAGGCCTAGGAGTTGTTCAACAGTGACACCGGCCTCTTTAGCCATCCTAATATGTTCTTCGGTTACTTCTGGTCGACCGGCGGTACTCACAGGTGTTTGTACAATGAGCAGGGGGGTCGATTGCACTACCTGTTCTCCCAGCTTGGGGATAGTTTTCCCACTTTTTTTGCCAACTCCTTGGCTCGAGCTCGAGCTCGACTCCTTTTGTCCTGCTAGATATGACTTCTTGATAGACCGCACATAGTCGATGTCCTTCTGAGTCGGTCGAGCCATATCAATGAAGTGTTGTGAGACATGCTCAAGTAATTTCTCCTTTTGCGGCTAGGGCGGTTTCGGTCCAAAATGGGCCTTCAAATTGGCATCCATTGCGCTGTCGAGTTCCTCGTCGGTCAGGTGGTAAGGCAACTTCGGAAGAGGCTTGAGGCTTGGACCATATTTGTATTTCTTTCCTGTTGTACCGCTAGTCGTCATAGATGCGGCCTCTCTCTTCTGTTGTTGCATAGGCGACAGAGCACGCTGAGTCGACGGAGCATGCTAACACCGTGCCGGACCTGGAGGAGGAGTCGGCTGATGCGGTGCCGGACTTGGAGGAGGAGGAGTTGGCTGAGGTCGTGCCTGACTTGGAGAAGGAGTCGGCTAACATGGTGCCGGACTTGGAGGAGGAGTCGGAGTCGACTGATGCAGTGGTGGACTTGGAGGAGGAGGAGTTGGTGGCCTTGGAAAGACGATGCAATACTTTTTCCATAGAATGATACGATGTATGGCCTCTCTCAGTGTTCTCTCTTTGTCACCTCCAGGAATGTCAAGTTGTAGCTCGTGATATGCTAACATCACGTCATCAACCCCGACACGAGCATAGCCAGTTGGAACGGGATTGCAATGGAAGGTTGCTTCTCGGGGATTTGCTAAAGCATAGCCGTCCGCCACCTTCATGGATAAGTTATTCACTTTCATGTGTAGCCCTAGGGGATATAATAATATGTTGGGAGACGTAGTAGTAAATCAAAAAAATTCCTATGTGTCACCAAGATCAATCTATGGAGAAACCATCAATGAGCAAAGGGGGAGTGCATCTTCATACCTTTGAAGATCGCAAAGAGGAAGCTTTACTAGAACGCGGTTGGTGGAGTCGTATTCGTAGCGATTCAAATCACGGTAGATTACGATCTAAGCGCCGAACAATAGCGCCTCCGCGTTCAACACACGTGAAACCCTATGACGTCTCCTATGCCTTGATCCAGCAAGGAGGAAGGAGAGGTTGAGGGAGTGCTCCGGCAGCACGACGGCGTGGTGTGGAGCTGTGTAGTACTCCGGCAGGGCTTCGCCAAGCGCTACGGAGGACGAGGAGGAGGAGGGGTAGGGCTGCGCCGAGAGAGAGAGACTTGTGTGTTGGCAGCCCCCAAAACCCCCACTATTTATAGGAGGAGGGGAGGAGGGTGCACACCCTCTAGGGTTCCCACCCTAGGGGGTGCGGCAGCCCTAGATGGGACTTGGGGTCGGCGGCCAAGCAAGGGGAGAGGGGGTGGCAGCCCTAGGCGCCCTAGGGTGGGCCTAGGGCCCATCTGTGCTAGGGTTTGCTCCCCTCTCTCCTTTGCAGCGCCTTAGGCCAGGTGGAAGGCGCACTGGCCCGCCTAGGGGCTGGTTCCCTCCCACTCTTGGCCCATGTAGCCTTCCGGGGCTGGTGGACCCCCGGAACCCTTCCGGTGGTCCCTGTATATTACTGGCGCTGCCCGATGTTGGGAGACGTAGTAGTAAATCAAAAATTTCCTACGTGTCACCAAGATCAATCTATGGAGAAACTAGCAACGAGTAAGGGGAGAGTGCATCTTCATACCTTTGAATATCGCTAAGCCGAAGCATTACTAGAACGCGGTTGGTGGAGTCGTACTCGCAGCGATTCAGATCACGGTGGATTTCGATCTCAGTGCTGAATAACGGCGCCTCCGCGTTCAACACACGTGTAGCTCGGTGATGTCTCCTACGCCTTGATACAGCAAGGATGAAGAATAGGTTGAGGGAGAGCTCCGACAGCACGACGGCATGGTGACGGTGGAGCTGCGTGGTCTCCGGCAGGGCTTCGCCAAGCACAACGGAGAACAAGGAAGAGGAAGGGTAGGGCCGCGCCGAGAGAGAGAGAGAGAACTCGTGTGTCTGGCAGCCCCAAAACCCTCCACTATATATAGGAGGAGGAGGAGGGAGGATTGCGCTCTAAGGTTCCCACCCTAGGGTGGTGCGACAGTCTCCAGATCCAATCTGGCCGACGGCCACAGAGGGAGAGGGGTGCCGCTGCCCTAGGGTGGGCCTTAGGGCCCATCTGCCCTAGGGTTTGCCCCCCTCCCATCTTAGTTGCGCCTTGGGCCCTTGTGGGGGGCACACCAGCCCACCTAGGGGCTGGTTCCCTCCCACTTGCGGCCCATGCAGCCCTCTGGGGCTGGTGGCCCCACTTGGTGGACCCCCGGAACCCTTCCGGTGGTCCCGGTACATTACCGGTAATTGCCGAAACACTTCCGGTGACCAAAACCTCACTTTCTATATATGAATATTTACCTCCGGATCATTCCGGATCTCCTCGTCACGTCCGGGATCTCATCCGGGACTCTGAACAACCTTCCGTAACCACGTACACTAGTTCCCTATAACCCTAGCGTCATCGAACCTTAAGTGTGCAGACCCTATGGGTTCAGGAGACACGTAGACATGACCGAGACATCTCTCCGGTCAATAACCAACAACGGTATCTGGATAACCATGTTGGTTCCCACATGCTCCATGATGATCTCATCGGATGAACCACGATGTCGGGGATTCAATCAATCCCGTATACAATTCCCTTTGTCTACCGGTATGACACTTGCCCGAGATTCGATCGTCGGTATCCCTATACCTTGTTCAATCTCTTTAGCGGCAATTCTTTTTACTCATTCCGTAACACATCATCCCGTGGCTAACTCCTTAGTCACATTGAGTGCATTATGATGATGTCTTACCGAGTGGGCCCAAAGACACCTCTCCGTCATACGGAGTGACAAATCCCAGTCTCGATTCATGCCAACCCAACAGATACTTTCGGGGATACCCGTAGCATACCTTTATAGCCACCCAGTTATGTTGTGACATTTGACACACCCAAAGTATTCCTATGGTATCCGGGAGTTGCACAATCTCATGGTCTAAGGAAACGATACTTGACATTAGAAAAGCTTTAGCAGACGAACTACACGATCTTGTGCTATGCTTAGGATTGGGTCTTGTCCATCACATCATTCTCCCAATGATGTGATCCCGTTATCAACGACATCCAATGTCCATGGTCATGAAACCGTGACCGTCTATTGATCAACGAGCTAGCCAACTAGAGGCTCACTAGGGACATGATGTGGTCTATGTATTCACACATGCATTATGGTTTCCGGTTAATACAATTATAGCATGAACAATAGAAAATTATCATGACCAAGGAAATATAGTAATAAACATTTTATTATTGCCTCTAGGGCATATTTCCAACAGTCTCCCACTTGCACTAGAGTCAACAATCTAGTTACACTGTGATGAACCGAACACCCATAGAGTTCTGGTGTTGATCATGTTTTGCTCATGAGAGAGGTTTAGTCAATGGATCTGCGACATTTAGATCCTTATGTACTTTACAAATATCTATATCTCCCTCCTGAATGTAATCACAGATGGAGTTGAAGCGGCGCTTCATGTGTCTTGTCTTCTTGTGAAACCTGGGCTCCTTGGCAAGGGCAATAACTCTAGTGTTGTCACAGAATAGAGTCATCGGGCCCGATGCATTGGGAATCACTCCTAGGTCGGTGATGAACTCCTTCATCTAGACTCCTTCCTTTGCTGCTTCCAAAGCAGCTATGTACTCCGCTTCACATGTAGATGCCGCCATGACGCTTTGCTTGCTGCTGCACCAGCTGACTGCCCCTCCGTTCAAAATATACACGTATCCAGTTTGCGACTTGGAGTCGTCCAGATCTGTGTCGAAGCAAGAATCAACGTAACCCTTTACGACGAGCTCTTCGGCACCTCCATATACGAGAAAGATGTCCTTTGGCCTTTTCAGGTACTTCAGGATATTCTTGACCACTGTCCAGTGTTCCGCTCCGGGATCACTTTGGTACCTCCCGACCAAACTTATGGCAAGGTTCACATCAGGTCTGGTACACAACATGGCATACATAATAGAGCCTATGGCTGAAGCATAGGGGATGACACTCATATTTTCTCTATCCTCTGTCGTGGTCGGGCATTGAGTCATACTCAATCTCAAACCATGTAACACAGGCAAGAACCCCTTCTTGGACTGATCCATATTGAACTTCTTCAATATATTTTCAAGGTATGTGCTTTATGAAAGACCTATCAGGCGTTTGGATCTATCTCTATAGATCTTAATACCTAATATGTAAGCAGCTTCTCCAAGGTCCTTCATTTAAAAACACTTATTCAAGTAGGCCTTTACGCTTTTCACAAGTTCTATATCATTTCCCATTATCAGTATGTCATCCACATATAATATGAGAAATGCTACAGAGCCCCCCCTCACTTTCTTGTAAATACAGGGTTCTCCATAAACCTGTATAAACCCAAACGCTTTAATCACCTCATTAAAGCGAATGTTCCAACTCCGAGATGCTTGCACCAGCCCATAGATGGAGCGTTGGAGCTTGCATACCTTGTTAGCATCTTTAGGATCAACAAAACATTCCGTCTGCATCATATACAGTTCTTCCTTTAAGGAAGCCATTAAGGAATGCCGTTTTGATGTCCATTTGCCAGATCTCATAATCATAAAATGCGTCAATTGCTAACATGATTCGGACGGACTTCAGCATCGCTACGGGTGAGAAAGTCTCATCGTAGTCAACTCCTTGAACTTGTCGATAACCCTTAGCGACAAGCCAAGCCTTATAGACGGTCACATTACCATCCGCGTCAGTCTTCTTCTTAAAGTCTAATTATTTTCAATGGCTCACTTATCATCCGGCAAGTCCACCAAAGTCAATACTTTGTGCTCATACATGGATCCTATCTCGGATTTCATGGCTTCAAGCCATTTGTTGGAATCCGGGCCCGCCATCGCTTCTTCATAGTTCGAAGGTTCACCGTTGTCCAACAACATGATCTCCAGGACAGGGTTGCCATACCACTCTGGTGCGGAACGTGTCCTAGTGGACCTTGGACGTTTAATAGTAACTTGATCTGAAATTTCATGATCATCATCATTAACTTCATCTCCAGCCGGTGCAGGCTCCACAGAAACAACTTCCTGTGCTGTGCTACTCTCCGGTTCGAGTGGAGGTACAATTACCTCATCAAGTTCTATTTTCCTCCCACTTACTTCTTTCGTGAAAAACTCTTTCTCGAGAAAGGATCCATTCTTGGCAACAAAGACTTTGCCTTCGGATCTAAGGTAGAAGGTATACCCAATAGTTTCTTTGGGGTATCCTATGAAGACGCACTTTTCCGCTTTGGGTTCGAGCTTCTCAGGTTGAGTTTCTTCACATAAGCATCGCATCCCCAAACTTTTAGAAACGACAGCTTAGGTTTCTTTCCAAACCATAATTCATACGATGTCGTCTCAACGGATTTTGACGGTGCCCTATTTAAAGTGAATGCGGCAGTCTCTAATGCATATCCCCAAAATTATAGCGGTAAGTCAGTAAGAGACATCATAGATTGCACCATATCCAATAGAGTGCGATTATGACGTTCAGACACACCATTTTGCTGAGGTGTGCGAGGCGGCATGAGTTGTGAAACAATTCCACATTTCCTTAGGTGTGTGCCAAACTCGTGACTTAAATATTCTCTGCCATCATCAGAACGTAGGCACTTTATTTTCCTGTCACGTTGATTCTCTACCTCACTCTGAAATTCCTTGAACCTTTCAAAGGTTTCAGACTTGTGTTTCATTAAGTAGACATACCCATATCTGCTCAAGTCATCAGTGAGGGTGAGAACATAACGGTAGCCACCACGAGCCTCGACGCTCATTGGACCGCATACATCGGTATGTATTATCTCCAACAAGTAAGTTGCTCGCTACATTGTTCCAGAGAACGGAGTCCTGGTCATCTTGCCCATGAGGCATGGTTCACACGTGTCAAATGATTCGAAATCAAGAGACTCCAAAAGTCCACCGGCATGGAGCTTCTTCATGCGTTTGACACCAATATGACCAAGGCGGCAGTGCCACATGTAAGTGGCACTATCATTATCAACCTTACACGTTTTGGCACTCACACTATGAACATGTGTAACATCACGTTCGAGATTCATCAAAAATAAACCATTAACCAGCGGGGCAAGACCATAAAACATTTCTTTCATATAAGTAGTACAACCATGATTCTCAGATTTAAATGAGTAGCCATCTCGCATCAAACGAGATCCACATACGATGTTCATGCTCAAACCTGGTACTAAATAACAATTATTGAGGTTTGAAACTAACCTCGAAGGTAGATGTAGAGGTAGCGTGCCGACGGCGATCACATCGACCTTGGAACCATTCCCAACACGCATCGTCACCTCGTCCTTTGCCAGTCTCCACTTATTCCGCAACTCCTGCTTGGAGTTACAAATGTGAGCAACTGCTCCGGTATCAAATACCTAGGAGCTACTACGAGCGTTGGTTAGGTACACATCAATAACAAGTATATCACATATACCTTTAACATTGC
The DNA here is from genome assembly GCA_022496015.1 of Hordeum marinum. NCBI lineage: Eukaryota > Viridiplantae > Streptophyta > Magnoliopsida > Poales > Poaceae > Hordeum > Hordeum marinum. Next base: position 385,128,040 of record CM039677.1, on the reverse strand, counting down.
CGGCCTTCTTATCCGCTAAGTACTTGGGGCAGTTCGGCTTCCAGTGACCAGTACCCTTGCAATAAAAGCACTCTATCTCAGGCTTGGGTCCATGCTTGCTCTTCTTCCCGACAACTTGCTTACCGAGTGCGGCAACAGCTTTGCCGTCCTTCTTGAAGTTCTTCTTACCCTTGCCTTTCTTGAAACTAGTGGTCTTATTCACCATCAACACTTGATGCTCCTTTTTTATGTCGACCTCCGCTGATTTCAGCATCGAGTACAACTCACGAATGGACTTCTCCATACTCTGCATGTTGTAGTTCATCACAAAGCTCTTGTAGCTAGGTGGGACCGACTGGAGGATTTTGTCAATGACCGAGTCATCCGGGAGATTAACTCCCAGCTGAGTCAAGCGGTTGTGCAACCCAGACATTTTGAGTATGTGCTCACTGACAGAACTATTTTCCTCCATATTACAACTGAAGAACTTGTTGGAGACATCATATCTCTTAACCCGTGCATGAGCTTGGAAAACCAGTTCAGCTTTTGGAACATCTCATATGCTCTGTGTTGCTCAAAATTCTTTTGGAGCCCCGATTCTAAACTGTAAAGCATGCCGCACTAAAAAAGGCAGTAATCATCGCAGCGTGACTGCCAAGCGTTCATAACGTCTTGATCTGCTAGGAAAATGGGTGTGTCACCTAGCGGTGCATCAAGGACATACAATCTTTTGGAAGCTATGAGGATGATCCTCAAGCCACGGACCCAGTCCGCATAGTTTCTTTCCATCATCTTTCAGCTTGGTTTTCTCTAGGAACGCGTTGAAGTTGAGGGTGACATTAGCGTTGGCCATTGGATCTACAATATAGATTGTAAAGACAATTTTAGACTAAGTTCATGAAAATTAAGTTCACATAATCAAATTATTTAATGAACTCCCACTTAGATAGACATCTCTCTAGTCATCCAAGTGATACATGATCCATGTCAACTAGCCCGTGTTCGATCATCACGTGAGACGGACTAGTCATCCATGGTGAACATCTTCATGTTGATAGTATCTTCTATACGACTCATGTTCGACCTTTCAGTCTTCCATGTTCCGAGGCCATGTCTATGCATGCTAGGCTCTTCAAGTCAACCTAAGTTTTTCGCGTGTGTAAATCTGGCTTACACCCGTTGTATCCAAACGTTAGAACCTATCACACCCGATCATCACGTGGTGCTTCGGAACAACGATCCTTAGCAACGGTGCACAGTTAGGGTGAACACCTTTCTTGACATTTTATTGAGAGATCATCTTATTTACTACCGTCGTTCTAAGCAAATAAGATCTAAACATGGTAAACATCACATGCAACCAATATAGTGACATGACATGGTCAATATCATCTTCCTCCTTTGATCTCCATCTTCGGGGCACCATGATCATCACTCTCACCGGCACGACACCATGATCTCCATCATCGTGTCTTCATGTAGTTGCCTCGCCAACTATTACTTCTACTACTATGGCTAACGTTTATCAATAAAGTAAACAAATTACATGGCATTTATGATTGACACGCGTGTCATACAATAAAATAAGACAACTCCTAGGGCTCCTGCCGGTTGTCATACTCATCGACATGCAAGCCGTGAATCCTATTACAAGAACATGATCAATCTCATACATCACAATGCATCACATCACATCCTTTGGCCATATCACGTCACAAGGAATATGCTGCAAAAACAAGTTAGACGTCCTCTAATTTGTAGTTGCAAGTATTTACGTGGCTGCTATAGGTTTCTAGCAAGAACGTTTCTTACCTATGCCAAAACCACGTGATATGCCAATTGTTATTTACCCTTCATAAGGACCCTTTTCATCAAATCCAATCCGACTAAGGTGGGAGAGACAGACACCCGCTAGCCACCTTATGCAACAAGTGCATGTCAAGCGGTGGAATCGGTCTCACGTAAGCATACATGTAAAGTTGGTCCGGGACGCTTCATCCCACAATACCGCCGAATCAAGACAAGACTAGTAGTGGTAAGCAAATTAACAAGATCGACACCCACAAAAACTTGGTGTTCTACTTGTGCATAGATTCTACGCATAGACCTAGCTCATGATGCCACTGTTGGGAGACTTAGTAGTAAATCAAAAATTTCCTATGTGTCGCCAAGTTCAATCTATGGAGAAACCAGAAACGAGTAAGGGAAGAGTGCATCTTCATACCTTTGAAGATCGCTAAGCGCAAGCGTTACTCGAACATGGTTGGTGGAGTCATACTTGCAGCGATTCAGTTCGTGGTGGATTCCTATCTCAGGGCCGAACAACGGCGCTTCCGTGTTCAACACACGTGCAGCCCGGTGACGTCTCCTACGCCTTGATCCAGCAAGGAGGAAGAAGAGGTTGAGGGAGAGCTCCAGAAGCACGACGGCATGGTGATGGTGGATCTACGTGGTCTCCGCCAGGGCTTCGCCAAGCACCGCGGAGAACGAGGAAGGGGAAGGGTAGGACTGCGCAGAGAGAGAGAGAGAGAGAGAGAGAACTCATGTGTCTGGCAGCCCCAAAACCCTCCACTATATATAGGAGGAGGAGGAGGGAGGGCTGCGCCCTAGGGTTCCCACCCTAGGGTGGTGTGGCAGCCTCCGGATCCAATCTGGCCGGCGGCCACAGAGGGAGAGGGGTGCGGCTGCCCTAGGGTGGGCCTTAGGGCCCACCTGCCCTAGGGTTTGCCCCTCCCACCTCAGCTATGCCTTGGGCCCTTGTGAGGGGCGCACCAGTCCACCTAGGGGTTGGTTCCCTCCCAGTTGCGGCCCATGCAGCCCTCTAGGGCTGGTAGCCCCACTTGGTGGACCCTCGGAACCATTCCGGTGGTCCCGGTACGTTACCGGTAATTCCCGAAACACTTCCGGTGACCAAAACCTCACTTTCTATATATGAATCTTTACCTCCGTATCATTCTGGAGCTCCTTGTGATGTACAGGATCTCATCCGGGACTCCGAACAACCTTCGGTAACCATGTACACTATTTCCCTATAAACCTAGCGTCATCGAAACTTAAGTGTGTAGACCCTACGGGTTCGGGAGACACGTAGACATGACCGAGACACCTCTTCGGTCAATAACCAATAGCGGGATCTAGATACCCATGTTGGTTCCCACATGCTCCACGATGATCTCACCGGATGAACCAGATGTCAGGGATTCAATCAATCCCATATACAATTCCCTTTGTCTACCGGTATGACACTTGCCCGAGATTCGATCGTCGGTATCCCTATACCTTGTTCAATCTCGTTACCGGCAAGTCTCTTTACTCGTTTCGTAACACATCATCACGTGGCTAACTCCTTAGTCACATTGAGCTCATTATGATGATGTCTTACCGAGTGGGCCTAGAGATACCTCTCCATCATACGGAGTGACAAATCCCAGTCTTGATTCGTGCCAACCCAACAGATACTTTCGGGGATACCCGTAGCATACCTTTATAGCCACCCAATTACGTTGTGAAGTTTGGCACACCCAAAGTATTCCTGTGGTATTTGGGAGTTGCACAATCTCATGGTCTAAGGAAATGATACTTGACATTAAAAAAGCTTTAGCAGACGAATTACACGATCTTGTGCTATGCTTAGGATTGGGTCTTGTCCATCACATCATTCTCCCAATGATGTGATCTCGTTATCAACGACATCCAATGTCCATGGTCCTGAGACCGTGACCATCTATTGATCAACGAGCTAGCCAACTAGAGGCTCACTAGGGACATGTTGTGGTCTATGTATTCACACATGCATTACGGTTTCCGATTAATACAATTATAGCATGAACAATAGAAAATTATCATGAACAAGGAAATACAATAATAACCATTTTATTATTGCCTCTAGGGCATATTTCCAACACCCGAAACACTTCCGGTGACCAAATCCTCACTTCCTATACATGAATCTTTACCTCCGAACCATTACGGAACTCCTCGTGACATCCGGGATCTCATCTGGGACTCCGAACAACCTTCGGTAACCATGTACACAATTCGCCTATAACCCTAGCATCATCGAACCTTAAGTGTGTAGACCCTACGGGTTCGGGAGGCATGTAGACATGAGCGAGACACATCTCCGGCCAATAATCAATATCGGGATTTGGATACCCATGTTGGTTCCCAGATGCTCCACCGATAATCTCATCGGATGAACCACAATGTCGGGGATTCAATCAATCCCGTATACAATTCCCTTTGTCTACCGGTATGACACTTGCCCGAGATTCGATCGTCGGTATCCCTATACCTTGTTCAATCTCGTTACCGGCAAGTCTCTTTACTCATTCCGTAACACATCATCCCGTGGCTAACTCCTTAGTCACATTGAGCTCATTATGATAATGTCTTACCGAGTGGGACCAGAGATACCTCTCCATCACACGTAGTGACAAATCCCAGTCTCGATTCGTGCCAACCCAATAGATACTTTCGGGGATACCCGTAGAATACATTTATAGCCACCCAGTTACGTTGTGACGTTTCGCGCACCCAAAGTATTCCTACGGTTTCTGGGAGTTGCACAATCTCATGGTCTAAGGAAATGATACTTGACATTAGAAAAGCTTTAGCAGACGAACTACAAGATCTTGCGCTATGCTTAGGATTGGGTCTTGTCCATCACATCATTCTCCTAATGATGTGATCCCGTTATCAACAACATCCAATGTCCATGGTCATGAAACCGTGACCATCTATTGATCAACGAGCTAGCCAACTAGAGGCTCGCTAGGGACTTGTTGTGGTCTATGTATTCACACATGTATTATGGTTTCTGGTTAATACAATTATAGCATGAAAAATAGAAAATTATCATGAACAAGGAAATATAATAATAACCATTTTATTATTGCCTCTAGGGCATATTTCCAACAGTCTCCCACTTGCACTAGAGTCAATAATCTAGTTACATTGTGATGTATCAAACACCCATAAAGTTCTGGTGTTGATCATGTTTTGCTCATGAGAGAGGTTTAGTCAACGGATCTGCGACATTTAGATCCGTATGTAGTTTACAAATATCTATATCTCCTTCATGAATTTAATCACGAATGGAGTTGAAGCGGCGCTTGATGTGTCTTGTCTTCTAGTGAAACCTGGGCTCCTTGGCTAGGGCAATAGCTCCAGTGTTGTCATAGAATAGAGTCATCGGTCCTGACGCGCTGGGAATCACTCCTAGGTTGGTGATGAACTCCTTCATCCAGACTCCTTCCTTTGCTGCTTCTGAAGCAGCTATGTATTCCGCTTCACATGTAGATGCTACCACGACGCTTTGCTTGCTGCTACACCAGCTGACTGCCCCTCCGTTCAAAATATACACGTATCCGGTTTGTGACTTGGAGTCATCCAGATCTGTGTCGAAGCTAGCATCGACATAACCCTTTACGACGAGCTCTTCGGCACCTCCATATACGAGAAACATGTCCTTGGTCCTTTTCAGCTACTTCGGGATATTCTTGACCGCTGTCTAGTGTTCCTCTCCAGGATCACTTTGTTACCTCCCTACCAAACTTATGGCAAGGTTCACATTGGGTCTGGTACACAGCATGGCATACATAATAGAGCCTATGGCTCAAGCATAGGGGATGACACTCATCTTTTCTCTATCCTATGTCGTGGTCGGGCATTGAGTCGTACTCAATCTCACACCCTGTAACATAGGCAAGAACCCCTTCTTGGACTGATCCATATTGAACTTCTTCAATATCTTGTCAAGGTATGTGCTTTGTGAAAGACCTATGGGGCGTTTCAATCTATCTCTATAGATCTTGATGCCTAATATGTAAGAACCTTCTCCAATGTCCTTCATTGAAAAACACTTATTCAAGTAGGCCTTTATGCTTTCCAAAAGTTCTATATTATTTCCCATCAACAATATGTCATCCACATATAATATGAGAAATGATATAGAGCTCCCACTCACTTTCTTGTAAATACAGGGTTCTCCATAAACCTGTATAAACCCAAACGCTTTGATCACCTCATTAAAGTGAATGTTCCAACTCCAAGATGCTTGCACCATCCCATAGATGGAGCGCTGAAGTTTGCATACTTTGTTAGCATCTTTAGGATCGACAAAACCTTCCAGCTGCATCATATACAGTTCTTCCTTTAGGAAACCATTAAGGAATGTTGTTTTGACGTCCATTTGCCAGATCTCATAATCATAAAATGCGGAAATTGCTAACATGATTCGGACGGACTTCAGCATCGCTATGGGTGAGAAAGTCTCATCGTAGTCGAATCCTTGAACTTGTCGATAACCCTTAGCGACAAGCCGAGCCTTATAGACGGTCACATTACAATCCGCGTCAGTCTTCTTCTTAAAGATCCATTTATTTTCTATGGCTCGCTTATTATCGGGCAAGTCCACCAAAGTCCATACTTTGTTCTCATACATGGATCCTATCTCAGATTTCATGGCTTCAAGCCATTTGTTGGAATCTGGGCCCGCCATTGCTTTTTCATAGTTCAAAGGTTCATCGTTGTCCAACAACATAATCTCTACGACAGGGTTGCAGTACCACTTTGGTGCGGACTGTGTCCTTGTGGACCTTCGAGGTTCAATAGCAACTTGATCTGAAGTTTCATGATCATCATCATTAACTTCCTCTCTAGCCAGTGCAGGCTCCACAGAAACAACTTCCCATGCTGCACTACTCTCCGGTTCGAGTCGACGTACAATTACCTCATCAAGTTCTATCTTCCTCCCACTTACTTCTTTCGAGAGAAACTCTTTCTCTAGAAAGGATCCATTCTTGGCAACAAAGACTTTGCCTTCGGGTCAGAGGTAGAAGGTATACCCAACAATTTGTTTAGGGTATCCTATGAAGATGCACTTTTCCGCTTTGGGTTCGAGCTTCCCAGGTTGAAGTTTCTTCACATAAGCATCGCATCCCCAAACTTTCAGAAACGACAGCTTAGGTTTCTTTCCAAACCATAATTCATACGGTGTCATCTCAACAGATTTGGACGGTGCCCTATTTAAAGTGAATGCGGAAGTCTCTAATGCATATCCCTAAAATGATAGTGCTAAGTCGGTAAGAGACATCATAGATCGCACCGTATCCAATAGAGTGCGATTACGACGTTCAGACACACCGTTTCGCTGAGGTGTGCCAGGCGGCGTGAGTTGTGAAACAATTCCACATTTCCTTAGGTGCGTGCCAAACTCGTGACTTAAATATTCTTCGCCACAATCAGATCATAGGCACTTTATTTTCCTGTCACGTTGATTCTCTACCTCACTCTGAAATTCCTTGAACTTTTCAAAGGTTTCAGACTTGTGTTTCATTAAGTAGACATACCCATATCTGCTTAAGTCATCAGTGAGGGTGAGAACATAACGGTAGCCTCCGCGAGCTTCAACGCTCATTAGACTGCATACACCGATATGTATTATCTCCAACAAGTCAGTTGCTCGTTCCATTGTTCCGGAGAACGGAGTCTTGGTCATCTTGCCCATGAGTCATGGTTCGCACGTCTCAAATGATTCAAAATCAAGAGACTCCAAAAGTCCATCAGCATGGAGTTTCTTCATGCGTTTGACACCAATATGACCAAGGCGGTAGTGCCACATGTAAGTGGGACTATCGTTATCAATCTTACATCGTTTGGTACTCACACTATGAACATGTGTAACATCACGTTCGAGATTCATCAAAAATAAACCATTGACCAGCGGGGCATGACCATAAAACATTTCTCTCTTATAAATAGAACAACCATTATTCTTAGATTTAAATGAGTAGCCATCTCGCATCAAACGAGATCCAGATACAATGTTCATGCTCAAAGATGGTACTAAATAACAATTATTAAGGTTTGAAACTAATCCCGAAGGTAGATGTAGAGGTAGCGTGTCGACGGCGCTCACATCGACCTTGGAACCATTCCCGACGCGCATCGTCACCTCGTCCTTCGCCAGTCTCCGTTTATTCCGCAACTCCTGCTTGGAGTTACAAATGTGAGCAACTGCACTGGTATCAAATTCATACGAGCTACTACGAGCGTTGATAAGGTACACATCAATAACAAGTATATCACATATACCTTTAACGTTATCGGCCTTCTTATCCGCTAAGTACTTGGGGCAGTTCCGCTTCCAGTCACCGGTACCCTTGCAATAAAAGCACTCAGTCTCAGGCTTGGGTCCATTCTTGTTCTTCTTCCCGGCAACTTGCTTACCGGGCGCGGGAACTGCTTTGTCGTCCATCTAGTTCTTATTACCCTTGCCTTTCTTTAAACTAGTGGTCTTATTGACCATCAACACTTGATGCTCCTTTTCGATCTCGACCTCCGCTGATTTCAGCATCGAGTACAACTCAGGAATGGACTTCTCCATCCCTTGCATGTTGTAGTTCATCACAAAGCTCTTGTATCTAGGTGGGAGCGACTTGAGGATTCTGTCAATAACCGAGTCATCCGGAAGATTAACTCCCAACTGAGACAAGCGGTTGTGCAACCCAGACATTTTGAGTATGTGCTCGCTGACAGAACTATTTTACTCCATCTTACAGCTGAAGAACTTGTTGGAGACATCATATCTCTTGACCAAGACATGAGCTTGAAAACCATTCTCAGCTCTTGGAACATCTCATATGCTCCGTGTTGCTCAAAATACTTTTGGAGCCCTGGTTCTAAGTTGTAAAGCATGCCGCATTGAACCAGGGAGTAATCATCACAACATGATTGCCAGGCGTTTATAACGTCTTGAGTTGCTGGGAAAATGGGTGCGTCACCTAGCGGTGCATCAAGGACATACAATTTCTTGGAAGCTATGAGGATGATGCACAAGCTACGGACCCAGTCCGTATAGTTGCTTCCATCGTCTTTCAGCTAGGTTTTCTCTAGGAACACGTTGAAGTTGAGGGCAACATTAGCGTGGGCCATTGGATCTACAATATAGATTGTAAAGACAATTTTAGACTAAGTTCATGATAATTAAGTTCACATGATCAAATTATTTAATGAACTCCCACTTAGATAGACATCTCTCTAGTCATCCAAGTGACACACGATCCACGTCAACTAGCCCGTGTCCGATCATCACGTGAGACGGACTAGTCATCAATGGTGAATATCTCCATGTTGATCGTATCTTCCATACGACTCATGTTCGACCTTTCAGTCTCCCGTGTTCCGAGGCCATGTCTGTACATGCTAGGCTCGTCAAGTCAACCTAAGTGTATTGCGTGTGTAAATCTGGCTTACACCCATTGTATGCGAACGTTAGAACCTATCACACCCGATCATCACGTACTGCTTCAGAACAAAGGAGCAACGGTGCACAGTTAGGGGGAACACATTTCTTGAAATTTTAGTGAGAGATCATCTTATTTAAGATACCGTCGTTCTAAGAAAATAAGATGTAAAACATGATAAACATAACATACAATCATATAGTGACATGATATGGCCAATATCATCTTGCTCCTTTGATCTCCATCTTCGGGGCACACTGATCATCATTGTCACCAGCACGACACCATGATCTCCATCAACGTGTCTTCATGAAGTTGTCTTGACAACTATTACTTCTACTACTATGGCTAACGGTTAGCAATAAAGTAAAGTAATTACATGGCGTTTTTGATTGACACGCAGGTCATACAATAAATTAAGACAACTCCTACGGCTCATGCCGGTTGTCATACTCATCGACATGCTAGTCGTGAATCCTATTACAAGAACATGATCAATCTCATACATCACATATATCACATCACATCCTTTGGCCATATCACATCACACGGCATATGCTGCAAAAACAAGTTAGACGTCCTCTAATTTCTTGTTGCAAGTTTTTACGTGGCTGCTATAGGTTTCTAGCAAGAACGTTTCTTACCTACGCAAAAACCACAACGTGATATGCCAATTGCTATTTAACCTTCATAAGGACCCTTTTCATCGAATCTGATCCAACTAGAGTGGGAGAGATAGACACCCGCTAGCCACCTTATGCAACAAGTGTATATCAGGCGATGGAACCAGTCTCACGTAACTGTACGTGTAAAGTCGGTCCGGGCCGCTTCATCCACAATGCCGCCGAATCAAGATAAGACTAGTAACGGCAAGTAAATTGACAAAATCGATGCCCACAACAACTTGTGTTCTACTCGTGCATAGATTCTACGCATAGACCTAGCTCTAATACCACTGTTGGGAGACGTAGTAGTAAATCAAAAAAATTCCTACGTGTCACCAAGATCAATCTATGGAGAAATCAGCAACGAGCAAAGGGGGAGTGCATCTTCATACCTTTGAAGATCACAAAGCGGAAGCGTTACTAGAACGCGGTTTGCGGAGTCGTACTCGCAACGATTCAGATCGTGGTGGATTCCGGTCTAAGCGCCGAACAACGGCGCCTCCGCGCTCAACACACGTGCAGCTCGATGACGTCTCCTACACCTCGATCCAGCAAGGAGGAAGGATAGGTTGAGGGAGTGCTCCGGCAACACGACGGCATGCTGATGGTGGAGCTGCGTGGTACTCCGGCAGGGCTTCGCCAAGCGCTACGGAGGACGAGGAGGAGGGGTAGGGCTGCACCGAGAGAGAGAGACTTGTGTGTTGGCAGCCCCCAAAACCCCCACTATTTATAGGAGGAGGGGAGGAGGGTGCGCACCCTCTAGGGTTCCCACCCTAGGGGGTGCGGAAGCCCTAGATGGGACTTGGGGCCAGCGGCCAAGGGAGGGGAGAGGGGGTGCGGCAGCCCTAGGCACCCTAGGGTGGGCCTAGGGCCCATATGCGCTAGGGTTTGCCCCCCTCTCCTTTGTTGCGCCTTGGGCTAGGTGAGAGGCGCACCAGCCCACCTAGGGGCTGGTTCCCTCCCACTCTTGGTCCATGTAGCCTTCCGGGGCTGGTGGCCCCTCCCGGTGGACCCCCGGAACCCTTCCGGTGGTCTCGGTACATTACCCGTGGTGCCCGAAACACTTCCGGTGACCAAATCCTCACTTCCTATATATGAATCTTTACCTCTGGACCATTCTGGAACTCCTCATGATGTAAGGGATCTCATCCGGGACTCCGAACAACCTTCGGCAACCACGTACACAATTTCCCTATAACCCTAGCGTCATCAACCTTAAGTGTGTAGACCTACGGGTTCGGGAGGCATGTAGACATGACCGAGAAGCCTCTCCCGCCAATAACCAATAGCGGGATCTGGATACCCATGTTGGTTCCCACATGCTCCATGATGATCTCATCGGATGAACCACGATGTCGGAGATTCAATCAATCCCGTATACAATTCCCTTTGTCTACCGGTATGACACTTGCCCGAGATTCGATCGTCGGTATCCCTATACCTTGTTCAATCTTGTTACCGGCAAGTTTGTTTACTCATTCCGTAACACATCATCCTGTGGCTAACTCCTTAGTCACATTGAGCTCATTATGATGATGCCTTACCGAGTGGGCCCAGAGATACCTCTCCGTCACACGGAGTGACAAATCCCAGTCTCGATTCATGCCAACCCAACAGATACTTTCAGGGATAACCGTAGTATACCTTTGTAGCCACCTAGATATGTTGTGACGTTTGGCACACCCAAAGTATTCCTATAGTATCCGGGAGTTGCATAATCTAATGGTCTAAGGAAATGATACTTGACATTATAAAAGCTTTAGCAGACGAACTACACGATCTTGCGCTATGCTTAGGATTGGGTCTTGTCCATCACATCGTTCTCCTAATGATGTGATCCCGTTATCAACGACATCCAATGTCCATGGTCATGAAACCATGACCATCTATTGATCAACGAGCTAGCCAACTAGAGCCTCACTAGGGACTTGTTGTGGTCTATGTATTCACACATGTATTACGGTTTCCGGTTAATACAATTATAGCATGAACAATAGACAATTATCATGGACAAGGAAATATAATAATAACCATTTTATTATTGCCTCTAGGGCATATTTCCAATAGACATCACTTCATCAACCCCGACACGAGCATAGCCAGTTGGAATGGGATTGTAATGGAAGGTTGCTTCTGGGGGATTTGCTAAAGCATAGTTGTCTGTCACCTTCATGGATAAGTTATTAACTTTCATGTGTAGCTCACAGTTAGTCTTGTCTTTGATATCATCCACAGGGTACCTAGCTAGCAGTGCATCATCATCGATATTGGCCGGGGCGGAACCCACGCTGCTTCTCGGCATAGATGGGATGGTGGTATCCAATGCTAGATCGATCTGCTCATGCTGTCGCTGAGACGCCCTTTCCTGGCTCAGTGAGTCGATCTACTCCTTCTGCCGCCTAACTCTGCATTCCAACTCTAGGTGCTTTGATTCGAGGCCTTCAAGGCGGAGTGTTTCCTCCTTCTTCTTCTTCTTCTTCTTCTCCTGCATCTTCTTTCTCGCACGACTTCTGTAGTCATCATTCCAACCCACAAACCCCTCAAACCACGGAACAACGCCTTTGCCTCGTGTTCTTCCCGCGTGTTCATGATTCTTCAGGGCGCACGTAAGCTCATCATCCTCTCTATTGGGCGTGAACACCCCCATTTGAGCTTCTTCGATTTTCATAAGAATTTCGTCAGTCACTTTTTTAAGACTTGCCTTCACCATAATAGCCCTTGTCTTTGGGTCCAACTTCCCCCATGCGCATAAAACCATGTCTTGCACCTCAAGGGCTAGGTCACTGTAACTGGAGTGACCCGTATGCTAATCATCTTTTTCGGATAGATCCCACTTAGTCAGGGCCGTCTGGTAGCCACCTGTCCCCAGAGTATGGTGCCATTGCTTTTTCGCAGCATTAATTTTGTTCTTTCTCGACTGTTCCTTAGCTAGTTCCGATTACTTGAACTTCATGAAATTGTCCCAGTGATCTTTTGCCTTCACCAGTGCTCCCTCGAATTTTGGAGTCGTCTTGTTTGCTTTGACGTACGTAGCCAATGCATTTTTCTTGAAGGTGATGAATGCGATCGCCATCTTTTTAAGAGCATAGTTTCTGACTTTATTCAGATCTGCATCTGTCAAATTATCTCGTAGTGTGAAATGTGACATCAGCTTGGTCCAAAGCACATATTTTGCTCTTTCAACGACAAAAGTAACTCCTTCTCGATCTCCCTTTGCTGGCTTTTTCCTTTCTTGTGTGGAGATCGGGATTTGGTCCCTGACAATAACTCCGCGTTGATTCTTGAACTTCGTCGCATTTTTCTTAGGTTCAGGCGGTTCGCTAGTTGATGTATTGATGGAATCGATGCTGAACTTTACGCCAGGGTCCAACTTTTTGGCCGGGCCTCGAACTACCCTGTCGCTTGTAGAAGATTTGCTCGATCCGGAGGCCTAAAATAAGAAAGATTGATTCGTTAATACATATACAACTCAATTAAGACATGTAATGATCACCGAATGGCTTACATAATAAATATACCTCGACGGTCTTTGTTATTTGAAGAACATTTTCTTCGTCAACATCGTTGTTGAATTCATCTATTCTCTCGTCTTCATCAAACATACAACCCTCACCAGAATTGTTCAGATATTGCGAGTCGTCATCCTCTTCATGTTCATGCTCTCGGCTCGTGGAGCGTATGATGTTGAACAGAGCCTCTTCTCCTTCTCTGACAGCATTGTCCATAGATTTTTTTAACTAACACGGAAGAAAGATAAAACAATTCAGTATTCAAATTAGAATGCATGCAATCAATAATGAAAAGTGAATCATAGTACATAATATGCATCATCAGATATAATCTCGAATAAATCATCTCAAATATTATCGAATATAATCTCGAATACATCTCAAATATTATTACTAATACATCTCGAATATTATTGATTATATAATATCACTACTACAGATCCAGTTGACGTCTCGCGAGGCAGGTGGTGGACACCCAAAGACAAGGAACTATGACAGGATCATAGCTCGGGTGAGATCCCTGAAGAACTTGCCAGGTATTGGAGAACCTGACGTCCAATGCATCCATGTACCGACGGACATGCTCGTCCTCCTCCCTGACACGACGACGTACCACCTCTGGCGGGGTCGGCTGCCTCCGCACCGAAAGTGGCCCACGCGAACACCACCAAAGAAGCTCCGGGTTGACGACGGGACCCGGGTTCCTCACCAAGCTACGCGCCAGGTAGCACCTCCCAGTGCCAGCCCGATGGGGCCCAGCCCCGAATGTTGCCCCTCTGAAGCATGACGTCGTCGCGAATGAGTCGACGACGAGGATGCAGACCGGGCATCGTTGACTCCGAGAAAATATTCTTACGAAAAAAATTCCTAGGTTATAACTACCCTAATAATATTCCATTCTCAATAAAAAATCTAACTAAGCAACATTATATACTTCTAAGCAACATTTTAATAGGTTAGGGACATTATATACTTCCAATTAAGCAAAAAATCTAATGAAGCATATATACTAATTAAACATATATATTAATTAAGCACTAATTATAGAAAAACAACATTATATAAAAAAATCAAAATTCATCTAATTAACATTTATATATCTAAAATTCATCTAACATTTCTATAACTAAAAGTATAAAAAACTAAAAAAATATTCATCTAAAATTATATATCTAATTCATCTAACATTTCTATAACTAAAAGTATAAAAAAATGTGTGTGTGTGCGTGTATGTGTTCATGCATCTCTGTGTGTGCGGGCTCGACCGATGGGAGGGCGGCCATGGCGGCAGGGGCTCACAGCAGGGCGATGGGCGGTGAGGCGAGGCGAGTCATCGGCGACGGCGACTGCGATGGCAACGACGACGGCGACTGCGACGGCAACGACGACGGAGCGCGAGCTCGAGGAGGGGGAGGCGCGCGACGGGGGCGGCGACGGGGGGCAGCGCGTTGGGCGCGGTGATGGCGTGGGTGGCGCCTCGGGGGTGGCGACGGCGTGGGCAGTGCGTTGGGGGCAGCGACGGTGTGGGCGGCGACGACGTCGGGGCAGGTGCTGCGTCGGGGGCGGCGTGGTGGCGATCTCCTCTGTTCATAATAGTCGAAGAGAGACGAAGAAGTAGAGGGAAAGTGAAAAAAATTCAACTCCTGCTTATATAGGAGGACCTTTAGTCGCGGTTGGTGGCTCCAACCGCGACTAAAGACCCCCCCTTTAGTCGCGGATGGAGCCACCAACCTCGACTAAAGGTGAATTTCACCAGTCGAAGCGGCGGGAAGCGAAATCCATTAGTCACGGTTGGTGGCTCCAACCACGACTAAAGGGGGTGTTTAGTCGCGGTTGGAGCCACTAACCGTGACTAAAGACCTGTTGCTGGCACGACGCACTGCGGTGGAAGTTTAGTCCCACCTCGCCAAGCGAGGGGCAGCCGCACTGGTTTATAAGCCCCGCCACGGCTGCTCCCTCGAGCTCCTCTCTTAGCAGGCCTATGTGGGCCTATTGAACTTGTGCGCATGTAGGCCGTGACGGCCCAGTAGGCGGTCTATTTTTTATTTATTTTTCTTTTTTCTTTTGTTTTTTGCTTTATTTATTTTCTTTTGTTTCTGAGTTTTTTGTGCTTTATTGAGAGTTAATGAGTGAATTTTCTTGCGTTAGGTCAAAAAAATTATAAACTTTCTGTTAGTGGCAGTAGTTTTCAAATTCGAATAGTTTAAATTTGAATTATTTGAAATTTGTGTGAATCACTAGTTTGTGAATAACTTTACTTTAAAAATAGATTTTCCAGTGATTCTTTTTTCTACTATTTACTATTATCGTGTTTTATCATTATATCCAATTTGGTAATTCTTAGGTTATTTAAAAAAATGAAATGCCTTTGTAACAGGCGAGTTTCGTCTCAAACCCTAATACTTCGAAAGGGATTGTCCATTTTGTACAAGAAGTGCATCCAGTTTTTTCTGTAACCCTCTCAACTTTTTAGCACATGCTATGTGGGTTAAATGATGATACCATGCCAACTTTCAACCTTTTGAGAGTTCATTTGTAGTGTTTATCAATTCCAGGGTCATTTTGCTCCAAAAAAATCGATAAATGCATGAAAAATAGCAAATGAAGTCAGAAAGGGTTGAAAATTGATGGCCTCCCTTCGAATGGTGTATACCAAACGCACAAAAATTCTGGAGTTGAAATAAGTTAAAAAATGAAATGCCTTTGTAACACGCGAGTTTTCGTCTGAAACCCTCATACTTCAAAAGAGATTGTCGATTTTGTACACGAAGTGCATCAAGTTTTTGTCGTAACCCTCTCAACTTTTTAGCATATGCTATGTGGGTGAAATGATGATACCATGCCAACTTTCAATCTTTTCAGAGTTCATTTGTAGTGCTTATCAATTTCAGGGTCATTTAGCTCAAAAAAATAAGTAAATGCATGAAAAATAGCAAATGAAGTCAGAAAGGGTTGAAAATTGATGGCCTCCCTTCGAATGGTGCATACTAAATGCACAAAAAGTCTGGAGTTGAAATAAGTTAAAAATGAAATGTCTTTGTAACAGGCGAGTTTTCATGTGAAACCCTCATACTTCGAAAGAGTTTGTCCATTTTGTACACGAAGTGCATCCAGTTTTTTCCGTAACCCTCTCAAATTTTTAGCACATGCTATGTGGGTGAAATGATGATACCATGCCAACTTTCAACCTTTTTAGAGTTCATTTGTGGTGCTTATCAATTCAGGGTCATTTAGCTCAAAAAAATTAGTAAATGCATGAAAAATAGCAAATGAAGTCGGAAAGGGTTGAAAATTTATGGCCTCCCTTTGAATGGTGCATACTGAACGCACAAAAATACTGGAGTTGAAATAAGTTACAAAAATGAAATGTCTTTGTAACACGCGAGTTTTCGTCTAAAACCCTGATACTTCGAAAGAGATTGTCCATTTTGTACACGAAGTGCATCCAATTTTTTTCGTAACCCTCTCAACTTTTTAGCACATGCTATGTGGGTGAAATGATGATGCCAGGCCAACTTTCAACCTTTTTAGAGTTCATTTGTAGTGCTTATCAATTTCAGGGTCATTTAGCTCAAAAAATCAGTAAATGCATGAAAATAGTAAATGAAGTCGGAAAGGGTTGAAAATTGATGGCCTCCCTTCGAATGGTGCATACTGAATGCACCAAATGTCTGGAGTTGAAATAAGTTACAAAAATGAAATGTCTTTGTAACAGGCGAGTTTTCGTCTGAAACCCTGATACTTCGAAAGAGATTGTCAATTTTGTACACGAAGTGCATCCAGTTTTTTCCGTAACCCTCTCAACTTTTTAGCACATGCTATGTGGGTGAAATGATGATATCATGCCAACTTTCAACCTTTTCAGAGTTCATTTGTAGTGCTTATCAATTTCAGGGTCATTTAGCTCAAAAAATCAGTAAATGCATGAAAAATAGGAAATGAAGTCGAAAAGGGTTGAAAATTGATGGCCTCCCTTCGAATGGTGCATACTGAACGCACAAAACACATAAGTACACTACTATTACAAAGATTCCCTTCAGTTTGTCCAAAGTGGGACTTTCTAGATATATAAATCCAAAAACTAACTAGAGAAGTCGGTCACATCCCAGAGTGGGATCTTTGGGTGTAAAACCTTTTCTTCGCGTGTGTCCCTTTGCGTCATAACCATGGGAAATCTTCATCGTTTAAGTTGATGCTCAGGTCAACATTCACTGTGATGGGAGAAATTTCATGAAACTTTTCATAATTTTCTGACATGTCTGTCTTGACCTCCACTCCCACGATGTTTCTTTTCCCTGAAAGAACTATGTGGCGCTTTTTCTCATCGCATGATGTATTTGCTTCCTTATCTTTTCTTTTTCTTGGCTTGGTAGACATGTCCTCCTTCACATAAAAAACCTGCGCCACATCATTGGCTAGGACAAATGGTTCGCCTGCGTACCCAAGATTGTTGAGATCCACTGTTGTCATTCCGTACTGCGGGTCTTCCTTTACCCCGCCTCCTGTCAGATTGACCCATTTACACCTAAACAAAGGGACCTTCAAATCAAGTCCATAGTCAAGTTCCCATATCTCCTCTATGTAACCATAGTATGTGTCCTTTGGCCCATTGTTGTTTGCTGCATCAAAGTGGACACCACTGTTTTGGTTGGCGCTCCTTTTATCTTGGGCAATCGTGTAAAATGTATTCCCATTTATCTCGTACCCTTTGAAAGTCAATATAGTCGAAGATGGTAACTTGGACAGCAAGTACAGGTCATCTTCAACAGTGTCTTCATGCATGAGACGTGTCCGCAACCAACCGGCGAAAGTCACCGTTTGTTCATGTGTAATCCAGTCGTCAGACTTCTCCGGGTGTTTGGAGCATAGAATATTCTTCTATTGCTCGATATATGGAGCCACCAAGGAGGAACTTTGTAGAAATGTGTAGTGTGCTTGCGCTAAAGAATGCCCGTCCCGGCATATTAGTGAATTCTTTCCTAGCATGCCTTTTCCACCCAGTCTGCCCTCATGCCGCGATTCAGGAACACCTATCGGCTTAATGTCAGGAATAAAGTCAACACAAAACTCAATGACCTCCTTTGTTTCATGGACCTTGGAGATGCTTCCTTCTGGCCTAGCATGATTATGAACATATTTCTTTAAGACTCCCATGAACCTCTCAAAGGGGAACATATTGTGTAGAAATACAGGACCCAGAATGGCAATCTCCTCGACTAGGTGAACTAGGACATGTGTCATGATATTGAAGAAGGATGGTGGGAACACCAACTCAAAACTGACAAGACATTGCACCAAATCATTCTCTAACCTTGGTAGGATTTCTAGATCGATTACCTTCTAAGAGATTGCATTCAGGAATGCACATAGCTTCATAATGGCTAATCGAACATTTTCCGGTAGAAGCCCCCTCAATGCAACCAGAAGCAGTTGCGTCATAATCACGTGGCAGTCATGAGACTTTATGTTCTGGAACTTTTTCTCTGCCATATTTATTATTCCCTTTATATTCGAAGAGAAGCCAGACAGGACCTTCATACTGAACAGGCATTCGAAGAAGATTTCCTTCTCTTCTTT
Organism: Hordeum marinum; assembly: GCA_022496015.1. Classification (NCBI taxonomy): domain Eukaryota; kingdom Viridiplantae; phylum Streptophyta; class Magnoliopsida; order Poales; family Poaceae; genus Hordeum; species Hordeum marinum. Next base: position 385,109,062 of record CM039677.1, on the reverse strand, counting down.
GGTAAGAGCATAGCTGGCATGACCCTGAAACTGCTTTGCATACACGTCGTCTTTTCTGTGCATACGTTGCTGGTCCTCCCGTGCCTCCGGCGTATCTTTTGTATTCTCATACACTCCCAAGAAGCCTAGCAGGTTCACGCAAAGATTCCATCACGTGCATCACATTGATTGCAGAGCGGACCTCGAGGTCTTTCCAATACAGTAGGTCCCAAAATATAGATTTCTTCTTCCACATGGGTGCGCGTTTGTCAGCGTCATTTGGAACAGATTGTACACCAGGACCCTTGCCAAAGATTACTTTTAAATCCTTGACCATATAAAGTATTTCATCACCCGTACGGTGGCGAGGCTTCTTCCGGTGATCTACCTCGCCTTTGAAATGCTTGCCTTTCTTTCTTAAGGGATGCCTGCTCTGAAGAAATCGACGATGCCCCAGATACACATTCTTCTTACATTTATCCAAATATATACTGTCGATATCATCTAAATAGTGTGTGCATGCGTGGTATCCCTTGTTTGTCTGTCCTGAAAGGTTACTGAGAGCAGGCCAATCATTGATGGTTACAAACAACAATGCGTGTAGGTCAAATTCCTCCTGATCTTTTGCATCCCACGCATGTACACCTTTTCCATTCCACAGTTGTAAAAGTTCTTCAACCAATGGCCTTAGGTACACATCAATGTCGTTGTCGGGTTACTTGGGGCCTTGTATGAGCACTCGTATCATAATGAACTTCTGCTTCATGCACAACCAAGGAGGAAGGTTATAGATACATAAAGTCACAGGCCATGTGCTATGATTGTTGTTCTGCTCCCCAAAAGGATTAATGCCATCTGCACTTAAACCAAACCATATGTTCCTTGCATCCTTTGTAAAGTCCTTCCACTTTCTCTCGATTTTTCTCCACTACGACCCGTCAGCGGGCACTCTCAACTTCCCGTCTTTCCTACGGTCTTCATTGTGCCATCGCATCAACTTGGCATGCTCTTTGTTTTGGAACAAACGTTTCAACCGTGGTATTATAGGAGCATACCACATCACCTTAGCAGGAATCTTCTTCCTAGGGCGCTCGCCCTCAACATCTCCAGGGTCATTGTGGTCGATCTTATAGCACAATGCACAGCATACCGGGCATGCATTCAAATCCTTGTACTCACCGCGGTAGAGGATGCAGTCATTAGGGCATGCATGTATCTTCTCGACCTATAAGCCTAGAGGGCAGACAACCTTCTTTACTTCGTACGTACTCTCTGGCAATTCGTTGTCCTTTGGTAGCTTCTTCTTTAACATTATCAGCAACTTTTGAAATGCCTTGTCAGATACACCATTCTCTGCCTTCCATTGCAGCAATTCTAGTGTGGTACCTAGCTTTTTATTGTCATCTTCACAATTTGGGTACAACCCTTTTTTGTGATCCTCTAACATGCGCTGCAACTTCAGCTTCTCCTTTTCACTTGTGCAGTTTCACTTTGCATCAGCAATGGCCCGACCAAGATCATCAGCGGGCTCATCTGATGCCTCTTCTTCAGCTCCTTCCCGCATTGTCAGCTCAGCTTCTTCCCCCATTGTTGTACCATCGTATGCATGGAACCCATGGCCAGGATAGCTGTCGTCATCCTCTTCTTCTTCATTCTCTTCCATTAGGACCCCTCTTTCTCCGTGCTTGGTCCAACAGTTATAGCCGAACATGAAACCGGACTCAAACAGGTGGACGTGAATGGTTCTTGAGTTAGAGTAATTTCGATCATTCTTACAGCCAGCACATGGACAATACATAAAACCATCCAGCCGCTTGTTTGCCTCAATCGCAACCAGAAAATTATGCATGCCATTAATGAACTAGGGAGAGCATCGGTCCTCGTACATCCATTGCCGGCTCATCTTCATTACACAACACTGAAAATACCAAATTAATACAAGTTCATACATAAAGTTCATACACACTTGTTCTCATAAAACAACATACAAACTCTCTAGCTAAAGCATTTAAATGCAACAACAAATGCAATCAACATCGCAACTAAGGTAACAATTGATCCAACAACATAGTGATACCAAGCCTCACTATCAATGGCATATCTTTTAAATTTTCTAATCTTCAAGCGCATTGCACCCATCTTGATCTTGTGATCATCGACGACGTCGGCAAGATACAACTCTAGTTTCATGTTCTCTTCTTCAACTCTTTTCAATTTTTCTTTCAAATACTCATTTTCTTTTTCAACTAAATTTAACTTCTTGACAAGAATATCTATGTCGGTTGGGATCTCCGGTTCACATACCTCCTAGATAAAAATATCTATGTCAACTTGATTTTCATAATTGTCATAAACACGAAATGCAACAAAGAGTTATAAAAGAGAGTATATATATACCACATCCGCATCATAAACTAGACGAGGGCCGACGGGGACGGATTTAAAAATCATGCCACTATGTATAACAAACAACCATATAGGTAAGAAAACTATACAAGTAACTAACAAAATCTTACAAACATGGTTTTTTATAAAAAGGATAAGAACAAGAGGCTCACCAAGGTGGTGCCAGTGACGGGACGGTGCGGGCGATCGACGGTGATTAGGACGGGGACGGGAAGGCACTAAGTAAACCACACCTACAAATGCAAAGTAAGAATTTTATTTGAGCTCAAATTGCATAAATCAAATAAACTACCACATACAAACTAAAACCCACAAATTACTATACTTATAGAGCATTGCAAGAGCTAGTCTAGCAATGAGAGATGAAAGGACAAAATTGCTAACCTTTGTGAACACTTGGATGGATGGGATGCCTCCAAATCTTGACAAATTTTGGCAAAAATGGAGGATGAGCTCGAGGAAGAGAGGAAGAACAGAGAAGAGAGGAAAGGGGACGAACAGAGGACTCTACTCGGGCTGGCGCTGAAGGGTTTCAATATAGGGGGACCTTTAGTTCTGGTTGGTGGCTCCAACCACGGCTAAAGGTTAGCCTATAGTCGCGGTTGGAGCCACCAACCGGGACTAAAGGTTCCCGTGGGGCCCCAGGCTGACGCTAGCCTGCCACCAAACCTTTAGTGTCGGTTCGTGACACGAACCGGGACTAAAGGTCCCTAACGAACCGGCACTAATGATCCCCATCACAAACCGGCACTAATGATCACATTAGTGTCGGTTCAAAAGCCAACCGCGACTAATGAGGCGGACAAAAGGTCTATTTTCTACTAGTGTTATTTCCCACTTTTGCCTTCTTTCCACCTTGGGTTTTCTTCCCTAGCCGCATGGGCTTCCTGTGGGCCTTCGGCCAGCCCACTAAGGACTGGTATTCCTTCTCCCATAGCCCATGTAGCCTCTTGGGTCTAAATACCCCTCCCGATGGTCCCTCGGTACCCTCCCGGCACTCCCAGTACACTACTGATGAGCCCGAAACTTTTCCGGTGAGCAAAAAAGGACTTCCTATATATCAATCTTTACCTTTTGACCATTCCGGAGCTCCTCGTGACATCCGGGATCTCATCCGGGACTCCAAACAACCTTAAGTCACCACCATACATAACTCTATACTACTGAAACGTCACCAAACCTTAAGTGTGCAGACCCTGTGGGTTCGAGAACTATGTAGACATGACCGAGACACCTCTATAGTCAATAACCAATAGCAAGGACCTGGATGCCCATATTGATTCCTACATATTATATGAAGATCTTTATCGGTCGAACCTTTATGTCCAGGATTCAATTAATCTTGTATGATGTTCCCTTTGTTCTTCGGTATGTTACTTGCCCGAGATTCGATCGTCGGTATCTCCATACCTAGTTCAACCTTGTTACCGACAAGTCTCTTTACTTGTTTCCGTACTACAAGATCCCATGGCTAACACTTAGTCACATTGCTTGCAAGGCTTATTGTGATGTTGTATTACCGAGTGGGCCCTGAGATACCTCTCCATCACACGGAGTAACAAATCCCAGTGTTGATCCATGCCAACCCAACAGACACCCTCAGAGATACCTGTAGAGCACCTTTATAGTCACCCAGTTACGTTGCGACGTTTGATACACACAAGGCACTCCTCCGGTGTCCGTGATTTGCATGATCTCATGGTCATAGGAACATATACTTGACATGCAGAAAATTGTAGCAATAAACTGACACGATCATATGCTACGTTTATAGTTTGGGTCTTGTCCATCACATTATTCTCCTAATGATGTCATCCCATTATAAAATGACATCTCATGTCAATGGATAGGAAACCTTGACCATCTTTGATCAACGAGCTAGTTTACTAGAGGCACACTAAGGACAAAGTGTTGTCTATATATCCACACATGCAATGTGTTTCCAGTCAATACAATTATAGCATGGATAATAAACAATTATCATGAACAAGGAAATATAATAATAACCATTTTATCATTTCCTATAGGGCATATTTCCAACACTATAAACGTAGCATTTGATTGGGTCAGTTTATTGCTACAGTTTTCTGCATGTCAAGTATCTGTTCCTATGACCATGAGATCATGCAACTCATTGACACCGGAGGAGTACCTCATGTGTATCTAACGTCGCAACGTAACTGGGTGACTATAAAGGTGCTCTACAGGTATCTCCGAGGGTGTCTATTGGGTTGGCATGGGTCAATACTGGGATTTGTTACTCCGTGTGACAGAGAGGTATCTCAGGGCTCACTCGGTAATACAACATCACAACAAGCCTTGCAAGCAATGTGACTAAGTGTTAGCCACGGGATCTTGTATTACGGAATGATTAAATAGACTTGCCGGTGACGAAGTTGAACTAGGTATACAGATACCGACGATCGAATCTCGGGCAAGTAACATACCGAAGAACAAAGGGAACAACATACGGGATTAACTGAATCCTTGACACAGAGGTTCGACCGATAAAGATCTTCATAGAATATGTAGGAACCAATATGGGCATCCAGGTCTCGCTATTGGTTATTGACCGTAGAGGTGTCTCGGTCATGTCTACATAGTTCTCGAACCCGCAGGGTTTGCACACTTAAGGTTCGGTGACGTTTCGGTAGTATAGAGTTATGTATGACCGAAGGTTGTTCAGAATATTGTATGAGATCTCAAACATCACGAGAAGCTCCGGAATGGTCCAGAGGTAAAGATTGACATATAGGAAGTCATGTTTTGGTCGCCGGAAAATTTTCGGGCTCATCAGTAGTGTACCGGGAGTGCCGGGAGGGTGCCGAGGGACCATCAGGAGGGGTATTTCGACCCAAGAGGCTACATGGGCTATGGGAGTAGGTATACCAGCCCTTAGTGGGCTGGCCTAAGTCCCACAAGAGGCCCATGCGTCTGGGAGGAGAAGTCCAAAAGGAAAAAGGTGGAAAATGAGTTTTCCAAGTGGGAGAGAAGGAGTCCTAATCCTACTAGGATTGGAGGAGGAGGACTCCTCCTCCCACTTGGGTCGACGCAAGGGCTGGACCCTTGAGGGACAAGTCTCCTCCCTCCCTCCTCCTATATATACTAGAGGTTTGAGGGTTTTTTGAGACATAGAAAAATAGCCACGTGCTACCTCTCCTCTAGTTCATAATTTCTCCTCTAGATCGGTTTTAGCGGTGCTTAGGCGAAGCCCTGTTGGAATAGCTCCACCACCATCGCCCCAACGCCATCGTGCTACCGGAGAACTCGTCTACCTCTCCACTCCCTCTTGCTGGATCAAGAAGGAGGAGATCATCATCAAGTTGTACATGTGCTGAATACGAAGGTGTCGTCCGTTCGGTGCTAGATCGGGACGGATCATGATAGGATCGCAGGATGCTCGGCGATTTGGATCACGAAGACGTTCGACTACATCAACCGCGTTTCTTAACGCTTCCCGCTTAGTGATCTACAAGGGTATGTAGATCCACTCTCCCTCTTGTATATGCTCATCATCATGGATAGATCTTGCGTGTGCGTAGGAAAATTTTTATTTCCCATGCAACATTCTGTTAGAAATATGCCCTAGAGGCAATAATAAATTAGTTATTATCATATTTCCTTGTTCATGATAATCGTTTATTATCCATGCTATAATTGTGTTGATCGGAAACTCAGATACATGTGTGGATACATAGACAACACCATGTCCCTAGTATGCCTCTAATAGACTAGCTCGTTGATCAAAGATGGCTATGGTTTCCTTGTCATGGACATGAGATATCATTTGGTAATGGGATCACATCATTAGGAGAATGATGTGATGGACAAGACCCAAACTACAAACGTAGCATATGATCGTGTCAGTTTATTGCTACTATTTTCTGCATGTCAAGTATATGTTCCTATGACCATGCAACTCACTGACACCGGAGGAGTCCCTTGTGTGTATCAAATGTCGCAACATAACTGGGTGAATATAAAGGTGCTCTACAGGTATCTTCGAGGGTGTCTGTCGGGTTGGCATGGATCAAGACCGGGATTTGTTGCTTCGTGTGACGGAGAGGTATCTCAGGGCTCACTCGGTAATACAACATCACAATAAGCCTTGCAAGCAATGTGACTAAGTTTTAGTCACGGGATCTTGTATTACGGAATGAGTAAAGAGACTTGCCGGTAACGAGGTTGAACTAGGTATGGAGATACCGACGATCAAATCTCGGGCAAGTAACATACCGAAGAACAAAGGGAACATCATACGGGATTAACTGAATCCTTGACATAGAGGTTCAACCGATAAATATCTTCGTAGAATATGTAGGAACCAATATGGGCATCCAGGTCCCTCTATTGGTTATTGACCGTAGAGGTCTCTCGGTCATGTCTACATAGTTCTCGAACCCGCAGGGTCTACACACTTAAGGTTCGGTGACGTTTTGGTAGTATAGAGTTATGTATGGTGGTGACCGAAGGTTGTTCATAGTCCCGTATGAGATCCCGGACATCACGAGGAGCTCCGGAATGGTCCATAGGTAAAGATTGATATATAGGAAGTCCTGTTTTGGTCGCCGAAAAAGTTTCGGGCTCATCGGTAGTGTACCGAGAGTGTCGGTAGTGTATCGGGAGACCATCGGGAGGGGTATTTCGACCAAAGAGGCTACATGGGCTGTGGGAGGATGAATACCAGCCCTTAGTGGGCTGGACGAAGTCCCACAAAGGGCCCATGCGGCTAGGAAGGAAAAGCCCAAAAGGAAAAAGGTGGAAAAAGGCAAAAGGGCTAAATTAGGAAGGAGTCCTAATCCTACTAGGAGTGGAGGAGGAGGACTCCTCCCTCATGGTTCGGCCGACCCAAGGGCAGGCTCCTTGGGAGACAAGCCTCCTCCTCCTCTCCTCCTATATATACTAGAGGGTTTTAGGGTTTTGGCACAAGATTTTTAGCCATGTGCTACCCGTTCCTCTAGTGCATAGTTTCCCCTCTAGATCGGATTTCTGTGGTGCTTAGGCGAAGCCCTGCCGGAATAGCTCCACCACCATCGCCGGAGCGCCGTCATGCTGCCAGAGAACTCTTCTACCTCTCCGCTCCCTCTTGCTGGATCAACAAGGCGGAGATCGTCATCGAGCTGTACGTGTGCTGAACGCGGAGGTGCCGTCCGTTCGGTGCGAGATCGGAAGGACCGTGATCAAGATTGCGAGACGAATCGTGATGAGATCGTGTTGGGAGACGTAGTAGTAAATCAAAAAAATTCCTACGATCACCAAGATCTATCTATGAAGAAACTAGCAACAAGTGGGGAGATATTGCATCTTCATACCTTTGAAGATCGCTAAGCGGAAGCGTTACAACAATGCGGTTGGTGGAGTCGTACTCGCAGCGATTCAGATCGCGGTGGATTCCGATCTAAGTGTCGAACAACGGCGCCTCCGCGTTCAACACACGTAGAGCCCGATGACGTCTCCCGCACCTTGATCCAGCAAGGAGGAGGGAGAGGTTGGGGAAGAGCTCCAACAGCAGCACGACGGCGTGGTGGTGGTGAAGCAGCAAGGTATTCCGGTAGGGCTTCGCCTAAGCACCGCGGAGGAGGAAGAAGAGAGGTAGGGCTGCGCCGTGGGAGAGAGAGATTGTGTCTGAAATCAGCCCCAATACCTTGGATATATATAGGAGGAGGAAGAGGGAGGGCTGCCTTGGCCCCTCCTCCAAGGAGGAGAGGTTCAGCCGAACCTAGGGAGGAGTCCACCTCCCACAAGGGAGGAGTCCACCTCCCACAAGGGAGGTGGATCTCTTCCTTTTGAATCCTTTTCAGCCTTATCTCTTATCCCTAGCCGCATGGGCCCTTCCGGAAGGTCTTTGCCAGCCCAATAAGGGCTGGTACACATCATCTAAGGGCCCATGAAGTCCTTTGGTCGTCACACCCCTCCCGGGGTCCTCCGGCACCCTCCCGGCACTCCCGATACACTACCGATGAGCCCGAAAACTTTCCGGTGACCAAAACTGGACTTCCTATATATCAATCATTACCTCCGGAACATTCCAGAGCTCCTAGTGACGTCCGGGATCTCATCCGGGACTCCGAACAACCTTCGGTAATCACGTATACCATTTCCCTATAACCCTAGCATCATCGAACCTTAAGTGTGTAGACCCTATGGGTTCGGGAGACACGTAGACATGACCGAGACACCTCTCCGGTCAATAACCAACAGCGGGATCTGGATACCCATGTTGGCTCCCACATGCTCCACAATGATCTCATCGGATGAACCATGATGTCGGGGATTCAATCAATCCCGTATGCAATTCCCTTTGTCTTCGGTATGATACTTGCCCGAGATTCGATCGTCGATATCCCTATACCTTGTTCAATCACGTTACCGGCAAGTCTCTTTACTCGTTCCGTAACACATCATCCCGTGGCTAAGTCCTTAGTCACATTGAGCTCATTATGATGATGTCTTACCGAGTGGGCCCAGAGATACCTCTCTGTCATACGGAGTGACAAATCCCAGTCTCGATTCGTGCCAACCCAACAGACACTTTTGGAGATACCCGTAGTGCACCTTTATAGCCACCCAGTTACATTGTGACGTTTGGCACACCCAAAGCATTCCTACGGTATCCGGGAGTTGCACGATCTCATGGTCTAAGGAAATGATACTTGACATTGAAAAGCTTTAGCAAACGAACTACACGATCTTGTGCTATGCTGAGGATTGGGTCTTGTCCATCGCATAATTCTCCTAATGATGTGATCCCGTTATCAATGACATCCAATGTCCATGGTCATGAAATCATGACCATCTATTGATCAACGAGCTAGTCAACTAGAGGCTCAGGGCCCATAGCATGAACAATAGACAATTATCATGAACAAGGAAATACAATAATAACCATTTTATTATTGCCTCTAGGGAATATTTTCAACAGTCTCCCACTTGCACTAGAGTCAATAATCTAGTTACATTGTGATGAATCGAACAACCATAGCATTCTGGCGTTGATCATGTTTTGCTCGTGAGAGAGGTTTAGTCAACGGATCTGCGACATTCAGATCCGTATGTACTTTACAAATATCTATATCTCCCTCATGAATGTAATCACGGATGGAGTTGAAGCGGCACTTGATGTGTCTTGTCTTTTTGTGAAACCTGGGCTCCTTCGCAAGGGCAATAGCTCCAGTGTTGTCACAGAATAGAGTCATCGGGCCCGACGCATTAGGAATCACTCCTAGGTCGGTGATGAACTCCTTCATCCAGACTCCTTCCTTTGCTGCTTCTGAAGCAACTATGTACTCCGATTCACATGTAGATGCCGCCACGACGCTTTGCTTGCTGCTGCACTAGCTGACTACCCCTCCGTTCAAAATATACACGTTATCCGGTTTGTGACTTGGAGTCGTCTGGATCTGTGTCGAAGCTAGCATCGACGTAACCCTTTACGACGAGCTCTTCGGCACCTCCATATACGAGAAACATCTCCTTGGTCCTTTTTAGGTACTTCAGGATATTCTTGATCGCTGTCCAGTGTTCCGCTACGGGATCACTTTGGTACCTTCCTATCAAACTTATGGCAAGGTTCACATCAGGTCTGGTACACAACATGGCATACATAATAGAGCTTATGGCTGAAGCATAGGGTATGACACTCATCTCTTCTCTATCCTTTGCCGTGGTTGGGCATTGAACCGTACTCAATCTCACACCTTGTAACACAGGCAAGAACCCCTTCTTGGATTGATCCATATTGAACTTCTTCAATATCTTGTCAAGGTATGTGCTTCGTGAAAGACCTATGAGGCGTCTCGATCTATCTCTATAGATCTTGATGCCTAATATGTAAGCAGCTTCTCCAAGGTCCTTCATTGAAAAACATTTATTCAAGTAGGACTTTACACTTTCCAAAAGTTCTATATCATTTCCCATTATCAGTATGTCATCCACATATAATATGAGAAATGCTACAGAGCTCCCACTCACTTTCTTGTAAATACTGGGTTCTCCATAAACCTGTACAAACCCAAACGCTTTAATCACCTCATTAAAGCGAATGTTCCAACTCCGAGATGCTTGCACCAGCCCATAGATGGAGCACTGGAGCTTGCATACTTTGTTAGCATCTTTAGGATCGACAAAACCTTTCGGCTGCATCATATACAATTCTTCCTTGAGGAATCCATTAAGGAATGCCGTTTTGACGTCCATTTGCCAAATCTCATAATCATAAAATGCGGTAATTGCTAACATGATTCGGACAGACTTCAACATCCCTACGGGTGAGAAAGTCTCATCGTAGTCAACTCCTTGAACTTGTCGATAACCCTTAGCGACAAGCCGAGCCTTATAGACGGTCACATTACCATCCGCGTTAGTCTTCTTCTTAAAGTTCCATTTATTTTCAATGGCTCGCTTATCATCAGGCAAGTCCACCAAAGTCCACACTTTGTTCTCATACATGGATCCTATCTCGGATTTCATGGCCTCAAGTCATTTGTTGGAATTCGGGCCCGCCATCGCTTCTTCATAGTTCGAAGGTTCACCATTGTCCAACAACATGATCTCCAAGACAAGGTTGTTGTACCACTCTGGCACGGAACATGTCCTGGTGGACCTTCGATGTTCAATAGTAACTTGATCTGAAGTTTCATGATCATCATCATTAACTTCCTCTCCAGTCGGTGTAGGCTCCACAGAAACAACTTCCTGTGCTGCACTACTCTCCGGTTCGAGTGGAGGTACAATTACCTCATCAAGTTTTATTTTCCTCCCACTTAATTCTTTCGAGAGAAACTCTTTCTCGACAAAGGATCCATTCTTGGCAACAAAGACTTTGCCTTCGGATCTGAGGTAGAAGGTATACCCAATAGTCTCTTTGGGATATCCTATGAAGATGCACTTTTCCGCTTTCGGTTCGAGCTTCTCAGGTTGAAGTTTCTTCACATAAGCATCGCATCCCCAAACTTTTAGAAACGACAGCTTAGGTTTCTTTCCAAACCATAATTCATACGGTGTTGTCTCAACGGATTTTGATGGTGCCCTATTTAAAGTGAATGCGGCAGTCTCTAATGCATATCCCCAAAATGATAGCGGTAAGTCAGTAAGAGACATCATAGATCGCACCATATCCAATAGAGTGCGATTACGACGTTCAGACACACCATTTCACTGAGGTGTGCCAGGCGGCGTGAGTTGTGAAACAATTCCACATTTCCTTAGGTGCGTGCCAAACTCGTGACTTAAATATTCTCCGCCACGATCAGATCGTAGGCACTTTATTTTCCTGTCACGTTGATTCTCTATCTCACTCTAAAATTCCTTGAACCTTTCAAAGGTTTCAGACTTGTGTTTCATCAAGTAGACATACTCATATCTTCTCAAGTCATCAGTGAGGGTGAGAACATAACGGTAGCCACCGCAAGCCTCGACGCTCATTGGACCGCATACATCGGTATGTATTATCTCCAACAAGTCAGTTGCTCGCTCCATTGTTCCGAAGAACGGAGTCTTGGTCATCTTGCCCATGAGGCATGGTTCGCACGTGTCAAAGGATTCAAAATCAAGAGACTCCAAAAGTCCATCAGCATGGAGCTTCTTCATGTGTTTGACACCAATATGACCAAGGCGGCAGTGCCACATGTAAGTGGGACTATCGTTATCAACCTTACACTTTTTGGTACTCACACTATGGACATTTGTAACATCACGTTCGAGATTCATCAAAATAAACCATTGACCAGCGGGGCATGACCATAAAACATTTCTCTCGTATAAATAGAACAACCATTATTCTCAGATTTAAATGAGTAGCCATCTCGCATCGAACGAGATCCAGATACAATGTTCATGCTCAAAGCTGGTACTAAATAACAATTATTGAGGTTTAACACTAAGCCTGAAGGTAGATGTAGAGGTAGCGTGCCGACAGCGATCACATCGACCTTGGAACCATTCCCGACGCGCATCGTCACCTCGTCCTTTGCCAGCCTTCGCTTATTCCGCAGCTCCTGCTTGGAGTTACAAATGTGAGCAACTGCACCGGTATCAAATACCCAAGAGCTACTACGAGCGCTGGTTAGGCACACATCAATAACAAGTATATCACATATACCTTTGACGTTGTCGGCCTTCTTATCCGCTAAGTACTTGGGGCAGTTCCGCTTCCAGTGACCGGTACCCTTGCAATAAAAGCACTCGGTCTCAGGCTTGGGTCCATGTTTGTTCTTCTTCCCAGCAACTTGCTTATCGGGTGCGGCAACAACTTTTCCGTCCTTCTTGAAGTTCTTCTTACCCTTGCCTTTCTTGAAACTAGTGGTCTTATTCACCATCAACACTTGATGCTCCTTTTTGATCTCGACCTCCGCTGATTTCAGCATCGAGTACAACTCAGGAATGGACTTCTCCATCTCCTGCATGTTGTAGTTCATCACAAAGCTCTTGTAGCTAGGTGGAAGCGATTGGAGGATTCTGTCAATGACCGAGTCATCCGGGAGATTAACTCCCAGCTGAGTCAAGCGGTTGTGCAACCCAGACATTTTGAGTATGTGCTCACTGACAAAACTATTCTCCTCCATCTTACAGCTAAAGAACTTGTCGGAGACGTCATATCTCTCGACCCGGGCATGAGCTTGGAAAACCAGTTTCAGCTCTTGGAACATCTCATATGCTCCGTGTTGCTCAAAACGCTTTTGGAGCCCCTGTTCTAAACTGTAAAGCATGCCGCACTGAACAAGGGAGTAATCATCGCAGCGGACTGCCAAGCGTTCGTAATGTCTTGGTCTGCTGGGAAAATGGGTGGGTCACCTAGCATCAAGGAGATACAGTCTCTTGGAAGCTATGAGGATGATCCTCAAACCACGAACCCTGTCCGCATAGTTGCTTCCATCATCTTTCAGCTTGGTTTTCTCTAGGAACGCGTTGAAGTTGAGGGTGACATTAGCGTTGGCCATTGGATCTACAATATAGATTGTAACGACAATTTTAGACTAAGTTCATGATAATTAAGTTCACATAATCAAATTATTTAATGAACTCCCACTTAGATAGACATCTCTCTACTCATCCAAGTGACACATGATCCATGTCAACTAGCCCGTGTCCGATCATCACGTGAGACGGACTAGTCATCCATGGTGAACATCTTCATGTTGATCGTATCTTCTATACGACTCACGTTCGACCTTTCGGTCTTTCGTGTTCCGAGGCCATGTCTGTACATGCTAGGCTCGTCAAGTCAACCTAAGTGTTTCGCGTGTGTAAATCTGGCTTACACCCGTTGTATGCGAATGTTAGAACCTATCGCACCCGATTATCACATGGTGCTTTAGAACAACGATCCTTAGCAACGATGCACACTTAGGGTGAACACTTTTCTTGAAATTTTATTGAGAGATCATCTTATTTACTACCGTCGTTCTAAGCAAATAAGATGTAAACATGATAAACATCACATGCAATCAATATAGTGACATGATATGGCCAATATCATCTTGCTCCTTTGATCTCCATCATTGGGGCACCATGATCATCACTGTCACCGGCACGACACCAAGATCTCCATCATCATGATCTCCATCATCGTGTCTTCATGAAGTTGTCTCACCAACTATTACTTCTACTACTATGGCTAACATTTAGCAATAAAGTAAAGTAATTACATGGCGTTTATGATTGACACGCAGGTCATACAATAAAATAAGACAACTCCTATGGCTCCTGTCGGCTGTCATACTCATCGACATGCAAGTCGTGAATCCTATTACAAGAACATGATCAATCTCATACATCACAATGCATCACATCACATTCTTTGGCCATATCACATCACAAGGCATATGCTGCAAAAACAAGTTAGACGTCCTCTAATTTGTAGTTGCAAGTTTTTACGTGGCTGCTATAGGTTTCTAGCAAGAACGTTTCTTACCTACGCCAAAACCACAACATGATATGCCAATTTCTATTTACCCTTCATAAGGACCCTTTTCATCGAATCCAATCTAACTAAGGTGGGAGAGACAGACGCCCGCTAGCCACCTTATGCAACAAGTGCATGTCAGGCGGTGGAACCAGTCTCACGTAAGCATACGTGTAAAGTCGGTCCGGGCCGCTTCATCCCATAATACCACCAAATCAAGATAATACTAGTAGTGGTAAGCAAATTATCAAGATCGACGCCCACAACTGCTTTATGTTCTACTCGTGCATAGATTCTACGCATAGACCTAGCTCATGATGCCACTTTGGGAGACGTAGTAGTAAATCAAAAAAATCCTACGATCACCAAGATCTATCTATGGAGAAACCACAAACGAGTGGGGAGAGATTGCATCTTCATACCTTTGAAGATCGCTAAGCGGAAGCGTTACAAGAACGCGGTTGGTGGAGTCGTACTCGCAGGGATTCAGATCGCGGTGGATTCCGATCTAAGCGCCGAACAAGGGCGCCTCCGCGTTCAATACACGTACAGCTCGGTGATGTCTCCTGCACCTTGATCCAGAATGGATGAGGGAGAGGTTGGGGAAGAGCTCCAACAGCAGCACGACGATGTGGTGGTGGTGAAGCAGCAAGGTATTCCGGCAGGGCTTCGCCTAAGCACTGCGGAGGAGGAAGAAGAGAGGTAGGGATGCGCCGTGGGAGAGAGAGATCGTGTCTCAAATAAGCCCCAATACCTTGGATAAATATAGGAGGAGGGAGAGGGAGGTCTGTCTTTGCCCCTCCTCCAACGAGGAGAGGTTCGGTCGAACCTAGGGAGGAGTCCACCTCCCACAAGGGAGGTGGATCTCTACCTTTTGAATCCTTTTCAGCCTTATCTCTTATCCCTAGCCGCATGGGCCCTTCCGGAAGGTCTTGGCCAGCCCAATAAGGGCTGGTACACATCCTCTAAGGGCCCATGAAGTCCTTTGGTCGTCACACCCCTCCCGGGGGTCCTCCGGCACCCTCCCGGCATCCCGGTACACTATCGATGAGCCCGAAAACTTTCCGGTGACCAAAACTGGACTTTCTATATATCAATATTTACCTCCGAACCATTCCGGAGCTCCTCGTGACGTCCAAAATCTCATCCGGGACTCCGAACAACCTGTGGTAATCACGTATACCATTTCCCTATAACCCTAGCGTCATCGAACCTTAAGTGTGTAGACCCTACGGGTTCGGGAGACACGTAGACATGACCGAGACACCTCTCCGGTCAATAACCAACAGCGGGATCTGGATAGCCATGTTGGCTCCCACATGCTCCATGATGATATCATCGGATGAACCACGATGTTGGGGATTCAATCAATCCCGTATGCAATTCCCTTTGTCTATCGGAATGATACTTGCCCGAGATTCGATCGTAGGTATCCCTATAACTTGTTCAATCTCGTTACTGACAAGTCTCTTTACTCGTTCCATAACACATCATCCTGTGGCTAACTCCTTAGTCACATTGAGCTCATTATGATGATGTATTACCGAGTGGGCCCAGAGATACCTCTCCGTCATACGGAGTGACAAATCCCAGTCTCGATTCGTGCCAACCCAACAGACACTTTCGGAGATACCCATAGTGCACCTTTATAGCCACCCAGTTACGTTGTGACGTTTGGCACACCCAAAGCATTCCTATGGTATCATGGTCTAAGGAAACGATACTTGACATTGAAAAGCTTTAGCAAACGAACTACACGATCTTGTGATATGCTTAGGATTGGGTCTTGTCCATCACATCATTCTCCTAATGATGTGATCCCGTTATCAACAACATCCAATTTCCATGGTCATGAAACCATGACCATCTATTGATCAACGAGCTAGTCAACTAGAGGCTCACTAGGGACACATTGTGGTCTATGTATTCACACATGCATTCTGGTTTCCGGTTAATACAATTATAGCATGAACAATAGACAATTATCATGAATAAGGAAATACAATAATAACCATTTTATTATTGCCTCTAGGGCATATTTCCAACAGATCGCACGACGGATCGTGATGAGTTCGCGGTATGGATCGTGATTGGATCGCGGGATGGATCATGATGAGATTGCGGGACGCTTGGTGATTTGGATCGCGAAGACGTTCGACTACACCAACCGTGTTTCTTAACGCTTCCCGCTTAGCAATCTACAAGGGTATGTAGATCCACTCTCCCTCTCATAGATGCTCATCACCATGGATAGATCTTGCGTGTGCGTAGAAAAATTTTTGTTTCCCATGCAACGTTCCCCAACAGTGGCATCATGAGCTAGGTCTATGTGTAGATGAGATCTCGGTTAGAACACAAAGATTTTGTGGGCGTTGATGCTTAGATTGCTTCCTCCCTTGGTCGTGTTTTGGTTTAGCGGTATTGTGGGATGAAGCGGCCCAGACCAACCTTACTCGTACTCTTATGAGAGACCGGTTCCATCGACTGACGTGTAACCTCGTTGCACAAAGATGGTTGGCGGGTGTCTGTTTCTCGTACTTTAGTTAGATCGGATTTGACAAATGCGGTCCTTGAGAAGATTGAAAAGCAACTAGTGTATCACCGTTGTGGTTTTTGCGTAGATGAGAATTGTTCTTGCTAGATACCCGTAGCAGCCACGTAAAACATGCAACAACAATTATAGGACGTCTAACTTCTTTTTGCAGGGTATGTTGTGATGTGATATGGCCAATTACATGATGTGATATATGTGATGTATGAGATGATCATGTGTTGTATAGAATATCATGACTTACATGTCGATGAGTACGGCAACCGGCAGGAGCCATAGGGTTGTCTTTAATTATTGTATGACCTGCGTGTCAATCATTAAGCGCTATGTAATGCTTTACTTTATCGCTAAATGGTAGCAATAGTAGTACAAGCACGATGGGCGTGACAACCCCGATCGTGACACATTGATGGAGATCAAGATGATGGAGATCATGGTGTCATGCCGGTGACGGTGGAGATCATGACGGTGCTTTCAAGATGGAGATCAAAAGCACAAGTTCATGGCCATATCATGTCACTTATGATTTGCATGTGATGTTAATCCTTTTATGCACCTTGTTTTGCTTAGGACGACGGTAGCATTATAAGGTGACCCCTCACTTAAATTTCAAGATGAATTGTGTTCTCCCCGAGTGTGCACCGTTGCGAAAGCTCGTCCTGTTGAGACACCACGTGATGATCGGGTGTGATAGACTCTACATTCACATACAACGGGTGCAAGCCAGTGTTGCACATGCAGAACACTTCCGTTAAACTTGACGAGCCTAGCATGTACAAACATGGCCTCGGAACACAAGAGACCGAAAGGTCGAACATGAGTCATATAGCAGATATGATCAACATGATGATGTTCACCATTGAAACCACCTCAACTCACGTGATGATCGGACTTGAGTTGGTGAATTGGGATCATGTATCACTCAAATGACCGGAGAGATGTCAATTTGAGTGGGAGTTCTTAAGTAATATGATTAATTGAACTCATTATCATGAACATAGTCAGTAGTGTCTTTGCAAATTGTGTTGTAGATTACTAGCTCACGCTGTAGCTCCCTTGAATTTTTATATGTTCCTAGAGAAATAGAGTTGAAAGATGATGGTAGCAATATTGCGGACTGGCTTCGTGATCTGAGGATTGTCCTCGTTGCTGCACAGAAGGCTTATGTCCTTAATGCACCGCTCCGTGCGCCAACCCCTCTAGCGTCGTTTGTAGATGTTGTGAACATCTCACAGGCACGTTTTGATGACTGCTTGATAGTTTAGTGCGTCATGCATTACAACTTAGAATTGAGGCTCCGAAACGTTTTGAACGTCATAGAACATATGAGATGTTCTAAGAGCTAAGATTAGGATCTAAGGCTTGTGCCCGTGTTGCGAGATATGAGATCTCCAACAAGATTCTTTGCCTGCAAGATGAAAGAGAATAGCTCAATCGTTGAGCATGTGCTCAGATTGTCTGGGTGCTACAATCGCTTGAATCGAGTGGGAGTTGATCTTCCAGATAAGATAGTGATTGATATAGTTCTCCAAGTCACTGTCACTAAAGCTACTAGAACTTGGTGATGAACTATAAAATGCCAGGGATAGAAATAATGATCCCTGAGCTATTCGCGATGTTTGACACCACGAAGGTAGAAATCAAGGAGTGTCAAGTGTTGATGGTTAGTCAAACCACTAGTTTTGGGAAGGGCAAGAGCAAGGAGGGAAACTTGATGGATAGCAAGTCAGTTGCTCCTCTAGTGAAGCAACCCAAAGTTGAACCCAAACCCGAGACTAAGCGCTTCGATTATGAGGAGAGCGGTCGCTGAAGCGAAACAACCCTAGATACTTCGTAGATAAGAAGGTTGGCAACGTCGACAGCGTGTTAATGATGTGTACC
The DNA here is from genome assembly GCA_022496015.1 of Hordeum marinum. Taxonomy (NCBI): domain Eukaryota; kingdom Viridiplantae; phylum Streptophyta; class Magnoliopsida; order Poales; family Poaceae; genus Hordeum; species Hordeum marinum. The sequence continues at coordinate 385,090,343 of CM039677.1, read as the reverse complement.
TTGCGAATACTCCTAGTAGCACCTGGGTATTGGATACCGGTTCGGTTGCTAAATGTTAGTAACTCGAAATAAAAGCTACGGAATAAACGGAGAACTAGCTAAGGGTGAGGTGATGATGTGTGTTGGAAATGTTTCCAAGGTTAATGTGACCAACATCACACGCTCTCTCTACCTTCGGGATTAGTGACAAACCTAAATAAATGTTATTTAGTGTTTTGCGTTGAGCATGAACGTGATTAGATCGTGTTTATTGCAACATGGTTATTCATTTAAGTTAGAGAATAATGGTTACTCTGTTTACATGAATAATACCTTCAATGGTCATGCACCCAGTGAGAATGGTTTGTTGAATCTTGATCGTAGTAATACACGTGTTCATAACATTGATGCCAAAAGATACAAAGTTAATAATGATAGTACCACATACTTGTGGCACTACCGCTAAATGTCATATTGGTATAAAGCGCATGAAGAAACTCCATGCTGATGGATCTTTGGACTCATTCGATTTCGAATCGGTTGAGACATGCGAACCATGCCTCTTGGGCAAGATGACTAAGGACCCCGTTTCCAGATGAATGGAGCGGGCAAGTGATTTATTGGAAATGATACATGTTGATGTATGCAATCCAATGGGTCTTGTAGCGTGCGGTGGATATCGTTATTTTCTTACCTTCACTGATGATTTGAGTAGACATAGTGTATATTTACTTAATGAAACACAAGTCTGAATCGTTTGAAAGGTTCAAGCAAATTCAGAGTGAAGTTTAAGATCATCGTGACAAGAAGATAAAAATGTCTGTGATATGATCATGGAGGTAAATATCTGAGTTACGAGTTTGGCATACAACTTTAGACAATGTGAAAGTTGTTTCATAACTCACGCCACCTAGAACACCATAGTGTGATGGTATGTCCGAACGTCATAGTCGTGCTCTATTAGATATGGTGTGTGCTATGATGTCTCTTATCGTTTTGTTACTATAATTTTGGGGTTATGCATTAGAGACAAGTGCATTCACTTTAAATAGGGCATCATCTAAATCTGTTGAGATGATACCGTGTGAATTATGGTTTGATAGAAACCCAAACTGTCATTTCTTAATGTTTGGGGCTACGACGCTTGTGTGGAAAAAAATTCACCTAATGAGCTCGAACCCAAAGCGGACAAATACATCTTCATAGAATACCCTAAGAATAGTTGGGTAAACCTTCTATCTCAGATCCGAGCATAAAGTGTTTGTTGCTAAAACGGATCCTTTCTCGAGAAAGAGTTTCTCTCAAAAGAATTGAGTGGGAGGAAGATAGAACTTGATGAGGTTATTGAACCTTTGTTTCAACGAGAGAGTAGCGCAGCGCAGGAAGATGTTTCTGTGAAGCCTACGTTAGTTGAAGAGGAAGTTAATGATGATGATCATGAAGCTTCGGATCAAGTTACTATCGAACCTCGTAGGTCGACAAGGACGTGTACTGCTCCTGAGTGGTATGACAACCCTGTCTTAGAGGTCATGTTTTTGGACAACGATGAACCTACGAGCTGTGAAGAAACGATGATGGGCCCGGATTCCGACAAATGGTTAGAGGCCATGAAATCCGAGAAAGGATCCATGTATGAAAACCAAGTATAGACTTTGGTAGACTTGCTCGTTGGACGGCAGGTCGTTGAGTACAAATGGATGTTTAAAATGAAGACAGACGCTCATGGTAAATATCACCATTTGTAAAGCTCGACTTGTTGCAAAGAAGTTTACGACAAGTTCAAGGAGTTGACTGTGATGAGACTTTCTCACTCGTAGCGATGCTAAAGTCTGTTGGAATTATGTTAGCAGTTGCTGCATTTTTCAATTATGAAATCTGGCAGATGGATATCAAAACATCGTTTCCTTAACGGTTTACTTGAGGAAAGGTTGTATGTGATACAACCAGAAGGTTTTGTCAGTCCTAAGGATGCTAAAAGGTGTGCAAGCTTCAGTGGTTCTTCTATGAACTTAAGCAAGCATCTCGGAGTTGGAATATACACTTTGATGAGGTGATCAAAGTTTTTGAGTCTATACAAAGTTTACGAGAAACTTGTATTTACAATAAAGTGAATGGGAGCACTGTAGAATTTCTGATAAGTATATGTGGGTGACATATTGTTGATCGGAAATGATGTAGAATTTCTGGAAAGCATAAACGGTTGTTTGAAAAGAGTTTTTCAAAGGAAGACCTGGATAAAGCTACCTAATTGTTGAGCATCAAGATCTATAGAGATCGATCAATATGCTTGATGAGACTTTCAATGAGTACATACCTTGACAAGATTTTGAAAGAGTTCAAAATAGATCAGTCAGAGAAAGAGTTCTCGCCTGATTTGTAAGGTGTGAAGTTGAGTGAGACTCAAAGCTCGACAACGGCAGAAGAAAGAGAAAGGACAAATGTCGTCCCTTATGCCTTAGCCATGGGATCTATATTATGTCATGATGTGTACCGCACCTGTGTGTGCCTTGCCATGAGTCTGTCAAGGGGTACAAGAGTGGTCCGGGAGTGGATCACTAGACATCGGTCAATATTATCCTTAGTGACTAAAAGACTAAGGAAACATTTCTCGATTATGGAGGTGATAAAGGGTTCTTCTTAAAGAGTTACGTCGATGCAAGCTTTAACACTAATCCGGATGACTCTTAGTAGCAATCCGGATACGTATAGTGGAGTAGCCATTTGGAATAGTACCAAGTGGAGTGTGATAGCAGTGTTTACAGTTTGACATAGAGATTTGCAAAGTACATACGGATCTGAATGTCACAGACCCATTAACTATAAGACCTCTCTCACATGCAAAGCATGATCGAGCCCCAGAACTCAGTGGGTGTTAGATTCATAACAATGCGAATCACATGGTGATGTGAACTAGATTATTGACTTTAGTGCAAGTGGGAGACTGTTGCCCTAGAGGCAATAATAAATTAGTTATTATCATATTTCCTTGTTCATGATAATCGTTTATTATCCATGCTATAATTGTGTTGATCGGAAACTCAGATACATGTGTGGATACATAGACAACACCATGTCTCTAGTATGCCTCTAATAGACTAGCTTGTTGATCAAAGATGGCTATGGTTTCCTAGTCATGGACATGATATGTCATTTGGTAATGGGATCACATCATTAGGAGAATGATGTGATGGACAAGACCCAAACTACAAACATAGCATATGATCGTGTCATTTTATTGCTACTGTTTTCTGCATGTCAAGTATATGTTCCTATGACCATGAGATCATGCAACTCACTGACACCGAAGGAGTACCTTGTGTGTATCAAACGTCGCAACGTAACTGGGTGACTATAAAGGTGCTCTACAGGTATCTTCGAGGGTGTATGTTGGATTGGCATGGATCAAGACTGGGATTTGTTGCTCCGTGTGATGGAGAGGTATCTCAGGGCCCACTCGGTAATACAACATCACAATAAGCCTTGCAAGCAATATGACTAAGTGTTAGTCACGAGATCTTGTATTACGGAACGAGTAAAGAGACTTGCCGGTAACGAGGTTGAACTAGGTATGGAGATACCGACGATCGAATCTCGGGCAAGTAACATACCGAAGAACAAAGGGAACATCATACGGGATTAACTAAATCCTTGACATAGAGGTTCGATCGATAAAGATCTTCGTAGAATATGTAGGAACTAATATGGGCATCCAGGTCCTGCTATTGGTTATTGACCGTAGAGGTGTCTCGGTCATGTCTACATAGTTCTCGAACCCGCAAGGTCTGCACACTTAAGGTTCGGTGACGTTTCGGTAGTATATAGTTATGTATGGTGGTGACCGAAGGTTGTTTGGAGTCCCGGATGAGATCCTGGATATCACGAGGAGTTTCGAAATGGTCCGGAGGTAAATATTGATATATAGGAAGTCCTGTTTTGGTCGCCGGAAAAGTTTCGGGCTCATCGGTAGTGTACCGGGAGTGCCGGTAGTGTATCGGAAGACCGTCGGGAGGGGTATTTCGACCCAAGAGTCTACATGGGCTGTGGGAGGATGAATACCAGCCCTTAGTGGGCTGGAGGAAGTCCCACAAAGGGCCCATGCGGCTGGGAAGGAAAAGCCCAAAAGGAAAAAGATGGAAAAAGGCAAAAGGGCTAAATTAGGAAGGAGTCCTAATCCTACTAGGAGTGGAGGAGGAGGACTCCTCCCTCATGGTTCGGACAACCCAAGGGCTGGCTCCTTGGGAGCCAAGCCTCCTCCTCCTCTCCTCCTATATATACTAGAGGGTTTTAGGGTTTTGGCACAAGATTTTCAGCCACGTGCTACCCGTTCCTCTAGTGCATAGTTTCTCCTCTAGATCGGATTTCTGCAGTGCTTAGGCGAAGCCCTGCCGGAATAGCTCCACCGCCATCGCTGGAGCGCCGTCATGCTGCCGGAGAACTCTTCTACCTCTCCGCTCCCTCTTGCTGGATCAAGAAGGCGGAGATCGTCATCGAGTTGTACGTGTGTTGAACACGGAGGTGCCGTCCGTTCGGCGCTAGATCGGAAGGACCGTGATCAAGATTGCGAGACGGATCATGATGAGATCGCGGGACGGATCGTGATGAGTTCGCGGGTCGGATCGTGATTGTATTGCGAGGCGGATCGTGATGAGATTGCGGGATGCTCGGCGATTTGGATCGCGAAGACGTTTGACTACACCAACCGCGTTTCTTAACGCTTCCCGCTTAGCGATCTACAAGGGTATGTAGATCCACTCTCCCTCTCGTAGATGCTCATCATCATGGATAGATCTTGCGTGTGCGTAGGAAAATTTTTGTTTCCCATGCAACGTTCCCCAACACATTCCCCAACAGAAAGGAGGAAAGGCGATGGGCCCTGATTGTATTCCCATTGATGTGTGGAGAGGCCTCGGGGACATAGCGATAGTATGACTAACCAAGCTGTTCAACCTCATTTTTCGGGCAAATAAGATGCCGAAAGAATGGAGACGGAGTATATTAGTAACAATCTTCAAGAACAAGGGGGGTGTTCAGAGTTGTACTAATTACCATGGAATTAAACTGATGAGCCATACAATGAAGTTATGGGAGAGAGTCATTGAGCACCGCTTAAAAAGAATGACAAGCGTGACCAAAAATCAGTTTGGTTTCATGCCTGGGAGGTCGACCATGGAAGCCATTTTCTTGGTACGACAACTTATGGAGAGATATAGGGAGCAAAAGAAGGACTTGCATATGGTGTTCATTGACTTGGAGAAGGCCTATGATAAGACACGGAATGTTATGTGGTGGGCCTTGGAGAAACACAAAGTCCCAACAAAGTACACTACCCTCATCAAGGACATGTACGATAGTGTTGTGACAAGTGTTCGAACAAGTGATGGCGACACTAATGACTTCCCGATCAAGATAGGACTGCATCAGGGGTCAGCTTTGAGCCCTTATCTTTTTGCCTTGGTGATGGATGAGATCACAAGGGATATACAAGGAGATATCCCATGGTGTATGCTCTTTGCAGACGATGTGGTGCTAGTTGATGATAGTCGGGTGGGAGTCAACAGAAAGTTGGAGTTATGGAGGCAAACCTTGGAATCGAAAGGTTTTAGACTTAGTAGGTCTAAAACCGAGTACATGAGGTGCGCTTTCAGTACTACTAGGCAAGAGGAGGAGGATGTTAGCCTTGATAGGCAAGTGGTGCCTCAGAAGGACACCTTTCGGTATTTGGGGTCAATGTTGCAGAAGGATGGGGATATCGATGAAGATGTGAACCATCGAATTAAAGCCGGATGGATGAAGTGGCGGCAAGCTTCTTGCATTCTCTGTGACAAGCGAGTGCCACAAAAGCTAAAAGGCAAGTTTTATAGGACGGCGGTTCGACCCGCAATGTTGTATGGCGCTGAGTGTTGGCCGACTAAAAGGCGACATGTGCAACAGTTAGGTCTGGCAGAGATGCGCATGTTGAGATGGATGTGTGGCCACACAAGGAAGGACCGAATCCGAAATGATGACATACGAGATAGAGTTGGGGTGGCGCCAATTGAAGAGAAGCTTGTCCAACATCGTCTGAGATGGTTTGGGCATATTCAGCGCAGGCCTCAAGAAGCCCCAATGCATAGCGGACGGCTAAAGCATGCTGATAATTTCAAAAGAGGCCGGGGTAGACCGAACTTGACATGGGAAGAGTCCGTAAAGAGAGATCTGAAGGATTGGAGCATCACCAAAGAGCTAGCCATGGACAGGGGTACGTGGAAGCTTGCTATCCATGTGCCAAAACCATGAGTTGGTCGCGAGATCTTATGGGTTTCACCTCTAGCCTACCCCAACTTGTTTGGGACTAAAGACTTGGTTGTTGTTGTTGTTGTTGTTGTAAATGGTAAGGCTAAAACTAGGGATGTAAACATCTCCCCGTTAAAATCCATTTATCGGTCTAAACAATGCAAAATTAAAACTATGGATGTAAACAGCTTCCCATTTAAATCCATTCATCGGTCTAACAGTTCAATTACGTTTCTTCCCCAGGAAAATGAACTATTGAGCTAACTAAATGAGCCTTGCGGCGCCGTTTATTGTGCCATTTACATCCTAAGCTAAAACAAGTGCGAGTTTCAGCCCAGACATATGCAAATTTCCTAGCACAGCACGCCCTGCAAACACTATGATGTTTGCTTGAAATGAAAGATTACCAGCCCAGATGGAACTTGAGGCTTCGACTAGGTTTGCATTCGAATGAATTGTACAGCTAAATGAGATTATCCAGGTTGTATCATAAAAAGGGATGCAACTCTGTCTGAATAATAGTGTTTCCATGTCCATTGATTGTCGACGAAAAGATATGCACAAAACAGAAGCTTTAGAATGCAGAGGCCGGCACACTTGTAAGTGCAAGAATGAACAGTAGACAAGTTACACACTGACAATGAGAAATGTTTCCCATTCTCTTTGGACTAGAAAAGCCTAATGATTTCCTGCATTGAGGAAATACAATGAACCCTAGGCCAAGCCGTCTATCCGTCTCCCCTCTTTTTCTATTTTGACAAATTGTACAGATCAAACCTCAAGCACGCAGAACTACCGTGCTTGGGTTAGTAGTTTGCCTACAAAAATCGGTTATTAACAGAACTGCCCAGGTGTTGTTGCATGATGCTGCTACCTTGTGAAAATTCAGAGTACCACGACTTCCACGCATCCACGTAATGGGCAAAAAGGTCACCGAGTGCTGCATTCAGATAAATTGGGGAAGAAACTGTCAGTTTTTTTTGAGATTATAATGAAGGAGATTCAATGTCTCATACTGATCCAATGCTTGGAAGTTCAAACAACAAAAATACATGAAAATGTCAGAGTACAAGCTTGTTTCGTTGAGAAATTCTCGAAAGAGGCCAGAGCTCTGCAATTGAAGGAAAATAATAGAATTGGCCAGTAAATACTATAGTCTAAAAAACAATGAATCAGAGAGCAGTTCACATGCTATTTCTATGAATCCAGCATTATTTCCAAAATCACACAATATGCATATTCATATATGTATGGAGCTATGTGCATCTTCTTTCATGCTGGAAATTATTCAGAGAACTACCACTTGAATAAACCAAGTATAGTAACACACACCAACTAAAATATTACAGATACCAAATTATGAGCAGCCATGAAATCTAGTATGAGTGTAGCAACTGTAATAGTATTTCTTACATATTCCAAATAAGCATCTCATACTACAAATACAGCATGATCAGTTTCATTTGGAAGGTTGATTCTGAATAACATGATTCACTTTATATGGCATATTTCTGCTCCTCAAGTATGCATGACAAATAAGAAGCATATATAGCAACCAAAGGCGTGTCAGGGAAAATGCAGTAGGCCTCATGCTGTAACTTCAGCTAGATTGTCAGTCATACTGTAATTCCTATTTCCAGCATAATCAAACGACAAGTATTTTCCTATCAGAAATTAACATCTGCAGTGACAAAGTTATACTTCCCATCATCTAAAAAAGTAGGCAACTTTCTACCAAGGAACAGAACCAGACCAAAGAAGTGCTGATAAATACTAACCTGGGTTCTGGTACTGTGGTCGAAATGAATCGGCAAGGCTCTCCCAATCATGAGCAGTTGCCCTTTGTCCAACATTATTACATTCATCAGGCTCCTGTTTTCTTGCACAAGAAGGGTGGAAAGGCCCATAAACAAAACCACTCTTGTTAACCTGCCCGGGCTGCTTCTGCGCAGCCACGTTGTAGTTCTTCAAGGTATCAGCCCCGCCCTGTGCCAGCTTCGGTTTCTTCTGGATTATTGTTTCCAGCCTGCTTCTATCTATATCAATGTTAGTGAGTTCAGTTCCAAATACTCTCTTGTTTGACATAGTCTTCCTTGCTGGGGATGCAACCATTGTGGCACCAGTTTCTGCTTTTGGTTTCCCCGCCATGCCCAACCACCGGAATGCAGGCTTCCTTGTGTCCACTTGTGTCTGCGTGAAAAGATTCAAGAACAGATTCAGGAACGTCGCTTATGATTTACCGTGCAACTAACTTTTTTAAGACCATGGAGGAGAGCTGCATGTATATATGTCAAGTGCAGCTGACAAACTTATCAGCTATTTATTTTGTAACAGCCTACCTTCTCAATGAGCTTCAGTGAAGACAACACATTAGCAATGTCATATAATCTCCGGACTTTAGCTGTAGCACAAACATAAGAAGTAGTATTAGCTTTTGTTTCGATTGGTGTTCATGCTCATACAGCTGAAGAATTACATAGAGGAAATAGTGCAAATACTAACTTCTCATATTAGACTCCTCATGGCCTTCTCCAAGGAGGAACTTTGCAGCTTCATCAAGTGAGATCGTGCTAACCTGCTAGATGTACAGATTTCATACCAATCAACAACAGTTCCACAAACCATACATCTTCAAAACAGAAACAAGGAAGTGCAGAATGTCCCACCTCCATGGTGAGGAACAGCTTCACAAAATTTTGGGTGAGCAACCCAAGAGACTTCTCCTTCCTATGATCTGAAAATGTGCCAACCGAAATTCTAAGCCTGGCACGACAAAAATGAGACTAAAACCAGAATAGCAAGCCAGCGTTAGAGCAGATAAGCAGGCATACCAGATCTAAGCTGGCAGGGAGGTGCATCAGGCATGTCGGAAGGATTGTCAACGGTCTGGCTCAGCTTCTCGCCCTCAGTTTCAGCCTCCGGATCACCCAGCTTACCATCGTCTTCGTCGTCAGACATCTTTATGACATCAAATAGAACAAGGGACGGCATGGTCAGGAACTACATTGTTCACCAGTACCACATGGATAGATGCGAAGGCAAGATGGAGACAACAAAGCATACATTAGCAGCAGATAGCTCCTCCACCGGCAGAGGAGCCAAGCCGGACTTCTCTCTCAATGCCCTCTCCTGATGAGCAAATAAATACAGGCAGACAAAAGACTAGAATTGAGATGGATCGCACTGACAGTTGTTGGTGGAATGATCTCATGGAAATGCAGATGCAAACCTTGAGCTCTCGCAGCGCCATCGGGACCCCTCCGAAGCCAATCCAGGAGTAGCGGTTCTTGGCCTTCCTCGCGAGGATCTGGTTGCAGGGGGTTGATTCAAAGCAGAACTCAGAACCCCATGAATGAAGATGGACCTCGCCTCACCAAGAAGTCTATCCGGGAACAGGCAGGTAGAAGAAGTGTAGGAGGGAGGAGGAGCTAGCTCACCCCGACGCTCTCGAGCACGTTGACGATGTCGTAGATCCGGCGCCGCTCGACGCCGAGACGGCTGGACGCGTCGTCCAGCCCGATGGACTCCACGCCGTCCCGGTCGTACAGGGCGACGAAGCTGCAACCAAAGGCGCGCGCACGGGGATCGGGTAAGGGGAACGCGGATCTCCGGACAGCGCCAAGGCCGAGCAGGAATTCGACGGGGCCGCGGAGGGAAAGAAGGGTGGCAGGGCAGGGCAAGGCAGGGCACTCACTTGGAGCAGAGCAGGCCGAGCGACTTCTGCTTGCGGCTGTAGGCGTGGTGGCGCAGCCTCGCGCCCCCGCCGCGCTCGGCGAACAGCGGCGGCAGCAGCGGGTTCGGAAGCCGCGGGACGGGCGCCGGCGCCACCACCGTCGTCGTCGTCGTCGTCATCTCCACGGTCGCGGGAGCGGAGGAGGGGGGTGCGGCCATCGTCGTCGTCGCCGCCGCCGCCGATCCGCGTGCGAACGCGCGGGCAGAGGCAGGATCCGTGTCGCGTCGCGTGGTGGGTGGTATCGGATCGGAGGAGGGAATTGTGGCGGTGTTATTATAGATGGATGGATGGATAGATCTGCGGGCGGGCGCGGGGTGGGGGAGGGGGAGGGGGGCGCCGGCCGTTGAAAGGAATCCGGTGTGCGTGTGCTCGAACGAATTGGCGCGGCGGTGGCGGCCTCCCCTCGCTTTTGAAATTCTCTCTTTCCGCTCCCGTTCGGTGCGGTGCGGCGCGGCTCGTAGGGAGAGGAGGGGGAGGGGCTGGCTCGCGTCGGGTCGGGGCGATGGCACAGGCACGCCCCCGGTTTGAAATTTAAGCGGCCGTCGCGCGCCCGAGGGGCGACGGGGGTGGGCTCTCTCCTCGTCCCCCTGGCCGTCCGATCTGGCTGAGTCTCGACCCTTTTCGCGGTGCGCCCTGGCTTGTGATTGGGCGGCTCACGGAGGGCGACACGTGAGTGCGGTGGGAGGGAGCGGAGGCGCGGCGCGGCGCGGGCTGGACGCGCGCGCCTTCCCGGCCCCGGAGCGTGCCGTGGAATCAGGTGATGGCACCGCACCACGGCACCAGAGCCTGGCCCTTGGCTCTGCATGCACCCTGCCATGGCTTACTTTCGACTCCTCAGAAACGTGACAGCGTCCCTGTCATGGTGATTGCGTGTGTTCAGAGGGAAAAGTATGTGTGCTTGGCAAAATTTTGTGTTTTGACCTTTTTGGTGTAGTAAATCAAGATCTGACCCTTCGTTTGCAAAAAATTATACAGCGTTGACATGCAGAGTGCTTTTCATGCTTCAAGCCTAAGAAGAGGATGGCATCCGAGACGAACTCTTCATGCCTATGAATGGTTGTGTGCGCCGCTGTCTCGATGCATTGTGGTGCGGAGTCTGGTAACAAAGAGAAAAATCATTTGTTAGGCATTTATCTAAACTGCTAGCAAAAGCAAGGTTGCTTGGCAGCACTGCCAAGAACATAATATATATTTTTTGTAGATGGGCATTTGTAGTGAAGTACGCACAAAATGGGAACTTCACTTAACCAAGTACGCAAAAACTCACCTCACCAAGTGGAATGAGCCATCATCTGCGTCTCCAAAACATGAACAATCATCAGAAATAACAGCAGACAGTGAACCCGCAGAAACTTCTGCCATGGCCAAAGGTGCAGAGGCATTCAAATTCCGTGAGGTAGCGACGGACACCAAGAACTTCCGCCTTCGACTGCCTTCTGGTTCTGGGAGATGGTGGCTGGCCAGGGTCGGACAAGGGCCACCGTCAAAATGGCTGGGCACATACAATAGCGCCTTGATGATAAACATTCTTCAGATACGGTCTTGCTGGCTTGCAACAAATTGCTCACTGCTTCAATTATTATTTTTGATTCACAGCTTGTGGCTGTGAAGCAACTAGACCTTAACTGACATCAAGGCTACAGAGTTCCCAGTCAAGATCTTGATCATCAGCCTCTTGTGCCATCCAAACTTGGTGAGCTTAGCAGGATACTGCACAGAGGATCAAAGGCTACTGGTGTATCATTTACGACGCGAGTGCAGGAAATTATAAGTTGAACTGGCGTCATTGTAGATAATAATTCTGATAAAATACCACTCGGCTGCATATCAGCATGAAGATAGCCCGCAGAACACTGCTAGGGGGATCAAACACCACCATGAGAAGATGACCCCCCAACATCCTTGATGAGAAATACAACCATAAACTCCCAGGCTTTGGGCTCGCAACGCTCGTCCTGGTTTGGGAGAAGAGAAGATATAGGACATCTCAACTCGACTGATGGGCATATGTGGGTACTGCGCTCCAAAAACATACTCCCCTATAAAGAATGCTTTGTTAGATTTTATTTAAAAATATGCCTGGACAATATTTCTTTCCGACTGCTAAGCTAAATTCATGTTTGATCAACAGACAAAGCAAGGAGGAGGTACCATGAGTTAGTTGGCCCTCTTCTTAGACATGAATACCCAGAGGGAAATTCAAGACGGGCTATGGGCGTGCAGTAATGTGCCTACAGGAGGAAGCCTCTATTCCGCCATACATGAATGATGTTGTTGTCCCATTGGGATTCCTCGTAGAGGTGCCTGCTGGCTGTGAAGAGAAACCTAGTGCTGCAGAGGGTCAACAAGGTTTAGTCGAGGCCATCGCCAGCAGAAATGGGCAAAGCCACCGAGACTATATCCATCACCAGGAAGAAGAGAAGCTCAAGTTTAAGGAAAGACAGCTCGCGCTCAGTGCATTATAGCCCCATCTGAAAAGAAAAAACAATGTAGAAAAAGACAACGCTGCCTATTCACAAAGGTTATCCTGACATATAACTTCCCAATTTTGTGTTGCATTAGAGCTGAATTGTCATACAGAAACTAGAAACTGCAAATCACATTCCTGTCTTGCAAAGGTGGTAGGGGGTATTATAGCCTGTACTGAATCCAAAAGGTTGTAAAAACTAGTATGGCCGATGCTTATATACGTTGCACAAAGATGTTACTGTGTCAGGGATCCACGGTACTTGCAAAAAATATGGGAGGAGCACTAACTTTTTTGCATAAAAAATCCGAATAGTGAATCAAATGCGATTATGTGTCAAGTCATAGTATAATAGCAACAAGCTTACAGATACAGAATAGAGCCGCATAGTAAGTAAAAGAAAATTGACGTTTATTTGCAAGTGTGTTGGACATATACAAAAGAATGAGAAGGTTTGGATAGGATATCGTTAAACAATGAAACCCAGGGACATTTCGGTAATGTTTTAGATCCTACTCAGTGCTCATCTCCTCTAGTTAGAAATATGCAACCGACACCTGACTGCCAAAAGAATAGTTTCAGTCCTCTTTGAAGACCTAATTATCATTCTTCTTATCTCACAGTGTCAGCTCCAACCTCAAACAGTTTGCATCTTTCAGGAAAAGACAGTTGGGTACTTATTTATGTATCCATTGCCACCAAGAAAATGGGTTGCCTGCCATAAGGGAAGGTTTAAGATTAATTAGTGGACTAAAAAAAGTTAATACATACTGCAACTCACTATGTCTAAAGAAGTTACAAATAGTAAATCATTTTAGACTGCTTGGATGACACAAGTGCATAATGTAGCTAGAACTTATCCCAAGGAAGATAAAATGAGAGTGCTTGGATGACACAAGTGGATAATGTAACAAGAACTTTGCCCAAGGAAGATAAAATAAGAGTGCTTGGATGACACAAATGCATAATTTGACAATTCGACTGTTATCTGTCCAAAATATGGGCGACATTCTACGGTACTTGATCGAATTCCAAATAAATATAATTAATAAAAAGGAACAACATATGCGACAAATTCATATGGAATGAATTGTAGGTCTTTATATCAAGTGCAACTTTAGTTGTGCTATCAGCAGAGAAGAAAATGTGAAAATCCCTGGCCAGACTGCTCCCTCTAGCGAACATAAGGAAAAACAAAATCAGGGCATGCCTGCAAGAGATCTTTCCAGATTAAGATCATACGTCATAACATAAATATCTGCACCAAGAAAATGTATTGAAAATGCTTAATGTTGGTATCTTGTTCAGGAACTCATTTTTTAAATGGGGGTTCAGTAAGTCCTTTAGGGTGATATATGACGGTATCTAGTTCAGGAACTCATACAGTCTTTCTGGTGTATAATGACACAAGCATCTAACTATAAACATGAAGACTGCAAAAGAGCAACCGGAGAATAAAAAAGAAAAGGCCCTGGGGTACTAACACCCCTGGCATATTCTTAAGAGGAAGAGAGGATGCAAACCTTGAGCATGGAAATGGCATGCAGATTAGGGATGTCCATAGGATGCACGCCCAGCAGACGCATGCATCGGGCCAAAGCGCTATGGTGGCACCAACACACAGCTTGATCTTGTGAGTGCATGGAAGAGAACTCATGTCGACATCATTGACAGGGGGCTCCAAACCATGCTAATGTTTATCTGTCTATTCCGGTGCATCAACTGAGTCCATTGAAAAATTGGTAATTTACAGGGAGCAAACTGATTTGTTGCCGATATTTCCCTTTACTTGAAAAAAGACGCATCAACAACGAAGTAGTTGAAGCTTCAAGTGAGATGCTCTTGCCATCAACTTTAGACATATAATTTCCAGCCTTGACAATGTCACCGTTTTCCAATAATATTCTGATGATATTATTTATAAGACGAGAGTCTGGAGCACAACCACTCTTCTCCATTAATGAGAACATATTTTCAGCTTCTTCCACTGATCCTTCTTTTAGAAGATTTCCTATCATTACGCTGTAGGTAGAAGCATTAGGTACCATCCCACAGGCTGATATTGAAGCAAACAAACCGTTAGCTTCTTCTCTTCTCCGAACCTTGAACATGGCATTGATCATGGTATTGAGTATTTTAATATCAAACTTCACATTCATTCCTCCTAATTTCTGAAACAGGGTGATCGCTTCCTCAGAAAAATTATCCCTACAAAGTCCTCCAAGGATTATACTGTAAGTGGACATGCTCACTGTTATTCCGCTTTCGGTCATATCATGGAACATTTTCTTTGCAGCAAATGTTCTCCCAGCACGGAATAACCCATCCAGTATGATGTTATACGTAATTGTTGTGGGTTTAGGTTTCTTATGCAACATTTCTCTGAATAGGATCAATGCATCATCAATCCTTCCACATTTACAATAGCCATCAGCAAGTGTACTATATGTAAAAACATCAGCCTCAATGCCAGCTGATACCATGGAATCAAGTACTCCAAATGCTTTCTCCATCTCACCGTCTAAGCAATATCCATCAATCAGCGTATTAAACATAATGATGTTAGGTTTCTCACCTATGTCTGTAACCAAGTTGAAGATACCATGTGCATCCATAATCCTTCCTTCTTTGCATAGACTGTCCATTATAGAACTGAAGAATGCAATGTTTGGGCAAGGAATACCTTTGTTCGTCATTTCATAAACCAACTCCTTCGCTTTCCTCAAATCACCATGTGTAGAGAAACCCTGAATTAGGGAGTGATAAACAACTGTGTTTGGTTGTACTCCCTTACCAATCATCTGACTGAAGTTATCCATAGCATCAGCCAGCCTACCCGTTATGCAAAGTGCAGATATTAGAGTTGAATAGGTCCATACATCTGGACACACTCCTTGTCCCTGCATTCCAGTAAATATGCTCATAGCTTCATCCATCATTCCATGTTTAGCATGTGCACCAATTAAAATGTTGAAAACCTGACGATCAGGTACAATACCTTTGGTTGCCATTGAATTAAAAAAATTAATCATATCAGCAAAGCATCCTTCGGTTGCATACCCATGGAGCAAAACATGATACGTGACCAAATCAGGCTTGTGGCCCTTGGCAGTCATGGAATCAAAAAATTCGGCAGCTTCTTTGGTTCTTCCATGTTTACAGAGAGAGGCCATGAACGAAGTCCAAGTAACAATATCTGGCATGAGACCCTGTCTTGTCATTTCTCTGAACATTTTACACGCTTCTTTCCACTGGCCCAGAGTGGAATATCCATGGATCATGACATTATATGTCACATTGTTCGGCCGAACACCTTTATCAATCATCTGCCGAAGGAACAACTCTGCTTTGTCCATAGCTCTGGCCTTGCACAGCGCATCAATAGTCAAGCTATATGTCACCACATTAGGCGCAACCCCTTGCTGCGCCATTTCATGGAATAGACTGCATGCCCTGCTTACTTCACCTTCCTTAAAGAAGCCGTGGATGACCGTGTTATACGTCACTACGTTCGGGGAGCAGACACCTCGTTCTTCCTCCCACATCTGGAGCATGTCGAGTGCTCGCTGGCTCCTGCTATCATCGCATAAGCTCTTCAGAACAATGGAGTATGAGACGGCATCAGCCACGCACCCGAGCTCGGACATCCGATGTAGCAGGATGTTCACAGCCTCATCTGTCCGTTTGGCACCGCAGAGGCACTTGAGGACAGTGCTGACGACCACCACATTTGTCTTCAGGCCCATCCTGAGGACGTGCCCGAATAAGGCAAGCCCAAGTTCCGGACGACGCGTGCGGCAGCAGCAGTTCATGAGGATACCGTAGGTGAAGATTGTGGACGACACCACCCGGGAGCCGGCCTCTTCCCGGCGGGTGCGGTTGAAGAGGGCGAGGGCGAGGGCGGGGCCGTCTCTGCAGCCGCCGGTGTCCGGCGCACGGGAGAGGGCCGTAAGGAAGCCGTTCAGGGAGCGCGCGGGGACCGGAGTGGCTTGCCGTAGCAATTCGTCGAACAGGTGGTGTGCGTCGTCCGGGGTGAGCGTCCCAGCCCGGACGCGCTCTGTGGCAGCGGCAAAGGCGACATGGGGAGACCATGATCGTGACGGCGGCGAGCTGGAGATGTAGGAGGAGCGGAAGCGGAGGAGGCGGGGGTGGGGCACCGGCGCGGTGGAGGTGGAGCGGCGGAGGCGGGACATCGGCTAGGTGGAGGTGGAGGATGCAAGTGTTCGGTTCAGTAAAACAGTGACGGTTCATTCATCAATTAACTAACGGCAAGCTCGCTCCTCGACTCCTCGTCGCTGGACGGCCAAGATCACCGTCGATTAGTTAAATTGCTGGAGTTTAAAAATTGGTTGTCAAGTTGCAGCTTTTCATTAAGGGTATCCAATGCTTATCCGTAATTTTGTTCGGACATTCCTCCGGACACTAATACGAAAGTTGGGTCATCCAAAGCTAAACGTATACTCCGATTACATTTTAAATGAATTTAAAAAATAAACAAATTCAATGCAAACTCAAACAAAGCGGGTGATATCCGAGTTTTTACATAAAACCGGATGCTCTTCATCTAAATCGAAGCAAATTCATAATACTTATGCATGTTTCAACTAGACTCGACTCTAAATCGATACTAAAACGATTGTTGGTGTTCGGATGGAATCCCAGGCCAGACATGAGCCCTGAAAAATAAAGCCCCGCCTCCTTCGCGGCCCTTCGCTTCAACGACATGTTTTTTTCATGTCCCAACGACATGTTTTTGTTGGAAATATGTCCTAGAGTCAATAATAAATTGGTTATTATCATATATTTTTGTCCATGATAATCGTTTATTATCCATGCTATAATTGTATTAATCGGAAACTCAAATACATGTGTGGATACATAGACAACACCATGTCCCTAGTATGCCTCTAATAGACTAGCTCGTTGCTCAAAGATGGCTATGGTTTCCTAGTCATGGACATGAGATGTCATTTGATAACGAGATCACATCATTAGGAGAATGATGTGGTGGACAAGACCCAAACTACAAACGTAGCATATGATCGTGTCAGTTTATTGCTACTGTTTTTTGCATGTCAAGTATTTGTTCCTATGACCATGAGATCATGCAACTCATTGACACCGGAGGAATGCCTTGTGTGTATCAAACGTCGCAACGTAACTGGGTGACTATAAAGGTGCTCTACAGGTATCTTCGAGGGTGTCTGTCGGGTTGGCATGGATCAAGACTGAGATTTGTTACTCCGTGTGACGGAGAGGTATCTCAGGGCCCACTCGGTAATACAACATCACAATAAGCCTTGCAAGCAATGTGACTAAGTGTTAGCCACGGGATCTTGTATTACGGAACGAGTAAAGAGACTTGCTGGTAACGAGGTTGAACTAGGTATGGAGATGTCGACGATCGAATCTCGGGCAAGTAACATACCGAAGAACAAAGGGAACATCATACGGGATTAACTGAATCCTTGACATAGAGGTTCGACCGATAAAGATCTTTGTAGAATATGTAGGAACCAATATGGGCATCTAGGTGTCGCTATTGGTTATTGACCGTAGAGGTGTCCCGGTCATGTCTACATAGTTCTCGAACCCGCAGGGTCTGCACACTTAAGGTTCGGTGACGTTTCGGTAGTATAGAGTTATGTATGGTGGTGACCGAAGGTTGTTCGGAGTCCCGGATGAGATCCCGGACGTCACGAGGAGCTCCGGAATGGTCCGGAGGTAAAGATTGATATATAGGAAGTCCTGTTTTGGTCGTCGGAACAGTTTCGGGCTCATCGGTAGTGTACCGGGAGTGCCGGTAGTGTACCGGGGGACCATCGGGAGAGGTATTTCGATCCAAGAGGCTACATGGGCTGTGGGAGGAGGTAAACCAGCCCCTGGTGAGCTGGCCGAAGCCTCCTCTAAGGGCCCATGCGGCTAGAGTGGTTTGAGAAGGAAAAAATCCAAAGGTGGAGAGGTGGAAAGAGTTTCCAAGTGGAAAGGAAGAATCCTACTCCTAATAGGATTGGAGTAGGACTCCTCCACCTCCAATTTCGACCAAACCTTGAGGGTTTTAGGATGCCTCCTCCCCTTCCTCCCTCCTATATATACTAAAGGATTTAGAAGAAAAAAAGCTAACCCTAATAGCCACGTGCCACCTCTCCTCTAGATCGTAGTTTCTCCTCTAGATCGGTTTTCAGCGGTGCTTAGGCGAAGCCCTGCTGGAATTCCTCCACCACCATCGTCGCAACGCCGTCGCGCTGCCGGAGAACTCGTATACCTCTTCGCTCCTTCTTGCTGGATCAAGAAGGCGGAGATCATCATCGAGCTGTACGTGTGCTGAACGCGGAGGTGTCGTCCATTCGGCGCTAGATCGGAAGGACCGTGATCAAGATCGCGAGACGGATCGTGATGAGATCGCGGGACGGATCGTGATGAGTTCATGGGACGGATCGTGATTGTATCGCGGGACGGATCGTGATGAGATCGCGGTATGCTCAGCGATTTGGATCGCGAAGACGTTCGACTACACCAACCGCGTTTCTTAATGCTTCCCGCTTAGAGATCTACAAGGGTATGTAGATCCACTCTCCGTCTCATAGATGCTCATCACCATGTATAGATCTTGTGTGTGCGTAGGAAAAATTTTGTTTCCCATGCAACGTTCCCCAACAGTGGCATCATGAGTTAGGTCTATGTGTAGATGAGATCTCGAGTAGAACACAAAGAGTTTGTGGGCGTTGATGCTTAGATTGCTTTCTCCCTTGGTCGTGTTTTGGTTCAGCGGTATTGTGGGATGAAGCAGCCCGGACCAACCTTACTCGTACGCTTACGAGAGACCGGTTCCATCGACTGACGTGTAACCTCATTGCACAAAGATGGCTGGCAGGTATCTGTTTCTCCTACTTTAGTTGGATCGGATTCGACAAAGTCGGTCCTTGAGAAGGTTGAAAAGCAACTTATGTATCATCGTTGTGGCTTTTGTGTAGGTGAGAATTGTTCTTGCTAGATATCCATAGCAGCCACGTAAAACATGCAACAACAATTAGAGGACGTCTAACTTGTTTTTGTAGGGTATGTTGTGATGTGATATGGCCAATTACATGATGAGATATATGTGATATATGAGATGATCATGTTTTGTATAGAATATCACGACTTGCATGTCGATGAGTACGGCAACCGGCAGGAGCCATAGGGTTGTCTTTAATTATTGTATGACCTGCGTGTCAATCATTAAGCGATATGTAATGCTTTACTTTATCGCTAAACGGTAGCAATAGTAGTAGAAGCATGGTGGGCGCGACAACCCCGATGACGACACATTGATAGAGATCAAGATGATGGAGATCATGGTGTCATGCCGGTGACGATGGAGATCATGCCAGTGCTTTCAAGATGGAGATCATGCCAGTGCTTTCAAGATGGAGATCAAAAGCACAAGTTCATGGCCATATCATGTCGATTATGATTTGCATGTGATGTTAATCCTTTTATGCACCTTGTTTTTCTTAGGACGACGGTAGCATTATAAGGTGATCCCTCACTTAATTTCAAGATAAATTGTGTTCTTCCCGAGTGTGCACCGTTGTGAAAGTTCGTCGTGTCGAGACACCACGTGATGATCGGGTGTGATAGACGCTACGTTCACATACAACGGGTGCAAGCCAGTGTTGCACATGCAGAACATTCGGGTCAAACTTGACGATCCTAGCATGTACAGACATGGCCTCGGAACACAAGAGACCGAAAGGTCGAACATGAGTCATATAGTAGATATGATCAACATGATGATGTTCACCATTGAAACCACCTCAACTCACGTGATGATCGGACTTGAGTTGGTGAATTTGGATCATGTATCACTCGAATGACCGGAGGGATGTCAATTTGAGTGGGAGTCCTTCAGTAATATGATTAATTGAACTCATTATCATGAACATAGTCAGTAGTGTCTTTGCAAATTATGTTGTAGATTACTTGCTCGCGCTGTAGCTCCCTTGAATTTTTATATGTTCCTAGAGAAATAGAGTTGAAAGATGATGGTAGCAATATTGCGGACTGGATCCGTGATCTGAGGATTGTCCTCATTGCTGCACAGAAGGCTTATGTCCTTAATGCACCCTCGGTGCGCCAACCCCTCTAGCGTCGTCTGTAGATGTTGTGAACATCTGACAGGCACGTTCTGATGACTACTTGATAGTTTAGTGCGTCATGCATTATGGCTTAGAATTGAGGCTCTGAAACATTTTGAACGTCACGGAACATATGAGATGTTCTAAGAGCTGAAATTAGGATCTCAGGCTCGTATCCGTGTTGCGAGATATGAGATCTCCAACAAGATTCTTTGCCTGCAAGATGAAAGAGGATAGCTCAATCGTTGAGCATGTGCTCAGATTGTCTGGGTGCTACAATCGCTTGAATTGAGTGGGAGTTGATCTTCCAGATAAGATGGTGATTGATATAGTTCTCCAAGTCACTGTCACTAAGCTAATAGAACTTGGTGATGAACTATAAAATGCTAGGGATAGAAATAATGATCCGTGAGCTGGTCGCGATGTTTGACACCGCGAAGGTAGAAATCAAGAAGGAGCATCAAGTGTTGATGGTTAGTCAAACCACTAGTTTCAAGAAGGGCAAAAGCAAGGATGGAAACTTCATGGATAGCAAGTCAGTTGTTGCTCCAGTGAAGCAACCCAAAGTTGAACCCAAACCCGAGACTAAGTGCTTCGATTATGAGGAGAGCGGTCACTGAAGCGGAACAACCCTAGATACTTGGTAGATAAGCAGGCTGGCAACGTCGATAGAAGTATATTTGATATATGTGTTAATGATGTGTACCTTGCGAGTACTCCTAGTAGCACCTGTGTATTGGATATCGGTTCGGTTGCTAAATGTTAGTAACTCAAAATAAAAGCTACGGAATAAACTGTTGGGAGACGTAGTAGTAAATCAAAATTTTCCTTCGTGTCACCAAGATCTCTCTAGAAAAAACCAGCAACAAGAGGGGAGAGATTGCATCTTCATACCTTTGAAGATCGCTAAGCGGAAGCGTTACAAGAACGTGGTTGATGGAGTCGTACTCGCAGCGATTCGGATCGCGGTGGATTCCGATCTAAGCGTCGAACAACGACGCCTCCGCGTTCCACACACGCGCAGCCCGGTGACGTCTCCTACGCCTTGATCCAGCAAGGAGGAATTAGAGGTTGGGGAAGAGCTCCAATAGCAGCACAACGGCGTGGTGGTGGCGGAGTAGCAAGGTATTCCGGCAGGGCTTCGCCTAAGCGCTGCGGAGGAGGAAGAAGAGAGGTAGGGCTTTGCCGTGAGAGAGAGAGTTCAGATCTGTTCTCAAAAGGCCAAAACCTCAAGTATATATAGGAGGAGGGAGAGGGAGGGCTGGCTTGGACTCTCCTCCAAGGAGGAGAGCTTCGGCCGAATCAAAGGGAGAGTCCACCTCCCACAAGGGAGGTGGATCTCCTCCTTTTCAAACTCCTTTGCCCTTATCTCTACTCCTCCAGTCGCATGGGCCCTTCTAGAAGGTCTTGGCCAGCCCAATAAGGGCTGGCACACCTTCTCTAAGGGCCCACAAAGTCCTATGGTCGTCACACCCCTCCCGGGGGTCCTCCGGCACCCTCCCGGCACTCCCGGTACAATACTGATGAGCCCGAAAACTTTCCGGTGACCAAAATTGGACTTCCTATATATCAATCTTTACCTCCGGACCATTCCGTAGCTCCTCGTGACGTCCGGGATCTCATCAGGGACTCCGAACAACCTTCGGTAATCACGTATACCATTTCCCTATAACCCTAGCGTCATCGAACCTTAAGTGTGTAGACCCTACGGGTTCGGGAGACACGTGGACATGACCGAGACACTTCTCCGGACAATAACCAACAGCGGGATCTGGATACCCATGTTGGCTCCCACATGCTCCACGATGATATCATCGGATGAACCACGATGTCGGGGATTCAATCAATCCCGTATACAACTCCCTTTGTCTATCGGTATGATACTTGCCCGAGATTCGATCGTCGGTATCTCTATACCTTGTTCAATCTCGTTACCAGCAAGTCTCTTTACTCGTTCCGTAATACATCATCCCGTGGCTAACTCCTTAGTCACATTGAGCTCATTATGATGATGTCTTACCGAGTGGGCCCAGAGATACCTCTCCGTCACACGGAGTGACAAATCCCAGTCTCGATTTGTGCCAACCCAACAGACACTTTCGGAGATACCCGTAGTGCACCTTTATAGCCACCCAGTTATGTTGTGACATTTGGCACACCCAAAGCATTCCTACGGTATCTGGGAGTTGCACAATCTCATGGTCTAAGGAAACGATACTTGACATTGAAAAGCTTCAGCAAACGAACTACACGATCTTGTGCTATGCTTAGGATTGGGTCTTGTCCATCACATCATTCTCCTAATGATGTGATCCCGTTGTCAACAACATCCAATGTCCATGATCATGAAACCGTGACCATCTATTGATCAACGAGCTAGTCAACTAGAGGCTCACTAGGGACATGTTGTGGTCTATGTATTCACACATGTATTATGGTTTCCGGTTAACACAATTATAGCATGAACAATAGACAATTATCATGAACAAGGAAATTTGATAATAACCATTTTATTATTGCCTCTAGGGCATATTTCCAACAGTCTCCCACTTGCACTAGAGTCAATAATCTAGTTACATTGTGATGAATCGTACACCCATAGCATTCTAGCGTTGATCATGTTTTGCTCGTGAAAGAGGTTTAGTCAACGGATCTACGACATTCAGATCCGTATGCACTTTACAAATATCTATATCTCCCTCCTGAATGTAATCACGGATGGAGTTGAAGCGGCGCTTGATGTGTCTTGTCTTCTTGTGAAACCTGGGCTCCTTCGCAAGGGCAATAGCTCCAGTGTTGTCACAGAATAGAGTCATTGGGCCCGATGCACTTGGAATTACTCCTAGGTCGGTGATGAACTCCTTCATCCAGACTCCTTCCTTTGCTGCTTCCGAAGCAGCTATGTACTCCGCTTCACATGTAGATGCCGCCACGACGCTTTGCTTGCTGCTGCACCAGCTGACTGCCCCTCCATTCAAAATATACATGTATCCGGTTTGCGACTTGGAGTCGTCCGGATCTGTGTCGAAGCTAGCATCGACGTAACCCTTTACGACGATCTCTTCGGCACCTCCATATAAGAGAAACATGTCCTTTGTCCTTTTCAGGTACTTCAGGATATTCTTGACCACTGTCCAGTGTTCCGCTCCGGGATCACTTTGGTAACTCCCTACCAAACTTATGGCAAGGTTCACATCAGGTCTGGTACACAACATGACATACATAATAGAGCCTATGGCTGAAGCATAGGGGATGACACTCATCTCTTCTCTATCCTTTGCCGTGGTCGGGCATTGAGTCGTACTCAATCTCACACCTTGTAACACACGCAAGAACCCCTTCTTGGACTGATCCATATTGAACTTCTTCAATATCTTATCAAGATATGTGCTTTGTGAAAGACCTATGAGGCGTCTCGATCTATCTCTATAGATCTTAATACCTAATATGTAACCAGCTTCTCCAAGGTCCTTCATTGAAAAACACTTATTCAAGTAGGCCTTTACACTTTCCAAGAGTTCTATATCATTTCCCATTATCAGTATGTCATCCACATATAATACGAGAAATGCTACAGAGATCCTACTCACTTTCTTGTAAATATAGGGTTCTCCATAAACCTGTACAAACCCAAACGCATTAATCACCTCATTAAAGCTAATGTTCCAACTCTGAGATGCTTGCACAAGCCCATAGATGGAGCGCTAGAGCTTGCATACTTTGTTAGCATCTTTAGTATCGACAAAACCTTCCGGCTGCATCATATACAATTCTTCCTTCAGGAAGCCATTAAGGAATGCCGTTTTGACGTCCATTTGCCAGATCTTATAATCATAAAATGCGGCAATTGCTAACATAATTCGGACAGACTTTAGCATCGCTACGGGTGAGAAAGTCTCATCGTAGTCAACTCCTTGAACTTGTCGATAACCCTTAGCGACAAGCCGAGCCTTATAGACGGTCACATTACCATCCGCGTCAGTCTTCTTCTTAAAGATCCATTTATTTTCAATGGCTCGCTTATCATCAGGCAAGTCCACCAAAGTCCACACTTTGTTCTCATACATGGATCCTATCTCGGATTTCATGGCTTCAAGCCATTTGTTGGAATCCGGGCCCGCCATCGCTTCTTCATAGTTCGAAGGTTCACCGTTGTCTAACAACATGATCTCTAGGACAGGGTTGCCGTACCACTTTGGCACGGAACGTGTCCTAGTGGACCTTCGACATTCGATAGTAACTTGATCTGAAGTTTCATGATCATCATCATTAACTTCCTCTCCAGACGGTGTAGGCTCCACAGAAACAACTTCCTGTGCTATGCTACTCTCCGGTTCGAGCGAAGGTACAATTACCTCATCAAGTTCTATTTTCCTCGCACTTACTTCTTTCGAGAGAAACTCTTTCTCGAGAAAGGATCCATTCTTGGCAACAAAGACTTTGCCCTCGGATCGTAGGTAGAAGGTATACCCAATAGTCTCTTTGGGATATCCTATGGAGACGCACTTTTCCGCTTTGGGTTCGAGCTTCTCAGGTTGAAGTTTCTTCACATAAGCATCGCATCCCCAAACTTCTAGAAACGACAGCTTAGGTTTCTTTCCAAACCATAATTCATACGGTGTCGTCTCAACGGATTTTGACGGTGCCCTATTTAAAGTGAATACGGCAGTCTCTAATGCATATCCCCAAAATGATAGCGGTAAGTCAGTAAGAGACATCATAGATCGCACCATATCCAATAGAGTGCTATTACGACGTTCAGACACACCATTTCGCTGAGGTGTGCCAGGCGGCGTGAGTTGTGAAACAATTCCACATTTCCTTAGGTGCGTGCCAAGCTCGTGACTTAAATATTCTCCGCCACGATCAGATCGTAGGCACATTATTTTCCTGTCACGTTGATTCTCTACCTCACTCTGAAATTCCTTGAACCTTTCAAAGGTTTCAGACTTGTGTTTCATTAAGTAGACATACCCATATCTGCTCAAGTCATCAGTGAGGGTGAGAACATAACGGTAGCCTCCACGAGCCTCGACACTCATTGGACTGCATACATCGGTATGTATTATTTCCAACAAGTCAGTTGCTCGCTCCATTGTTCCGGAGACCGAAGTCTTGGTCATCTTGCCCATGAGGCATGGTTCGCACATGTCAAATGATTCGAAATCAAGCGACTCCAAAAGTCCATCAGCATGGAGTTTCTTCATGCGTTTGACACCAATATGACCAAGGCGGCAGTGCCACATGTAAGTGGGACTATCGTTATCAACCTTACACTTGTTGGTACTCACACTATGGACATGTGTAACATCACGTTCGAGATTCATCAAAAATAAACCATTGACCGGCGGGGCATGACCATAAAACATTTCTCTCATATAAATAGAACAACCATTATTCTCAGATTTAAATGAGTAGCCATCTCGCATCAAGCGAGATCCAGATACAATGTTCATGCTCAAAGCTGGTACTAAATAACAATTATTAAGGTTTAACACTAATCCCGAAGGTAGATGTAGAGGAAGCGTGCCGACGGCGATCACATCGACCTTGGAACCATTCCCGACGCGCATCGTCACCTCGTCCTTTGCCAGCCTCCGCTTATTTTGCAGCTCCTGCTTGGAGTTACAAATGTGAGCAACTGCACCGGTATCAAATACCCAGGAGCTACTACGAGCACTGGTTAGGTACACATCAATAACAAGTATATCACATATACCTTTAATGTTGCCGTCCTTCTTATCCGCTAAGTACTTGGGGCAGTTCCGCTTCTAGTGACCGGTACCCTTGCAATAAAAACACTCAGTCTCAGGCTTGGGTCCATTCTTCTTCTTCTTCTTCTCGGCAAGTTGCTTACCGGGCGCGGCAACAACTTTGCCGTCCTTCTTGAAGTTCTTCTTGCCCTTGCCTTTCTTGAAACTAGTGGTCTTATTCACCATCAACACTTGATGCTCCTTTTTGATCTCGACCTCCGCTGATTTCAGCATCGAGTACAACTGAGGAATGGACTTCTCCATCCCCTGCATGTTGTAGTTCATCACAAAGCTTTTGTAGCTAGGTGGAAGCGACTGGAGGATTCTGTCAATGACTGAGTCATCCGGGAGATTAACTCCCAGCTGAGTCAAGCGGTTGTGTAGCCCAGACATCTTGAGGATGTGCTCACTGACAGAACTATTCTCCTCCATCTTACAACTGAAGAACTTGTCAGAGACGTCGTATCTCTCGACCCGGGCATGAGCTTGGAAAACCAGTTTCAGCTCTTGGAACATCTCATATGCTCCGTGTTGCTCAAAACGCTTTTGGAGCCCCGGTTCTAAACTGTAAAGCATGCCGCACTAAAGAAGGGAGTAATCATCGCAGCGAGAATGCCAAGCGTTCGCAACGTCTTGCTCTGCTGGGAGAAGGGGTGGGTCACCTAGTGGTGCATCAAGGACATACAATTTCTTAGAAGCTATGAGGATGATCCTCAAGCCACGGACCCAGTCTGCATAGTTGCTTCCATCATCTTTCAGCTTGGTTTTCTCTAGGAACGCGTTGAAATTGAGGGTGACATTCGTGTTGGCCATTGGATCTACAATATAGATTGTAAAGATAATTTTAGACTAAGTTCATGATAATTAAGTTCACATAATCAAATTATTTAATGAACTCCCACTTAGGTAGACATCTCTCTAGTCATCCAAGTGACACATGATCCATGTCAACTAGCCCGTGTCCGATCATCACGTGAGACGGACTAGTCATCCATGGTGAACATCTCCATGTTGATCATATCTTCTATACGACTCATGTTCGACCTTTTGGTCTTCCGTGTTCCGAGGCCATGTCTGTACATGCTAGGCTTGTCAAGTCAACCTAAGTGTTCCGCGTGTGTAAATCTGGCTTACACCCGTTGTATGCGAACGTTAGAGCCTATCACACCCGATCATTACGTGGTGCTTCGGAACAACGATCCTTAGCAACGGTGCACAGTTAGGGTGAACACTTTTCTTGAAATTTTATTGAGAGATCATCTTATTTACTACCGCCGTTCTAAGCAAATAAGATGTAAACATGATAAACATCACATGCAATCAATATAGTGACATGATATGGCCAATATCATCTTGCTCCTTTGATCTCCATCTTTGGGGCACCATGATCATCACTGTCACCGGCACGACACCATGATCTCCATCATCATGATCTCCATCATTGTGTCTTCATGAAGTTGTCTCGCCAACTATTACTTCTACTACTATGGCTAACGTTTAGCAATGAAGTAAAGTAATTACATGGCGTTTATGATTGACACACAGGTCATACAATAAAATAGGACAACTCCTATGGCTCCTGCCGGTTGTCATACTCATCGACATGCAAGTCGTGAATCCTATTACAAGAACATGATCAATCCCATACATCACAATGCATCACATCACATTCTTTGGCCGTATCACATCACAAGGCATATGCTGCAAAAACAAGTTAGACGTCCTCTAATTTGTAGTTGCAAGTTTTTACGTGACTGCTATAGGTTACTAGCAAGAACGTTTCTTACCTACGCCAAAACCACAACGTGATATGGCAATTGCTATTTACCCTTCATAAGGACCCTTTTAATCGAATCCAATCCGACTAAGGTGGGAGAGACAGACTCCCGCTAGCCACCTTATGCAACAAGTGCATGTCAGGCGGTGGAACCAGTCTCACGTAAGCGTACGTGTAAAGTCGGTCCGGGCCGCTTCATCCCACAATACCGTCGAACCAAGATAAGACTAGTAGTGGTAAGAAAATTAACAAAATCGACGCCCACAACAACTTGTGTTCTACTCGTGCATAGATTCTACGCATAGACCTAGCTCATGATGCCACTGTTGGGAGACGTAGTAGTAAATCAAAATTTTCCTACGTGTCACCAAGATCTATCTAGGAGAAACCAGCAACGAGAGGGGAGAGATTGCATCTTCATACCTTTGAAGATCGCTAAGCGGAAGCGTTACAAGAACGCGGTTGATGGAGTCGTACTCGCAGTGATTCAGATCGCGGTGGATTCCGATCTAAGCGCCGAACAACGGCGCCTCCGCGTTCAACACACGTGCAGCCCGGTGATGTCTCCTATGCCTTGATCCAGCAAGGAGGAAGGGGAGGTTGGGGAAGGTCTCCAACAGCAACACGACGGCGTGGTGGTGGTGGAGTAGCAAGGTATTTCGACAGGGCTTCGCCTAAGCGCTGCGGAGGAGGAAGAAGAGAGGTAGGGCTTTGCCGTGAGAGAAAGAGTTTAGATCTGTTCTCAAAAGGCCAAAACCTCAAGTATATATAGGAGGAGGGAGAGGGAGGGCTGGCTTGGACTCTCCTCCAAGGAGGAGAGCTTCGGCCGAATCAAAGGGAGAGTCCACCTCCCACAAGGGAGGTGGATCTCCTCCTTTTCAAACTCCTTTGCCTTTATCTCTACTCCTCCAGCCGCATGGGCCTTTCTAGAAGGTCTTGGCCAGCCCAATAAGGGCTGGCACACCTACTATAAGGGCCCACAAAGTCCTATGGTCGTCACACCCCTCCCGGGGGTCCTCCGGCACCCTCCCGGCACTCCCGGTACAATACCGATGAGCCCGAAAACTTTCCGATGACCAAAATTGGACTTCCTATATATCAATCTTTACCTCTGGACCATTCCGGAGCTCCTCGTGACGTCCGGGATCTCATCTGGGACTCCAAACAACCTTCGGTAATCACGTATACCATTTCCCTATAACCCTAGCGTCATCGAACCTTAAGTGTGTAGACCCTACGGGTTCGGGAGACACGTGGACATGACCGAGACACTTCTCCGGCCAATAACCAACAACGGGATCTGGATACCCATGTTGGATCCCACATGCTCCACGATGATCTCATCGGATGAACCACGATGTCGGGGATTCAATCAATCCCGTATACAATTCCCTTTGTCTATCGGTATGATACTTGCCCGAGATTCGATCGTCGGTATCTCTATACCTTGTTCAATCTCGTTACCGGCAAGTCTCTTTACTCGTTCCATAATACATCATCCCGTGGCTAACTCCTTAGTCACATTGAGCTCATTATGATGATGTCTTACCGAGTGGGCCCGGAGATACCTCTCCGTCACACGGAGTGACAAGTCCTAGTCTCGATTCGTGCCAACCCAACAGACACTTTCGGAGATACCCGTAGTGCACCTTTATAGCCACCCAGTTACGTTGTGACATTTGGCACACCCAAAGCATTCCTACGGTATCCGGGAGTTGCACAATCTCATGGTCTAAGGAAACGATACTTGACATTGAAAAGCTTCAGCAAACGAACTACACGATCGTGTGCTATGCTTAGGATTGGGTCTTATCCATAACATCATTCTCCTAATGATGTGATCCCGTTATCAACGACATCCAATGTCCATGGTCATGAAACCATGACCATCTATTGATCAACGAGCTAGTCAACTAGAGGCTCACTAGGGACATGTTGTGGTCTATGTATTCACACATGTATTACGGTTTCCGGTTAACACAATTATAGCATGAACAATAGACAATTATCATGAACAAGGAAATACAATAATAACCATTTTATTATTGTCTCTAGGGCATATTTCCAACATAAACGGAGAACTAGCTAAGGGTGAGGTGACGGTGTGTGTTGGAAATGTTTCCAAGGTTGATGTGATCAACATCGCACGCTCTCTCTACCTTCGGGATTAGTGACGAACCTAAAAAAATGTTATTTGATGTTTTGCGTTGAGCATGAACATGATTAGATCGTGTTTATTGCAACACGGTTATTCATTTAAGTTAGAGAATAATGGTTATTCTGTTTACATGAATGATACCTTCAATGGTCATGCACCAAGTGAGAATGGTTTGTTGAATCTTGATCGTAGTAATACACATGTTCGTAACATTGATGCCAAAAGATACAAAGTTAATAATTATAGTACCACATACTTGTGGCACTGCCGCTAAATGTCATATTGGTATAAAGCGCATGAAGAAACTCCATGCTTATGGATCTTTGGACTCATTCGATTTCGAATCGGTTGAGACATGCGAACCATGCCTCTTGGGCAAGATGACTAAGGACCCCATTTTCCAGATGGATGGAGCGGGCAAGTGATTTATTGGAAATGATACATGTTGATGTATGCAATCCAATGAGTCTTGTAGCGTGCGGTGGATATCGTTATTTTCTTACCTTCACTGATGATTTGAGTAGATATAGTGTATATTTACTTAATGAAACAGAAGTCTGAATCGTTTGAAAGGTTCAAGCAAATTCAGAGTGAAGTTTAAGATCATCATGACAAGAAGATAAAAATGTCTGCGATATGATTGTGGAGGTGAATATCTGAGTTACGAGTTTGGCATACAACTTTAGACAATGTGAAAGTTGTTTCACAACTCATGCCACCTGAAACACCATAGTGTGATGGTGTGTCTGAATGTCATAGTCATACTCTATTGGATATGGTGCGTGCTATGATGTCTCTTATCGTTTTGCTACTATAATTTTGGGGTTATGCATTAGAGACAACTACATTCACTTTAAATAGGGCACCATCTAAATCCGTTGAGATGACACCATGTGAATTAAGGTTTGATAGAAACCCAAGCTGTCATTTCTTAATGTTTGGGGCTGCGACGCTTGTGTGGAAAATATTTTCACCGAATGAGCTCAAACCCAAAGCGGACAAATGCATCTTCATAGAATACCCTAAGAACAGTTGGGTGAACCTTCTATCTCAGATCCAAGCATAAAATGTTTGTTGCTAAAACTGGGTCCTTTCTCGAGAAGAGTTTCTCTCGAAAGAATTGAGTGGGAGGAAGATAGAACTTGATGAGGTTGTTGAACCTTTGTTCAACCAGAGAGTAGCGCAGCGCAGGAAGATGTTTCTGTGAAGCCTACGTTAGTTGAAGAGGTTAATTATGATGATCATGAAGCTTCGGATCAAGTTACTATCGAACCTCGTAGGTCGACAAGGATGTGTATTGCTCCTGAGCGGTACGACAACCTTGTCTTGGAGGTCATGTTGTTGGACAACGATGAACCTACGAGCTGTGGAGAAGCGATGATGGGCCCGGATTCCGACAAATGGTTAGAGGCCATGAAATCCGAGAAAGGATCCATGTATGAAAACCAAGTATAGACTTTGGTAGACTTGCTCGTTGGACGGCACGTCATCGGGTACAATTACAAATGGACCTTTGAGATGATGACAGACGCTGATGGTAAATGTCACCATTTATAGAGCTCGACTTGTCGCAAAGAAGTTTCCGACAAGTTCAAGGAGTTGATTGTGATGAGACTTTCTCACTCGTAGCGATGCTAAAGTTTGTTGGAATTATGTTAGCAGTTGCTGCATTTTTTCAATTATGAAATCTGGCGGATGGATGTCAAAACATCGTTTCCTTCCTTAAGGAAAGGTTGTATGAGATACAACCAGAAGGTTTTGTCAGTCCTAAGGATCCTAAAAGGTGTGCAAGCTTCAGTGATCCTTCTATGAACTGAAGCAAGCATCTCGGAGTTGGAATATACGCTTTGATGAAGTGATAAAAGTTTTTGAGTCTATACAAAGTTTATGAGAAACTTGTATTTACAATAAAGTGAGTGGGAGCACTATAGAGTTTCTGGTAAGCATATGTGGTTGACATATTGTTGATCGGAAAAGATGTAGAATTTCTGGAAAGCATAAATGGTTGTTTGAAAAGAGTTTTTCAAAGGAAGACCTGGATAAAGCTACCTAATTGTTGAGCATCAAGATCTATAGAGATAGATCAAGATGCTTGATGAGACTTTCAATGAGTACATACCTTGACAAGATTTTGAAAGAGTTCAAAATGGACCAATCAAAGAAAGAGTTCTCGCCTGATTTGTAAGGTGTGAAGTTGAGTGAGACTCAAAGCTCGACAACGGCAGAAGAAAGAGAAAGGACGAACGTCGTCCCCTATGCCTTAGCCATATACTCTATATTATGCCATGCTGTGTACCACACCTGGTGTGTGCCTTGCCATGAGTCTGTCAAGGGGTACAAAAGTGATCCAGGAGTGGATCACTGGACAGCGGTCAGGATTATCCTTAGTAACTAGAGGACTAAGGAAATAATTCTCGATTATGAAGGTGATAAAGAGTTCGTCGTAAAGGGTTACGTCGATGCAAACTTTAACACCAATCCGGATGACTCTGAGTAGCAATCCGGATACGTATAGTGGACCAGCCATTTGGAATAGCTCCAAGTGGAGTGTGGTAGCAGTGTCTACAGTATGACATAGAGATTTGCAAAGTACACACGGATCTGAATGTCGCAGACCCGTTGACTAAAAGACCTCTCTCACATGCAAAGCATGATCGAGCCCCAGAACTCATTTGGTGTTAGATTCATAACAATGCGAATCACATGGTGATGTGAACTAGATTATTGACTCTAGTGCAAGTGGGAGACTGTTGGAAATATGCCCTAGAGGCAATAATAAATTGGTTATTATCATATTTCCTTGTTCATGATAATCGTTTATTATCCATGCTATAATTGTATTAATCGAAAACTCAGATACATGTGTGGATACATAGACAACACCATGTCCCTAGTATGCCTCTAATAGACTAGCTCGTTGATCAAAGATGGCTATGGTTTCCTAGTCATGGACATGAGATGTCATTTGATAACGGGATCACATCATTAGGAGAATGATGTGATGGAAAAGATCCAAACTACAAACGTAGCATATGATCGTGTCAGTTTATTGCTACTGTTTTCTGCATGTCAAGTATTTGTTCCTATGACCATGAGATCATGCAACTCACTGACACCGGAGGAGTGCCTTGTGTGTATCAAACGTGGCAACGTAACTGGGTGACTATAAAGGTGCTCTACAGGTATCTCCGAGGGTGTCTGTCGGGTTGGCATGGATCAAGACTGGGATTTGTTACTCCGTGTGACGGAGAGGTATCTCAGGGCCCACTCGGTAATACAACATCACAATAAGCCTTGCAAGCAATGTGACTAAGTGTTAGCCACGGGATCTTGTATTACGGAATGAGTAAAGAGACTTGCTGGTAACGAGGTTGAACTAGGTATGGAGATGCCGACGATCGAGTCTCGGGCAAGTAACATACCGAAGAACAAAGGGAACATCATACGGGATTAACTGAATCATTGACATAGAGGTTCGACCGATAAATATCTTCGTAGAATATGGAGGAACCAATATGGGCATCCAGGTGCCGCTATTGGTTATTGACCGTAGAGGTGTCTCGGTCATGTCTACATAGTTCTCGAACCCGCAGGGTCTGCACACTTAAGGTTCGGTGACGTTTCGGTAGTATAGAGTTATGTATGATGGTGACCGAAGGTTGTTCAGAGTCCCGGATGAGATCCCGGAAGTCACGAGGAGCTTCGGAATGGTCCGGAGGTAAAGATTGATATATAGGAAGTCCTGTTTTGGTCGCCGGAAAAGTTTCGGGCTCATCGGTAGTGTACCGGGAGTGCCGGTAGTGTACCGGGGGACCATCAGGAGTGGTATTTCGACCCAAGAGGCTACATGGGCTGTGGGAGGAGGTAAGCCAGCCCCTGGTGGGCTGGACGAAGTCTCCTCTAAGGGCCCATGCGGCTGGAGTGGTTTGAGAAGGAAAAAAATCCAAAGGTGGAGAGGTGGAAAGAGTTTCCAAGTGGAAAGGAAGAATCCTACTCCTAATAGGATTGGAGCAGGACCCCTCCACCTCCAATTTCGACCAAACCTTGAGGGTTTGAGGCTGCCTCCTCCCCTCCCTCCTTCCTATATATACCGGAGGATTTAGAAAAAAAGGCTAACCCTAATAGCCACGTGCTACCTCTCCTCTAGATCGTAGTTTCTCCTGTAGATCAGTTTCAGCGGTGCTTAGGCGAAGCCCTGCTGGAATTCCTCCACCACCATCGCCGCAACGCAGTCACGTTGTCGGAGAACTCGTCTACCTCTCCTCTCCCTCTTGCTGGATCAAGAAGGCGGAGATCATCATCGAGTTGTACGTGTGTTGAACGCGAAGGTGTCGTCCGTTCGACGCTAGATCGGAAGGACCGTGATCAAGATCGCGAGACGGATCGCGATGAGATCGCGGGACGGATCGTGATGAGTTCGCGGGACGGATCGTGATTGGATAGCGGGACGGATCGTGATGAGATCGCGAGATGCTCAGTGATTTGGATCGCGAAGACGTTCGACTACACCAACCGCGTTTCTTAACGCTTCCCGCTTAGCGATCTACAAGGGTATGTAGATCCACTCTCCCTCTCGTAGATGCTCATCACCATGGATAGATCTTGCGTGTGCGTAGGAAATTTTTTGTTTCCCATGCAATGTTCCCCAACAGTTTTCCCCATGTCCAACAGCCCGCTCGTCGTACTGACGAGAGCCCCGGAGGAATGTGGTTCACTGAGAGGGGAAGAAGACCCTTTGTCTTTTCTTGGCTCAGCAACGTCGAATGCGGCTGGTTTTGCGTGCAGGGGAGGGGGAGGGGGGCAACGGTCGCCTGCGAACGAACAAGGCACCGGCTGTGGACGCCGGCGACGCGTCGGTGGTGCCTTTCCACAACTTCGACCAAGTCTCTGTATCTCATGTACAAGTTCCCATATTAATCGTGGTAGGAACTTCTGGAACTACTTTCAATGTTTCTTTCCCACTTGCTCTTTTCCAGAAAACATTTTCCTCTAAGTTTACCACAAGTTTGACCTGATTGCGAACAATCTATAATCACGTCGAGTTGCACTGTCCTTCCACTCACCCTTTTGCAAAAAACATTTCCTTCGAAATTTATCACACTTTGTAACAAAACACTTCGCCTTGGCATAGTAATAAAGGAATACCTAACTATTTGGCTATTTGGCGATATATAAGATACCCCACAAACCACTCCTAAGAGAACCTCGTCGAGACAACACGCATCATCGTCATCAGTTCTTCCTTAGAAGTGTCATCGTCATCCCTAAACTCGTCATCACTTCTTTCCTAGAAGTGTCATCGCCATCCCTAAACTCTGAGCAAACGATTCTGACTTCACTGTAGGGATCGTCAACTCAACCCACACACTACATAGGTCGTCTGAAGATGTACTAAGATCCGCACCAGAACTCGGCCTATAAGCCCGAGCAACATGAACCGGTCCCGGTAGTCCTCTGCAAAGTGTTTGGGCTACAACAATGGGCTCCCACTTGCATATAACTAGCTTCAGCACCCACGTCCCCCACTCTACTCACAATGCTAAATGGAGGCAGCGGGTACCGGAGTGCCACGCCTGGGAATTCAGAGAGTACACAGAGGCAATGAAGCAGCATTGATAACAAGTAACACAACCAAAATCACTGGGTGTGATGCTGCCATCTCCTGAAGCTGTAAAACACACCTGAAACAATGGTGGATCGCGGCCAAGCCAAGCTGTTTTATTATCCAAAAACTATATACATCCATAAGTTCCTTACGGTGATACATTGTGACTGAATTCTTACACCGAAGTAGCCGTTCCGAAGTAGAGCAAGTAGTCTGGAGTGGAAGGGACATAAGACGACGGTCGGTCTCATCTCATGCCCCAACTCCTCAGAGACAGGTTTTGGTTAATAGAGGAGCCTCAGCCACTGTATCTTCAACCCCAAGTGAGGATGCAGCTCAAGAAGCCGAGTTCTACTTCAGGCATAATGGCCAGCTCAGGGACTTTGACATTGCATGCAGCGACTCAGATCTCCGTGATTCATGTACGACACATGCTCCGAGCTGCGACAGAGGAGAAAAAATCCTCCAAAAGTCACAGCAGAAGATGGAAATTTTACCTGCCTTGATGCTTATATGCTCTAGCTTGAGCAGTTCATACATCAAACGAAATGTCTTCATCTCACCTAACCAACCCTGTAATTATTTGGAGAAATAGAGAAATTAGTTGTCAAGTAGTTGGACAGAGAAGAATAATGCCAGGCAAATATAGAGATTTAAGCGTTGTTTGGTAGGAAATGATAAGGAAACCCCAGCAATCTCGTAAAGGAAAGTTTCACCAATATGCATTGCCCACATAATATTGAAATGGCACCATAATTGGACTACCTAATAATAATCATCTTAATGTATTATATTATATGTAAGCTTTTGCGTTCCTGCGTAATTGTCAGTTCGCGATTTGTCATATAAGGAAATCTGATTGTCCCAACCACCATTTAATGTACTATATTATATATAAGAAAGGTACAACTTTTACGCTGATATGTAATTGTCGGTTCGTAATTTGTCATATAGGGAAATCTGATTGCCCCAACCACCATATCAGGTCCCACTGACTAAATCGCAGACAGGTAGATAATCAGTCATGATTAGCACAAGAGAACAAATACCTTGACTTCTGTAAAGCCAAACCCTTCCTCCTGCCCTCTTGAGTAATCGCAGTTCTCCCGACAGAAGAAATATTTGGCTCAGCTAACGGGTTGGTGACAAATCCACCCTGAACTCCAAACTTCTGCCTTTCCCACTTGTAGGAAGTTCTGCTCCCTTCCGAGCTGTTTGGAACACTGGAGGCAGAAAATCTGGAAGAGTTTCGACCACCATCATGCCTTCTCCAGAATTTTGGGCTCAGAATGCAACAGGTGTTCACACGGGGTTCACTGCTTGACATCCTTTCTGAAGAAACTGCTAGGTCACGTGATATCTCATCCAATGCCATCTCTAGGCCATGGACCCTTGTCTCCAAAGAGTTCATGCCATTCTCAGATTTCCCCATAAATTTCTGATAAATAAGCGAATTACAGTGTCAGATAAGCTTCCAACACACATGTAATGTATCAGAAGCATGTCAGGTGAGTTACTGCTTATAAGGCCCATGGCTACTAATTACGTAGGAGTATAAAGACTTGCAATTTGACATATCAAGTAATGGATGGCAGATGCAGATAAAATCAGCAAAATATATAAATAAAATTGTACTTTTTGCAGGATCAGATTCAAATTGATGATAATTGCAGATTAAGACATTGTCATATAGCATAAGTCATGTTCCTGGCCAGGTTGCCTCTGTAACAGGAAATTGTCGATGTCACAATTTGACTAGTGTCACGTAGACATATTCAAGTCATTTATACTGAAAGATAATTGTACCCTCTTCACACGACCAACACAAATATTTCGATTGAATATCTCAACTACAACCACTTTAAGCCTAACTTGGCTTTCCTGAAGTTCATCACACTTGTAAAATACCCAATGCCAGTGAGGATCTTTTTTACTTATTAATTTCTGCAGACATTCTTCATGGTTACAAAACCTATAACCCTTGTAGACAATGCCATATTGCCATGCGTAAAGTTCTGGAGTTTTTCAAATCAAAGGCCTAAAGATCCAGCGTACTGACCAGCCAGTCAGCCACCACCCACTTTTTAATAGCAACTGTACATTCTTGCTAATAAATATGAGACGACCAAACCCTAAGAACAGGCTAAACCTGCTTGAACAGCTAGTACTAGCTATTTTTTTGCCCTTAACACGAAATTTATGGTCCTAGTTGAATAGAATTGTAAATTATAATGTCCAACAAAAAGAAATTACCTGGAGAAGATCAAGCAAACCACTCTGCTGTTTCTCAATCTGAAGCAGCTGCGTCCTGATCTCTGACAAGCCCTCGTCTTTGAGACCTGACTGAGCCCTCTCTGAACTACCTTCAACCTCAGAAATCTCTTCCAGGTTACCACCACATTCATACGGAACAACTCGCGAGCCAGCCTTCGCTTCATTGCCCTGGAAAAGCGCCCTCCTTGTTTCCAGCCTAGATCTCAGATTGCCTCCTTTCAGAAGCTTCTCCTCCGTCACCTCTTTGATCGGGGTAGCATCCGGCGCAATTGCAGCGTCAGCCTTGTAGTCGCAGTTCTTTGCTTGGCCTACCTTGCGGTTTGAAGGCGGCGAGAGCCTCTTGTTTCTGATGGATGAGGGGCTGTTCTTTCTTGTGACACCGGGCGACACATCAGGAGGAGGCGACCTGCTGGTAGGTAATCTACTCTTCCTCGTCGCCGACTGAACGGAGTTTGAGCCCAAGGAAGCAGCTGGATATCTCCCATCACTTACACTCCCTGCTTGATCACAAGATGATTTGTGTCAAAAAAGGAAGAGACAGCAGAGCCCCAACAGTTCAGAGTTTTATTGAGAAATGAAATACAGTTGGTACAACATGATTTTGCTCTTCATAAAAAAATCCTCAATTATACGGCTCTTTTCTCCTAGCAGTATAAACGATTAGTTGAACCAACAGTAAATTTATCAGATCTGCACAAGTAGCAGCCAAAACTTGACATGTTCCACGTTCGGTGCATCACCTGCCAGAGAAGATCTTCGCTGTGAAAGCGACGCCGGCGCCGTACATGAGGATAATTCTTCCTCTTCGACATCTGGTATCTCTTTCCACGCCTCGATCATCCTGCTCATCGACTCCCGCACAATCTTGACCTACATTGACGAAGAACACCGGAAATCTAAGCGTGGAACCACAGATCCAGAAAAATATGTCACACCTCGCAGATCCAACCCAACACGAGACCAACCTTGTCGAACCTCCTGGCCTCGAAATAGGCGAGGCAGGAGGATTTGTAGGTCATGAGAAGATCCTTGTATTCCAGGGCGAATGCGGCAAGCGCCTCGGCTGCGGCCTTCCTCGCCGCCCAGTCGTCGCTGGCGATTGCGTCGCGGAGGCACGGGATGGAAGCGGTCACTTCGGCGTCGCCGGCCACGGCCGCGGAGGCGCCGATGAGGGTGATGAGGGCGGGCTTGGCCTTGAAGGCATTGCTGCGGAGGAGCTTCAGGAGGCGGGGCTGGAGCTTGTGGAGGTAGGACGCGAGGTCGGCGGTGAGCGGGGAGGCCTCGACGGCGGCGACCGTGGCGAGCGCGGCCGCGAGCTGCGCGCACTGGTCCTGCTCGTGGAGGAGCGCGTCCGCGAGCGGCCCGAGCGCGGCGGAGGCGGACGCGGACGCGGCCGCCGCGGCGCGGGCGGCGTCGACGAGCGCGCCGCGCACGGACGAGTCCTGGTCGCGGACGCGGCGGAGCGCGGCGGCGAGGATGCGCGGGACCAGGGGCGCGACGGCGTCGCGCGGGTGCGACGAGGCGACGAGCGCGAGGAGGCGGAGCGAGTGGCGCCGGAGCGGGGTCTTGTCGGTGGGGCGCGCGTCGGAGACGGCGGCGACGAAGGCCGCGAGCTCGTCGGCTGCCAGGGCGCGCGCGACGGCGTCGAGCTCGGCCGCCGCCATGGCCTCGGTGTCGCGGTCCGAGAGCCGGAGCAGGCAGCGGTTGACGCGCTGCTTTAGCGGCTCGGGGGCGCCGCGCGGGCGCGCGGCGGTGCCCATGGCGCGAGCACGAGCAGCGCCTGGCACGCGGTGGAGTGGCTCGGCGAGGAGCCAAGAAGTGGCGCCGGGCTGTATTAATGGCGCGTGCGGTGCGTGGCGAGGGTGGTTAGGGGGAGGAGGCGGCACCGAGGAGTGGCATGGAAGCCAGCCACTGAGGAGCGACGACGCCGAATAGGTGGCGGGCGGGTGGGGAGCGGTACCGTGGGTGGTAGGGGTACAGGAAGGGGAGAGAGATCTCCTTCTCGTCCAGGATGGCGCGACGTATTTATGCTTCCCTTTTGTTTTTTATCCCTTTTCTAATCCTTTTCTTCTCCTGCTTTCTTCCCTTTGTATGCACCGAGGAGCAGCTTTGTTTGCCCATCAATCCACCGGCATGGAGTAGTAATCTGTCTTCATCATCGTTATTAAGAGCATTCCACATAATTAGACAGTGGTAAGATGCACCTGAGACCAACTCAATAGGAAGAGCTGGTAACATATACTCGTCTGAGGACATTGATGTTCGCTCTTTTACTCCTAGGGTATAAGCTCTCTTTTTCGAAAACTTGTAGACATGATTTGATTTGTTGATGAAAGCAATGCCAAACGTTGAAATCCAACACATCGGCTTAATAAGAATAGAAGCGTCTACGCCATCTACATTGGATCTGTCTCACCGACCACCTCCGCAACCTACCATCGCAAGCACTATGACCATGGATCATAATACATCGACTGAACAACATGTGACCTAAAAAAGTGCAAAAGACGGCAAGACAAGACAACGTCTTCGAGAAGGAGTCAATGCTCAAATGTCGACGCCTTCGGGTCCAACCAAAAGGTTGAACATGGGGGTATCACCCTCCAGTCACCCAACACCTTAAACAAGGAAACGATGTGCAAATGTCGATGTCTCCAAATGTAGGTAGAAGGATATATACTAAGTTTTCGTCTGAAGAAGATACATGCTTGATATCAATATCGCTAATGCCGCCACCCACCCTCTCTGTGAGCCTACTCACGTAGAGTAACTTATAGAAGGCTCTCGAAGCTGAAAAGCCCTAACCCTACCATTAAGTCTGAGAGATTGGAAGTCCGGGACCCGTGGTTGTAGGGCCCCCGCGCTTAGATCCATGAAGCCTTGCGAGACCCATGTGAGCTCCACTTGCCAAATCTATGCGCGAAAATTGGCCGCACAGCTCCACCGACGAAAACCACAAAAGCTATGTCGATGGGCACCCAAGATGCATCGACCATGAATGTTGGGTCCATGCTTCACGAGAGCCACCCTCAAGCAACACGGGGCTAATCCCATTTCTTCATTACTCTAGTTTGCCCAACATTAAAGCGTCTATTTCTTTTTAACTCGGGGTTAGTTTTATTTTCTCACATCTTCACCAACAATAATCTTGCATAGTTACCCGCAAAAAAATATTGCATAGTAGATCTACGAATAGAGGTCATACTACTTACTCCACACGGCCCGCCACTATATGGAAATGAACAACGCACATATTCCAAATGTAAGTTCTGTTTTGGTCGGAAGCTGATACAATTTTCAAGTTGGAACTTCTGTGCAAACATGTTGTCTAAAAAAAGTATCTACTTTAAAAGTATTTTTTGTGATAAATTTAGCAACATCGACATGATTTTTTCGAT
Organism: Hordeum marinum; assembly: GCA_022496015.1. Taxonomy (NCBI): domain Eukaryota; kingdom Viridiplantae; phylum Streptophyta; class Magnoliopsida; order Poales; family Poaceae; genus Hordeum; species Hordeum marinum. The sequence continues at coordinate 385,048,806 of CM039677.1, read as the reverse complement.
AGCAGTACTTATTTCTCTATAGATGGTAAAACTTAAAAAAATGGGTTGATTAAGGAAATGGTAAAAGAACTTTAAAATGTAATATATTTGTCATCTTATTTGTGACGGACCATGCTATTTTATTCACTGCGGACGAAAGTCTATGGATAGAAAGAAAGACATGATTGCCCAGATTTTTCCCTCGAAAGAACATATGATTTCCCAAGATTTGCTAACTCACATTCCCTGTCAGTCTATTGGCAGTGAGCAGAGTGCCATTTAGCACGCACAGTGAAATGGGAGCACGTATACTTGTGGCACAAGCAACACTCTAAAGAAATCCGTCAGACAAACATATGAAAAACAAGACACACTGACACCTGTATTTGACTAATCAGCAGTCGCAAGTCACGTGAAACAGTGAAAGAACATCCCTACGTCGTGTAGCTGCGGCTTTTGGTGCTCGTCACTTGTGAGAGTCAAATATGTTACACCAACCTAGTACTAGCTACCATCCGTTGCCGATCTAGAAAAAAATATTTTCAGAATCTATGTACATAGCGTGTTTTTTGTTTTTGTTTTGAGAAACAAGAGTTACAAACTCGGGGCAGTATTCAGATTGCATCAACTCTCTAAGTCTATTAGGGACTCCTGCAATAATCCGAAAATTTCCTTGCATCCTCGCCTCAATCGCCAGCTCACGAGCCAATCCATTGCTCTTCCTTCTAGCAAAACACACTTTGTATGAGGCGAATCCCTCAAGCAGTTGCTTAATATCCTGTATCACTGCATAGCAAGGGCCAAGCACGCCTCCTCTGTATTTAAATATTTAGCAACTAATTTGCAGTCCAGCTCCAATTCGATCGGTCCATTATAGACATTGGCCAACGATTGTAACCCAAACAGAGCAACCCTTGCCTCGGCTTCCTCCACGCTCGCCGAGGCAGGTAGCAGGCTTCCACCCGACAAGAAGACGTAGCCTCGGTGGTGTCTGGCAACAGCGCCTGCCCAACCCTGACCATTGTCTAGGTTCAAGCCAGCGTCTAAATTAATTTTTGCTACCCCCGGGGCTGGCGCTGCCCAAAGCATGCGTTGCCTTACAGGTTTGCATGGCGCAACATTTTCCAGTGTAATCTGCTCTTTGCCTTTCTCTGATATCACGTCAAGGGCAGCCTTCTTTAGTTCCTCCTCGTACTAGACCAGGAAGTTAACAGAATGACGAATCAACTCATTTCCTTTGCCATGTACGCAATCATCTCGCAGGTGCCAGCATCTCCAGAGTAAAAGAAGGATCTTCGCCTGCATGTCTTCGGAGCAAGTGCCGAGCAGATGTTGCAGCCAGTCCGTGCGAGTATACCTGAATGCTAGCTCGGAGGGGAGAGCCCAGAACTCTCTCATCTCATGTCTTAGAGCCCAGCTCCTAGTGCATTCAACTACTGCATGGAATTCATTTTCCACTCCATTTCCGCAGATGTTGCATGTAGGGTCGAGAGCAAGGGTACGATTAAATTTGTTCTGCCTTGTAGCGAGGGTATTAGTTGCAATCCTCCACCCAAAGACTCTAACTTTCGGAGGGACCTTGGCTTTCCATACGAGGTCCCAAATACTCCGATCGTTTGCCTCCCTTGTAGAGCAAGATGGAATCTGACTAAGCTGCCCTTGACCAGCATAAGCCAATTTGTAGGCGCTTCTTACTGTGAATATTCCATTCTTTTCAGGGTGCCAGGCAATGCAATCCTCCACTTCCGATTTTGCTATGGGGATCTTGCAGATTTCATGAGCACCAAACTCTTGGAAATTTTGATTTATGAGTTCCACGTTCCATTCTTTCCTGTCCGGGAGGATGAGCTGGTTTACCCACCGAAGACGCGAGCGCCTCTTGAAAGAAGTCGTCTTCAACCCCTCCTTGCGTGGAATCCATTGATCCTGCTGAATTGGAATCTTTCTTCCATCCCCCACCCTCCAAATAATTCCTTTTTTCAGTAACTCTAGCCCCGCCTCAATGCCCCTCCACACGGGTGATGCATCCGATGAGAAAACCGTGTCCAGCAGATTCCCGTGAGGGTAATACTTAGACTTAAGCACTCTTGCACATAGACTGTCTGGCTTTTGGATCAGCCTCCAACCCTGCTTTGCTAGGAGTGCTAAGTTGAAAAGATGCATATCTCTAAAGCCAATACCTCCCGCACGCTTAGGTCGAATCATATGCTCCCATGACATCCAGTGGACCTTCCGGTGACCCTCCTCATCACCCCACCAGAAGTTTCTGATCATCTTCTCGTACTTTTCGCAAAAACCCTTGGATAATAGAAAAACACCCATGGTGAAGCATGGGAGTGCCTGGACAACCGATTTGACATGAACTTCTTTTGCAGCATATACCATGAATTTCTCTGACCAATCACTTCATCTTTTCCTGAATCTATCCATGATTGGCTGGAAATCCTTATCCTTCATTCTTCCTTCTGGAGTTGGTAGTCCCAAGTACTTACTCTCAAAAGATGACGACACCACTCCCAGGGTCTTTTTTATGCTATCTCTAACTTCCTCGAGGCACTGTTCGCTAAACAGCAAAGAACATTTACTCCCACTCAGCAACTGACCCATACATCTCTGGAAAGTGGATAAAACCCTTTTCATTGTTACAGCTTCCTTCACTGTGGCCTTGAAAGAAATCAAACTATCATCGGCAAACAAGAGGTTTGATATGCCGGGGCTATTTATAGCAATTTTGATGGGTGTCAGGTTTCCCACCTCGGTCTCCTTCTTCACGAGTGTCACTAGGCCATCGGCAACAAAAAGAAAGAGATAAGGGCTAAGCGGGTCACCTTGTCGTAAACCTCTTGACGGGATAAAGGGTTCCAATAACTCCCCATTACATCTGACTGAATAACTGACCGACCTGACACAGTGCATAATCCATGAAATCCATTTCAGATCAAAACCAGTTTTTTGCAAGACCCCCTCCAAGAAGTACCAGTCCACTCTATCATACGCTTTCGCCAAGTCAAGTTTATATGCACAGTGGGTGTTGTGTCTTCTAACGCCGTGTTGGATCTTATGAAAACACTCAAATGCAATGGTGGCATTATCCGTGATCAAACGCCCTCGGATAAACGCACTTTGCGTCTCAGAAATGATGTCATCCAAGAAAGGCCGGAGGCGGTTGACGAGGCACTTGGATATCACTTTATATATGACATTGCATAAACTAATTGGACGATAATCCTTCAAAGACTGAGGGTCCTTTCCTTTTGGGATGAGGACTATCAATGTATCATTAATCCCTTCTGGCAATATCTCCCTCTCAAAAAAATCCATCACTCCTTTTACAACATCTTCTCTCAACACATCCCAATTCCGCTGGTAAAACCGGGCGGGGAACCCATCTGGTCCCGACGCTTTGAGCGGACCTATCTGGAAAAGCGAGTCACTAATCTCCTCCACCGTGAACGCTCTTGTTAATCTGATGTTTATGTTGTCCGTGCCCCTCTTTTCAACAAGGTCCAGTAATTCATGTGGCTCCACATCACTCTCTCTGTCGTAAAGTTTCTGGAAAAACTCCCTTGTCATTTCACTGATCGCTTTGCTATCTTCCTTCCAGACCCCGCTGCTGTCCTTTAGCTTAGTTATCTTGTTTTTCTTTTTCCTCCAAGTTGCTTTCCTTTTGAACCATTTTGTGTTACGATCCCCTTCACACAAATAGGTAGCTCTCGACCTCTGTCTCCACATGAGCTCTTCTCTGAGCAGCACCCCATCGAGTTCCTCTGAACATTTCTGAATTTCTCTATCTCGCAAAGGTGAAAAAGAGGAACTCGATAGGATACTGAGTTTGCCTCTAAGTTCTGCAGTTTTCTTAATCACTGATCCAAAATCCCTATCAGCCCACGCCTTTAGGACTTGTTGCATATGTTTAATCTTTGTACCCACTCCTGTTAAGTTTTCCACTGATCCCAGGTTGTTCCATCCATCTGTGATGGTGTTCTGCAGAGAGGTAACCCGTTCCCACATTTGCTCGTATCTAAAAGGCTTGGATTTTTGTTTCTGCCCACTCTCCTTCACAGGTCGCCATTCCTTCCGGCCTCCCAACCGCACGAGGACAGGAAAATGATCTGACCCCGAGCTACAGATGTGTTCCACTGAGGCATTTCTGAGCTTTTCAGTCCAATCAGGTGATGTGACCCCCCTGTCCAACCTGGCCCTTACATTTTTCCGTCCTCCCTGTTTGTTGTTGTATGTCCAGATAGGACCCTTGTACCCAAGATCAAATAGGTTGCAATCCGAGAGCACTCTTCTAAAGTTCTCCATGTACTTTTTCGACCTTTTTGAGGCCGAGAGATGTTCCGATTGCCACATCGTCTCGTTGAAGTCTCCGACCATCAACCATGGTGCGTTAGACTGGCTCTTAATTCTTCTCAAAACTTCCCACATATTGTGCCTTTCATGAGCTCTAGGTTCACCGTAAATAAAGGTACCACGCCATTGCATATCATTGGAATGTAAACGAATTAAAACATCAATGTACCTCGGGCCAACACCAAGCTTTATTACTTTGACACTTTCATCATAAAAGAGCGCAATACCGACACTTTTGCCAACGCCGGGCTGCGCTATACAATGTTTGAGACCTAACCTCCATCTCAACTTATTGACATAAGAATTGCTTTGCTGAGTTATTGATAAGAACACAAGCTTAGGCTTGTACGTGTGCACTAGGCACACAAGTTCCTGAACTATCCGGGGTTGCCCCAAGCCCCGACAGTTCCAACTTAGGACTATCATGGCTCCCAACGGGCACCGCCTTTGGCACCCGTCAGTTTGCCGGCAGCCCCAGGGCCGGTCGCTTCCGAATCACCTGTACCATCCTTGGCATCTCCCTGTCCACCTGTCTTTGCCCCTTTCTTCTTCTTGTTCCTTTCTGTCTCTTCCCCTGTACTTGTTGGGGAACGTCGCATGGGAAACAAATTTTTTCCTACGCACACGCAAACCTATCCATGGTGACGAGCATCTACGAGAGGGAGAGTGGATCTACGTACCCTTGTAGATCGCTAAGCGGGAAGCGTTAAGAAACGCGGTTGGTGTAGTCGAACATCTTCGCGATCCAAATCGCCGAGCGTCCCGCGATCTCATCACGATCCGTCCCGCGATCCAATCACGATACGTCCCGTGAACTCATCACGATCCGTCCCGCGATCTCATCACGATCCGTCTCACGATCTTGATCACGATCTGTCCCGCGAACTCATCACGATCCGTTCCACGATCTCATCACGAACCGTCTCGCGATCTCGATCACGGTCCTTCCGATCTAGCGCCGAACGGACGGCACCTCCGCGTTCAGCACACGTGCAGCTTGATGACGATCTCCACCGTCTTGATCCAGCAAGAGGAGGTGGATAGGAGAGAGAGTTCACCGGCAGCGTGACGGCGCTCCGGTGATGGTGGTGGAGCAATTCCGGCAGGGCTTCGCCTAAGCGCTGCGGAAAACCGATCTAGAGGAGAAACTGTGCACCGGTGAAACGGGTAGCACGTGGCCGGAAATTCTGTCCAAAAACCACCCAATCCACTAGTATATATAGGAGGAGAGGAGAGGAGAGGCAGCCAAGGCCTTTGGGTCGGCCGAAATAGGAGGTGGGAAGAAATCCTACTTCACCTCCAATCCTAGTTGGAGTAGGATTGCCTCCTATTGGCTGATTTTCCACTTTTTGCTTTAGGACTTTCTCTCCTGCGCCATGGGCCTTTGTGGCTGTTTTCCCAGCCCACTAAGGGCTGGTTATTATTCTCCCACAGCCCATGGACCTCTTGGGGTCGAAATACCCCTCCCGGAGGCCTCCCGGTACACTACCGGCACTCCCGGTACACTACCGGCACTCCCGGTACACTACCGATGAGCCCGAAACTTTTCCGGAAACCAAACTGGGACTTCCTATATATGAATCTTTACCTCCGGACCATTCCGGAGCTCCTCGTGATGTCCGGGATCTCATCCGGGACTCCGAACAAACTTCGGTCACCACCATACATAACTCTACACTACCGAAACGTCACCGAACCTTAAGTGTGCAGACCCTGCGGGTTCGAGAACTATGTAGACATGACCGAGACACCTCTACGGTCAATAACCAATGGAGGGACCTGGACGTCCACATTGGTTCCTACATATTCTACGAAGATCTTTATCGTTCGAACCTCTATGTCAAGGATTCAGTTAATCCCGTATATCGTTCCCTTTGTTCTTCGGTATGTTACTTGCCCGAGATTCGATCGTAGGTATCTCCATACCTAGTTCAACCTCGTTACCGGCAAGTCTCTTTACTCGTTCCATAACACAAGATCCCGCAACTAACAATTAGTCACATTGCTTGCAAGGCTTATTGTGATGTTGCATTACCGAGTGGGCCCCGAGATACCTCTCCGTCACACGGAGTAACAAATCCCAGTCTCGATCCATGCCAACTCAACAGACACCATCGGAGATACCTGTAGATCACCTTTATAGTCACCCAGTTACGTTGCGACGTTTGATACACACAAGGCACTCCTCCGATATCTGTGAGTTGCATGATCTCATGGTCATAGGAACATATACTTGACATGCAGAAAACAGTAGCAATAAACTGACACGATCATATGCTATGTTTATAGTTTGGGTCTTATCCATCACATCATTCTCCTAATGATGTGATCCTGTTATCAAATGACATCTCATGTCCATGGCTAGGAAACCTTAACCATCCTTTGATCAACGAGCTAGTCCATTAGAGGCATACTAGGGACATGGTTTTGTCTATGTATCCACACATGCATTTAAGTCTCCGATCAATACAATTATAGCATGGATAATAAACGATTATCATGAACAAGGAAATATGATAATAACTAATTTATTATTGCCTCTAGGGCATATTTCCAACAGTCTCCCACTTGCACTAGAGTCAATAATCTAGTTCACATCACCATGTGATTCGCATTGTTATGAATCTAACACCCAATGAGTTCTGGGGCTCGATCATGCTTTGCATGTGAGAGAGGTCTTATAGTCAACGGGTCTGCGATATTCAGATCCGTGTGTACTTTGCATATCTCTATGTCAAACCGTAAACACTGCTACCACACTCCACTTGGTACTATTTCCAAATGGCTGCTCCACTATACGTATCCAGATTGCTACTACTAGTCATCCGGATAGGTGTTAAAGCTTGCATCGACGTAACTCTTTACGACGAACTCTTTATCACCTCCATAATCAAGAAACATTTCCTTAGTCCTCTGGTTACTAAGGATAATTCCGACCGCTGTCCAGTGATCCACTCCTGGACCACCCTTGTACCCCTTGACAGACTCATGGCAAGGCACACATAGGTGCGGTACACAACATGGCATAATATAGAGCCTATGGCTAAGGCATAGGGGAGGACGTTCGTCCTTTCTCTTTCTTCTGCCGTTGTCGAGCTTTGAGTCTCACTCAACTTCACACCTTACAAATCAGACGAGAACTATTTCTCTGGCTGATCCATTTTGAACTCTTTCAAAATCTTGTGAAGGTATGCACTCATTGAAAGTCTCATCAAGCATCTTGATCTATCTCTATAGATTTTGATGCTCAACAATTAGGTAGCTTTATCCAGGTCTTCCTTTGAAAATCACTTTCCAAATAACTGTTTTATGCTTTCCAGAAACTCTACATTATTTCTGATCAACAATATGTCATCCACATATACTTATCAGAAATTCTATAGTGCTCCCACTCACTTTATTGCAAATACAAGTTTCTCGTAAACTTTGTATAAACATCAAAACTTTGATCACCTCATCAAAGCGTATATTCCAACTCCGAGATGCTTGCTTCAGTCCATGGAAGGATCACCGAAGCTTGCACACCTTTTAGCATCCTTAGGCCTGACAAAACCTTCTGGTTGTATCACATACAACCTTTCCTCAAGTAAACCATTAAGGAAACGATGTTTTGACATCCATCTGCCAGATTTCATACTTGAAAACACAGCAACTGCTAACATAATTCCAACAGACTTTTAGCATCGCTACGAGTGATAAAGTCTCATCGTAGTCAACTCCTTGAACTTGTCACAAACATCTTTGCAAGAAGTCGAGCTTTACAAATAGTGACATTCACCATCAGTGTCTGTCTTCATTTTAAAGATCCATTTGTACTCAACGACCTGCCGTCCAACGAGCAAGTCTACCAAAGTCTACACTTGGTTTTAATACATGGATCCTATCTCGGATTTCATGGCCTCCAACCATTTGTCGGAATCTGGGCCCATCATCGCTTCTCCATAGCTCGTAGGTTCATCGTTGTCCAACAACATGACCTCCAAGACAGGGTTGTCATACCGCTTAGGAGCAGTACACATCCTTGTCGACCTACGAAGTTCAGTAGTAACTTGATCCTGAAGTTTCATGATCATGATCATTAACTTCCTCTTCAACTAACGTAGGCTTCACAGAAACATCTTTCTGCGCTGCGCTACTCTCTGGTTGAACAAAGGTTTAACAACCTCATCAAGTTCTATCTTCCTCCCACTCAATTCTTTCGAGAGAAACATTTCCTCGAGAAAGGATCCGTTTAAGCAACAAACATTTTGCACTAGGATCTGATATTGAAGGTTCACCCAACTGATCTTAGGGTATTCTATGAAGATGCAATTTGTCCGCCTTGGGTTCGACCTCATTAGGTGAAAACATTTTCCACACAAGTGTCACATCCCAAAATATTAAGAAATGACAGCTTAGGTTTCTATCAAACCATAATTCACATGGTGTCATCTCAACGGATTTAGATGGTGCCCTATTTAAAGTGAATGTAGTTGTCTCTAATGCATAACCCCAAAATTATAGTAGTAAAACGACAAGAGACATCATATTACGCACCATGTCCAATAGAGCATAACTATGATGTTCGGACACACCATCACACTATGGTGTTCCAGGTGGCGTTTAGTTGTGAAACAACTTTCACATTGTCTTAAGTTGTATGCCAAACTCGTGACTCAGATATTCACCTCCACGATCATATCGCAGTCATTTTTATCTTCTTGTCACGATGATCTTTAAACTTCACTCTGAATTTGCTTGAACCTTTCAAACGATTCAGACTTGTGTTTCATTAAGTAAATATACACTATATCTACTCAAATCATCAGTGAAGGTAAGAAAATAACGATATCCACTACACGCTACAAGACTCACTAGATTGCATACATCAACATGTATCATTTCCAATGAATCACTTGCCCGCTCCATCCAACGGGGTCCTTTAGTCATCTTGCCCAAGAGGCATGGTTCGCATGTCTCAACCGATTCGAAATCGAATGAGTCCAAATATCCATCAGCATGGAGTTTCTACATGCGCTTTATACCAATATGACATTTAGCGGCAGTGCCACAAGTATGTGGTACTATCATTATTAACTTTGTGTCTTTTGACATCAATGTTATGAACATGTGTAATACTACGATCAAGATTTCAACAAACCATTCTCACTGGGTGCATGACCATTGAAGGTATTATTCATGTAAACAGAATAACCATTATTCTCTAACTTAAATGAATAACCGTATTGCAATAAACATGATCTAATCATGTTCATGCTCAACGCAAAACACCAAATAACATTTATTTAGGTTCGTCACTAATCCTGAAGGTAGAGAGAGCGTGCGATGTTGATCACATCAACCTTGGAAACACTTCCAACACATATCGTCACCTCACCCTTAGCTAGTTCTCCGTTTATTCCGTAGCTTTTATTTCGAGTTACTAACATTTAGCAACCGAACCGGTATCCAATACCCAGGTGCTACTAAGAGTACTAGCAAGGTACACATTAGTAACTCGTATATCAAATATACTTCTATCAATGTTGCCAGCCTTCTTATCTACCAAGTATCTAGGGTTGTTCCGCTTCAGCGACCTCTCACCTCATAATAGAAGCACTTAGTCTCGGGTTTGAGTTCAACTTTGGGTTGCTTCACTGGAGCAGCAACTGACTTGCTATCCATGAAGTTTCCCTCCTTGATCTTGCCCTTTTCGAAACTAGTGGTTTGATTAACCATCAACACTTGACGCTCCTTCTTGATTTCTACCTTCGCGGTGTCAAACATCGCGAACAGCTCAGGGATCAATACTTCTATCCCTGGTGTATTATAGTTCATCACTTAAGTTCTAGTAGCTTTAGTGACAGTGACTTGGAGAACTATATCAATCACTATCTTATCTGGAAGATCAACTCCCACTTGATTCAAGCGATTGTAGTACCCAGACAATCTGAGTACATGCTCAACGATTGAGCTATTCTCCTTCATCTTACAGGCAAAGAATCTTGTTGGAGATCTCATATCTCGCAACACAGGCACGAGCCTGAGATCACAATCTCTGCCCCTAGAACATCTCATATGTTCCGTGACGTTCAAAACGTTTCGGAGCCTCAATTCTAAGCCGTAATGCATGACGCACAAAACTATCAAGTAGTCATCGAAACGTGCCTGTCAGATGTTCACAACATCTATAGACGACGCTAGAGGGGGTGGCGCACCGAGCGGTGCATTAAGGACATAAGCCTTCTGTGCAGCAATGAGGACAATCCTCAGATCACGGACCCAGTCCGCAATATTGCTACCAACATCTTTCAATTCTATTTCTCTAGGAACATATAAAAATACAAGGGAGCCACAACGCGAGCTAGTAATCTACAACATAATTTGCAAAGACACTTTGACTATGTTCATGATAATGAGTTCAATTAATCATATTATTTAAGAACTCCCACTCAAATTGACATCCCTCCGATCATTCGAGTGATACATGATCCAAATTCACCAACTCAAGTCCGATCATCACGTGAGTTGAGGTGGCTGCAATGGTGAACATCATTATGTTGATCATATCTACTATATGACTCATGTTCGACCTTTCGGTCTCTCGTGTTCCGAGGCCATGTCTGTACATGCTAGGCTCGTCAAGTTTAACCCGAGTGTTCTGCGCGTGCAAATCTGGCTTGCACCCGTTGTATGTGAACGTAGAGTCTATCACACCCGATCATCACGTGGTGTCTCAACACGACGAACTTTCGCAACGGTGCACACTCGGGGAGAACACAGTTCATCTTGAAATTCAAGTGAGGGATCACCTTATAATGCTACCGCCGTACTAAGCAAAACAAGGTGCATAAAAGGATTAACATCTCATGCAATTCATAAGTGACATGATATGGCCATGAACTTGTGTTTAAGATCTCCATCTTCGAAACACCGGCATGATCTCCATCGTCACCGGCACAACACCATGATCTCCATCATCTTGATCTCCATCAATGTGTTGCCATTGGGGTTGTGGCGCCAGCCCTGCTTCTACTTCTATTGCTACTGCTTAGCGATAAAGTAAAGCATTACATAGCGCTTAATGATTGACACGCAGGTCATACAATAATTAAAGACAACCCTATGGCTCCTGCCGGTTGCCGTACTCAACGACATGCAAGTCGTGAAATTCTATACATCACATGATCATCTCATACATCACATATATCTCATCATGTAATTGGCCATATCACATCACAACATACCCTGCAAAAACAAGTTAGACGTCCTCTAATTGTTGTTGCATGTTTTACGTGGCTGCTATGGGTATCTAGCAAGAACGATTCTCACCTACGCATAAACCACAACGGTGATACACTAGTTTGCTTTTCAACCTTCTCAAGGACCGCCTTTGTCGAATCCGATCCAACTAAAGTGAGAGAAACTGTCACCCGCAAGCCATCTAGGCAACAAGTTGCGTCGAGGGAACCGGTCTCTCGTAAGCGTACGAGTAATGTTGGTCCGGGCCGCTTCATCTCACAATCCCGCTGAACCAAAATACGACCAAGGGAGGAAGCAATCTAAGCATCAACGCCCACAAACCTTTTGTGTTCTACTCGAGATCTCATCGAACCATCAACCTAGCTCATGATGCCACTGTTGGGGAACGTCGCATGGGAAACAAATTTTTTCCTACGCACACGCAAACCTATCCATGGTGACGAGCATCTACGAGAGGGAGAGTGGATCTACGTACCCTTGTAGATCGCTAAGCGGGAAGCGTTAAGAAACGCGGTTGGTGTAGTCGAACATCTTCGCGATCCAAATCGCCGAGCGTCCCGCGATCTCATCACGATCCGTCCCGCGATCCAATCACGATACGTCCCGTGAACTCATCACGATCCGTCCCGCGATCTCATCACGATCCGTCTCACGATCTTGATCACGATCTGTCCCGCGAACTCATCACGATCCGTTCCACGATCTCATCACGAACCGTCTCGCGATCTCGATCACGGTCCTTCCGATCTAGCGCCGAACGGACGGCACCTCCGCGTTCAGCACACGTGCAGCTTGATGACGATCTCCACCGTCTTGATCCAGCAAGAGGAGGTGGATAGGAGAGAGAGTTCACCGGCAGCGTGACGGCGCTCCGGTGATGGTGGTGGAGCAATTCCGGCAGGGCTTCGCCTAAGCGCTGCGGAAAACCGATCTAGAGGAGAAACTGTGCACCGGTGAAACGGGTAGCACGTGGCCGGAAATTCTGTCCAAAAACCACCCAATCCACTAGTATATATAGGAGGAGAGGAGAGGAGAGGCAGCCAAGGCCTTTGGGTCGGCCGAAATAGGAGGTGGGAAGAAATCCTACTTCACCTCCAATCCTAGTTGGAGTAGGATTGCCTCCTATTGGCTGATTTTCCACTTTTTGCTTTAGGACTTTCTCTCCTGCGCCATGGGCCTTTGTGGCTGTTTTCCCAGCCCACTAAGGGCTGGTTATTATTCTCCCACAGCCCATGGACCTCTTGGGGTCGAAATACCCCTCCCGGAGGCCTCCCGGTACACTACCGGCACTCCCGGTACACTACCGGCACTCCCGGTACACTACCGATGAGCCCGAAACTTTTCCGGAAACCAAACTGGGACTTCCTATATATGAATCTTTACCTCCGGACCATTCCGGAGCTCCTCGTGATGTCCGGGATCTCATCCGGGACTCCGAACAAACTTCGGTCACCACCATACATAACTCTACACTACCGAAACGTCACCGAACCTTAAGTGTGCAGACCCTGCGGGTTCGAGAACTATGTAGACATGACCGAGACACCTCTACGGTCAATAACCAATGGAGGGACCTGGACGTCCACATTGGTTCCTACATATTCTACGAAGATCTTTATCGTTCGAACCTCTATGTCAAGGATTCAGTTAATCCCGTATATCGTTCCCTTTGTTCTTCGGTATGTTACTTGCCCGAGATTCGATCGTAGGTATCTCCATACCTAGTTCAACCTCGTTACCGGCAAGTCTCTTTACTCGTTCCATAACACAAGATCCCGCAACTAACAATTAGTCACATTGCTTGCAAGGCTTATTGTGATGTTGCATTACCGAGTGGGCCCCGAGATACCTCTCCGTCACACGGAGTAACAAATCCCAGTCTCGATCCATGCCAACTCAACAGACACCATCGGAGATACCTGTAGATCACCTTTATAGTCACCCAGTTACGTTGCGACGTTTGATACACACAAGGCACTCCTCCGATATCTGTGAGTTGCATGATCTCATGGTCATAGGAACATATACTTGACATGCAGAAAACAGTAGCAATAAACTGACACGATCATATGCTATGTTTATAGTTTGGGTCTTATCCATCACATCATTCTCCTAATGATGTGATCCTGTTATCAAATGACATCTCATGTCCATGGCTAGGAAACCTTAACCATCCTTTGATCAACGAGCTAGTCCATTAGAGGCATACTAGGGACATGGTTTTGTCTATGTATCCACACATGCATTTAAGTCTCCGATCAATACAATTATAGCATGGATAATAAACGATTATCATGAACAAGGAAATATGATAATAACTAATTTATTATTGCCTCTAGGGCATATTTCCAACAGTACTGTCCTTTGGCTGAATGTTTCTGCCCACATCACTACGGTCACCCCTCTTACCGGGGGCAGAGGTGGCCGTGACACCACCCTTTTCACACACTTTGCCTTTGCCCTGCAGTATCTCTGTACCTGAATATTTACCTGCATTTTCTTTCTTTTGATCCTCTGAAACCTTCTCTGAACCTTGTGGCTCCACCTCCTTATGCCCAGCTGTACGAGCATTTGGCTGGCCATCCTCCTCCCTGGACGCACAGGCACCCACACCCATTGCTAGGTCAGCCCTCTCTGCCATTGTCAGTGATGTAGTAGAGACAGTTGCAGCAGGGACCAGCGGCATAACGGCAGCCACAGGAGCGCCGCTGCGGTATCTATCCCAGGCCCACAGGACAAAGTCATAGGAGCTATGATACACCCCATGAGGTGGTTACTTGCAGATATATTAGTACAACAACAGGCACCCACATGTAGCTGGTAGTTAACATGAGACTTTTGAGATAAGCTCTGAACTAATTCATCAGCAACTGCTTCTTCAGCGTCCTGAACACCATCGTTTGATCCAATTTGCTCCCCCACGATGGACTGGTCTCTAGGATCACATAAAGTACCCCCGGGATCAGGCTCCTCTCTGACTTGGCCTTCATGATCACTACAAACACTAGATAGGTCCACCTTCATATAATTTCCATCATACTACCATGCCAACTCGGTTTTTCCTTTTACATACTTCTTGCGATCTGGATACAATTCAACGGAAAAATGGTCTGGTCCAGCCTCCAATTCCTCCTGTTCCTTACAATTGCAAAATTTCTCACTTTTTCTTGGTGTCAGACCAGAGCTAGATCCCTCTTCAATTGGTTCATGCCAAAAATCTGTAGCATGCTGATGTATATTGATCTCCACTTCAATGCTTTTTCCAGACATCTTTCTCTGAACTCCAACCATGTGGTGCACTGTGATATTATCTGAAACTCTGCTTTCCAGAACAAAACAGATCCCACCCTTGTTTCTCTGAATTTCGTCCAATCCCTGAACCCCTACAATAGGGGCAGCCATAAGCTTGTGTGCAACCTTGGCTGCGGTCTGGACCCCAGGCTCGGAACCAGCGATCCCTACCACCGCCTCTGGATTCTTCTCTTTAGCCGTAGGTATGGGCGCCGCCGCATCCGCAGCCGGCTTCACATCCAGACCAAAATCCCCATACAATTCCTTCTCCCTTCCTTGCGGTAACCGTGCCTCAACCTTGATCTTCATCACTGGATCCACGCGCATCTCCCCTGACCTCCTCTCCAGCAGACTACTTGCTCTTCGCCTCATCTCCTTCAGACACGCACCGGGATCCCTCGAAGAACGGAGAACACGGATGGCCTTCTCCCGCAGGCTAGCCCACTCCAGCTGGAGCGCGCAGCACATCAAACCATCCTCCGGGGTGGCCCTCGAGCCCACCGGATCCGGCATCTCAACTCTCATCTCACTCACCGGCGTCGCCGCCGAAACGCCTCCGAGATCGCCGGAATGATTTTTCTGAAGTAGTAGTATTGTCCGTCTTTGCTCTTTTCGTACAGTAGTTGGTTTCTATTCTGTCATATTCTTGATTCCCTCCAGATCCAAGTTCATGATTTGATCCTTTTTGTGAGGTAAACCGTTCTTGTGTTTTCTTCTTCACGGCAAATAGGATCTACCATCAAGCAAACATTAGCAGTGTGCACATGACCGTAAAATGCATCACGTAGTATAACTGTATTAGCTATTAGTAGAAGTTAATCGCGTCGGTGCCTTGAGAGAGGTATTCATATAAAGTCAAACAAAACACCAATAATTAATCACGTGAGTCGGAGCCAGAAAACCCTTGGGATCGATTCCATTTGGAACAAAACCAAAATAGAAACGGAAGACGCCAAGCACCCCAATGGCATCCCCACCGAATGATGATTGATCATCTGATCTAGACGTCGCAACACGAGCAGCTTAGACACATTTGTCACACCAGTCTTCACTTCCAATTAACCTCGCCACCGGTAGCCTTCTGGAAAAACTATATGCCCACGTTTTTGCCATGACGGGATTGTTCTAGTCGCTTAGAGCGTCTAAACCGGATGCCTCAGACGACCTCCCATACGTTCACAGACGTGTCCAGTCAATGACTGAACAGAAGAGAGAAATAAAAAAGTGACCCAACCAGATTCCTCGTATCATCTCTATACGTCTGAGTTGTCCGCGAATTCTCATATCCATCTTAAATATAGGGAGGGTACAAAGGCTCGCGGACGCACCCGGACCAGCCCGGTCAGTTCGTCGCGTAGGACGCGACCCGCCGACCCCACCCCAGACCAACTTTTTTTGTCTTTATTCATTTTGTTATTTCTCTTTCTTCCTCTTCATTAATCACGTGCAAGTGCCCGGATGAAAGGGCGTGAATGTCGCCCAAAGGGGGAGGGTGAATAGACGCTATTAAATAATTATGGCTTAGACTGGAACAAATGCGGAATAAAACTAGGATTTAATTTGTCAAGTACAAAACTTAAAACAATTAGGCTCACCTATGAGCACCAACAACTTATGCTAAGCAAGATAAACAACTAAGTGATAGCGAGATATATAACAAGAAACAATATGGCTATCACACAGTAAAATGCATAAGTAAAGTGCTCGGGTAAAAGATAACCGAGGCACGCGGAGACGATGATATATCCCAAAGTTCACACCCTATCGAATTCTAATCTCCTCTGGAGCGGTGTGGAGGCATAATGCTTCCCAAGAAGCCACTAGGGCCACCGTAATCTCCTCACGCCTTCGCACAATGCAGATGCCGTGAATTCCACCAAGGGACCCTTGAGGGCGGTCACCGAACCCGTACAGATGGCAACCCTTGGGGCGGTCACCAAACTCGTACACTTTGGTAATCCTTGGGGGCAGTCACCGGAACCCGTACAAAAAGCTCAGGGAAATCTCCACAACCTAATTGGAGACCCCGACGCTTGCCCGGAGCTTTACACCAAAATGACTGAGTTTCAAGGCCCACCAACCGTCTAGGGAGCCAAAGCACCTAAGAGGAACAACCTCTAAGGTACCAAGCACCCAAGAGTAATAAGCTTCTCAACTTTTTTTTTTCGAAGAAAAACTGTAAGGGAAGCCCCCCATAGCAATTTTTTTTGAAATAATAAGAACCCAAATTCACGTCCGTGAGGACTTGAACCTAGGTGGCTGGGTTGTACATTCACTCCACTAGCCAAGTGAGCTAGGCTCACTTCCTTGCTTCCACGTATTACCGTGGAGAACTCAAACCGATGCAACTAATGCAATGGCAAGAACACATGAAGTGGTCAAGCCCCTCACTCCCAAATCCCACCATAACAACAAAAGCTATGAAAGAATATGAGAGGAAGAGCAAGGAGCTCACAAAGAACTCCAAGATCTGGATCCAAGGGGTTCCCCTCACATAAAGGAGAAAGTGATTGGTGGAAATGTAGATTTCGATCTCCTCTTTATTTTTCCTTAAGAACTAGCAAGAATCATTGGAGGAATTGAGAGTTAGCAAGCTCGAAGAAGGTCAACAACGAGGGAAGAACACGAGATCAAAAGATGAGATCCACCAGGGAAGAAGAACCCCTTTTATAGGAAGGGGAAACTCCAACCGTTACCCCCTCAACCCGCACACAAGCGGTACTACCGCTTCTCAGAGCCCTGCTACCGCTCACAGTTTGCTGAGTATTCCAGGCCCAGAAAGAAGGGTGGTAGTGGCATGGTAGTAACAAGCGATACTACCAATTGGGAGCGGTACTACTGCGCCGTACTACCGTCCAGATACCGCTCAGTCCGACATGAAAAGTCGAGACCCCGAAGCCAATGGTACAACGCGCGACAGTGGGCAATGGAACTACGGCCCATAAGCGATACTACCACTACCCAGAGCGGTACTACCGCTAATAAGAGGTAGTGCCGCTGCCTTGCACGGTACTTTCGCTTGGTTCTCCGAGCGAGAACAAAGGCAACAGATGAATGCAGGAACACCATAACTTCCATAACTTCTGCAAATGAGCTCAAAATTGAGCAAACTCAAACTCGTTGAATAAAGGACGACAAGAGCTTCGAATGGTTATATTAAGGAGAGGCAGTATAAAAATACTACTGATATAGAGATGCGAAACCACTATGAATGAAGAAACGGCAAAAACTCCAACATAAAAAACACCATAGAAGATGCATATGAACTCGAACTTGCCATGAAGATGACCATAAGCTCTAAAACTTACAAAGAGAAACACCAAACAAGAACCAAGAAGGATGATGCAAGGATGCAAATTGAGCTCTGAACGAAAGATGCGATCAAGCTACTCACTCAAGAGCCCCCCCCCCGATAGTACGACAATCGATCCTATAACCCAATCTCCCAACTACCACCAGGAGACCGGTAAAATAGAAACCCTATCAGGGGGAAACCTATACCTTGCACATAGTTTACTTGAGCTAGATGATGACGATCTTGACTTCCTCAAGTTAGACCACCTTTCTTGATTGCTATGGCTTGGCGAAGACTAGTTGATTGCTCCCCCACACTCCACTATGGTTGAGCCACTCTTCGGCATATCTTCACAAGTCCATTGATACCACAATGGATGTCAAGCTTCAAGCATGATCTCTTTGTGATGCTCCACTTGAACTTGCACATAGCAATCTTGATGACGATCACCACTTGATGTCATCCTCCATGGGTTGTAAGAGATCTTGTTTTTGATGCAAGCCCATGGAAAGATACCTAACCCCACATGAAAACCTTACAAACATCATGGGTTAATGCACAAAGCGTAATGGACAATGCCTACCATACCATGGGATCGCTCGATCCCTCTCGATACATCTTGTACGGTTTGTGTGTTGATCAACTTCATACACTCTTCGCCATAGTCTTGATCAACCTTATATATTATTTTCTCTCTTCGTAAAGTTGATGTCTTGAAGGTAAACATGAATGTTCGCACAATCTTGTTCTTATAAACTCCTTGAAACCAACAGATGGACTTCAAGAAATGCCTATGGACAAATCCTTCGAATATAACCCAAGACAATCATTAGTCCATAGGGATTGCCATCAATTACCAAAACCACACATGGATAAATATGCTCTAACACCAAACATATGAGAAAGAAAAGGAGGAGTGTGGCTGCGCGGCCGGACAAAAAGGGACATGCCCGTGGGTGTTTAGGGGGTCATATTCGCTATGTCCGGTTGTAGATGCTCTTACCTTGGTTGGTTCCCAACCTTCTCACACTTTCACAATGGTATGGTAGAGGAAAATAGAAAGCTTTGTAAATTTTATAATTGCCACCAGTTGTTCCGGGGTCATCCTAGGTGTTGCACTTGCAGGTGCTATATTCAATTGATTGAAGGGGGACCTCCGCTAAGAGCATCTCTAGCAAACTCCTTATAAAGGGGCGAACCATAAAAATCTGACGACTATACAGGTTTGACTCATTGTTTGGATCGAAGGGGGACCGCCGCTAAGAGCATCACTAGTAGTATAACTACGAGTTCGTGACCGATTTACGGGGTGAACCCTATCCCCGCGCCGCCGTAACCCCCCTCTCACCTATCGATTTCTCGCCGCCGGTGACTCCACTCCGCTGCCGCATTCCACCATTTGGTGCGGGATGTGGAGCTCAGTCTGCCATGCAGGCAGTGACGACGACCACGAGCGGCAATGGTGCGTCACCTCCGACGCCCCGAGGAAGCGGGCCGCTCGAAAGTACATGAACCGCGGTCTGAAGCCGCTCTCATCACTCCTCTGCCGCAAGACGAAGGAGTACGAATGCAGGCAGGTTCTCCATCGTCGCGGGCAGCTCCTCCACCGGTGCCTCGAGATCACATATGCCGCTCAAAAGAGAGCCGGAGGAGCTTTCGCCGCTCTGCGTGGTGAAGAGGGTGTTGGGAGATGTAGTAGTAAATCAAAAATTTCCTACGTGTCACCAAGATCTATTATGGAGAAACCAGCAACGAGTGGGGAGAGATTGCATCTTCATACCTTTGAAGATCGATAAGAGGAAGCGTTACAAGAACGCGGTTGGTGGAGTCGTACTCGTAGCGATTCAGATCACGGTGGACTCCGATCTTAGCGCCGAACAACGGTGCCTCCGCGTTCAACACACGTACAACCCGGTGACGTCTCCCGATCCTTGATCCAGCAAGGAGGAGGGAGATGGTGGGTAAGAGATCCAACAGCAGCACGACGGCATGGTGGTGGTGGAGCAGCAAGGTATTCCGGCAGGGCTTCGCCTCAGCACAGCGGAGGAGGAAGAAGAGAGGTAGGGCTGCGCCGTGGGAGAGAGAAATCGTGTCTCAAATCAGCCCCAATACCTTGGATATATATATGAGGAGGGAGAGGAAGGTCTGCTTTGGCCCCTCCTCCAAGGAGGAGAGGTTCGACCGAACCTAGGGAGGAGTCCACCTCCCACAAGGGAGGTGGATCTCTTCCTTTTGAATCCTTTTCAGCCTTATCTCTTATCCCTAGCCGCATGGGACCTTCTGGAAGGTCTTGGACAGCCCAATAAGGGCTGGTACACCTCCTCTAAGGGCCCATGAAGTCCTTTGGTCGTCACACCCCTCCTGGGGGTCCTCCGGCACCCTCCCGGCACTCCCGGTACACTGCCGATGAGCCCGAAAACTTTCCGGTGACCAAAAGAGGACTTCCTATATATCAATATTTACCTCCGGACCATTACGGAGCTCCTCATGATGTCCGGGATCTCATCCGGGACTCCAAACAACCTTCGGTAATCATGTATACCATTTCCCTATAACCCTAGCGTCACCGAACCTTAAGTGTGTAGACCCTACGGGTTCGGGAGACACGTAGACATGACCGAGACACCTCTCCGGTCAATAACCAACAACGGGATCTGGATACCCATGTTGGCTCCCACATGCTCCACGATGATCTCATCAGATGAACCAGGATGTCGGGGATTCAATCAATCCCGTATGCAATTCCCTTTGTCTATCTGTATGATACTTGCCCGAGATTCGATCGTCAGTATCCCTATACCTTATTCAATCTCGTTACCGGCAAGTCTCTTTACTCGTTCCGTAACACATCATCCCGTGGCTAACTCCTTAGTCACATTGAGCTCATTATGATGATGTCTTACCAAGTGGGCCGAGAGATACCTCTCCATCATACGGAGTGAAAAATCCCAGTCTCGATTCGTGCCAACCCAACAAACACTTTCGAAGATACCCATAGTGCACCTTTATAGCCACCCAGTTACGTTGTGACGTTTGGCACACCCAAAGTATTCCTACGGTATTCGGGAGTTGCACAATCTCATGGTCTAAGGAAACGATACTTGACATTGAAAAGCTTTAGCAAACGAACTACACGATCTTGTGCTATGCTTAGGATTGGGTCTTGTCCATCACATCATTCTCCAAATGATGTGATCCGTTATCAACGACATCCAATGTCCATGGTCATGAAACCGTGACCATCTATTGATCAACGACCTAGTCAACTAGAGGCTCACTAGGGACACGTTGTGGTCTATGTATTCACACATGCATTCTGGTTTCCGGTTAATACAATTATAGCATGAACAATAGACAATTATCATGAACAATAGACAATTATCATGAACAAGGAAATACAATAATAACCATTTTATTATTGCCTCTAGGGCATATTTCCAACAGTCTCCCACTTGCACTAGAGTCAATAATCTAGTTACATTGTGATGAATCGAACACCCATAGCATTCTGGTGTTGATCATGTTTTGCTCGTGGGAGAGGTTTAGTCAACGGATCTGCGACATTCAGATCCGTATGCACTTTACAAATATCTATATCTTCCTCTTGAATGTAATCACGAATGGAGTTGAAGCGGCGCTTGATGTGTCTTGTCTTCTTGTGAAACCTGGGCTCCTTCGCAAGGGCAATAGCTCCAGTGTTGTCACAAAATAGAGTCATCGGTCCCGACGCACTTGGAATTACTCCTAGGTCGGTGATGAACTTCTTCATCCAGACCCCTTCCTTTGCTGCTTCCGAAGCAGCTATGTACTCCGCTTAACATGTAGATGCCGCCACGACGCTTTGCTTGTTGCTGCACCAGCTGACTGCCCCTCCATTCAAAATATACACGTATTCGGTTTGCGACTTGGAGTCGTCCGGATGTGTGTTGAAGCTAGATCAACGTAACCATTTACGATGAGCTGTTCGACACCTCCATATACGAGAAACATGTCCTTTGTCCTTTTCAGGTACTTCAGGATATTCTTGACCGCTGTCCAGTGTTCCGCTCCGGGATCACTTCGGTACCTCCCTACCAAACTTATGGCAAGGTTCACATCAGGTCTGGTACACAGCATGGCATACATAATAGAGCCTATGGCTGAAGCATAGGGGATGACACTCATCTCTTCTCTATCCTTTGTCGTGGTCGGGCATTGAGTCGTACTCAATCTCACACCCTGTAACACACGCAAGAACCCCTTCTTGGACTGATCCATATTGAACTTCTTCAATATCTTTTCAAGGTATGTGCTTTGTGAAAGACCTATGAGTCGTCTCGATCTATCTCTATAGATCTTAATACCTAATATATAAGCAGCTTCTCCAAGGTCCTTCATTGAAAAACACTTATTCAAGTAGGCCTTTATACTTTCCAAGAGTTCTATATCATTTCCCATTATCAGTATGTCATCCACATATAATATGAGAAATGCTATAGAGCTCCCACTCACTTTCTTGTAAATACAGGGTTCTCCATAAACCTGTACAAACCCAAACGCTTTAATCACTTCATTAAAGCGAATGTTCCAACTCCGAGATGCTTGCACCAGCCCATAGATGGAGCGTTGGAGCTTGCATACCTTGTTAGCATCTTTAGGATCGACAAAACCTTCCAGCTGCATCATATACAGTTCTTCCTTAAGGAAACCATTAAGGAATGCCGTTTTGACGTCCATTTGCCAGATCTCATAATCATAAAATGCGGCAATTGCTAACATGATTCGGACAGACTTCATCATCGCTACGGGTGAGAAAGTCGCATCGTAGTCAAGTCCTTGAACTTGTCGATAACCCTTAGCGACAAGCCGAGCCTTATAGACGGTTACATTACCATCCGTGTCAGTCTTCTTCTTAAAGATCCATTTATTTTCAATGGCTCGCTTATCATCAGGCAAGTCCACCAAAGTCCATACTTTGTTCTCATACATGGATCCTATCTCGGATGTCATGGACTCAAGCCATTTGTTGGAATCCGGGCCCGCCATCGCTTCTTCATAGTTCGAAGGTTCACCGTTGTCTAACAACATGATCTCCAGGACAGGGTTGTCATACCACTCTGGTGCGGAACGTGTCCTAGTGGACCTTCGACATTCAACAGTAACTTGATCTGAAGTTTCATGATCATCGTCATTAACTTCCTCTCCAGCCAATGCAAGCTCCACAGAAACAACTTCCTGTGTTGTGCTACTCTCCGGTTCGAGGGGAGGTACAATTACCTCATCAAGTTCTATTTTCCTCGCACTTACTTCTTTCGAGAGAAACTCTTTCTCGAGAAAGGATCCATTCTTGGCAACAAAGACTTTGCCCTCGGATCGTAGGTAGAAGGTATACCCAATAGTCTCTTTGGGATATCCTATGAAGACGCACTTTTCCGCTTTGGGTTCGAGCTTCTCAGGTTGAAGTTTCTTCACATAAGCATGGTATCCCCAAACTTTTAGAAACGACAGCTTAGGTTTGTTTCCAAACCATCATTCATATGGTGTCGTCTCAACGGATTTTGACGGTGCCCTATTTAAAGTGAATGCGGCAGTCTCTAATGTATATCCCCAAAATGATAGCGGTAAGTCGGTAAGAGACATCATATATCGTACCATATCTAATAGAGTGCGATTACGATGTTCAGACACACCATTTCGCTGAGGCGTGCCAGGCGGCGTGAGTTGTGAAACAATTCCACGTTTCCTTAGGTGCGTGCCAAACTCGTGACTTAAATATTCTCCGTCACGATCAGATCGTAGGCACTTTATTTTCCTGTCACGTTGATTCTCTACCTCACTCTGAAATTCCTTGAACCTTTCAAAGGTTTCAGACTTGTGTTTCATTAAGTAGACATACCCATATCTGCTCAAGTCATCAGTGAGGGTGAGAACAAAACGGTAGTCACCACGAGCCTCGACACTCATTGGACCGCATACATCGGTATGTATTATTTCCAACAAGTCAGTTGCTCGCTCCATTGTTCCGGAGAACGGAGTCTTGGTCATCTTGCCCATGAGGCATGGTTCGCACGTGTCAAATGATTCAAAATCAAGAGACTCCAAAAGTCCATCAGTATGGAGCTTCTTCATGCGTTTGACACCAATATGACCAAGGCGGCAGTGCCACATGTAAGTGGGACTATCGTTATCGACCTTACACTTTTTGGTACTCACACTATGGACATGTGTAACATCACGTTCGAGATTCATCAAAAATAAACCATTGACCAGCGGGGCATGACCATAAAACATTTCTCTCATATAAATAGAACAACTATTATTCTCAGATTTAAATGAGTAGCCATCTCGCATCAAACGAGATCCAGATACAATGTTCACGCTCAAAGCTGGTACTAAATAACAGTTATTAAGGTTTAACACTAATCCCGAAGGTAGATGTAGAGGTAGCGTGCCGACGGCGATCACATCGACCTTGGAACCATTCCCGACGCGCATCGTCACCTCGTCCTTTACCAGCCTCCGCTTATTCCGTAGCTCCTGCTTGGAGTAACAAATGTGAGCAACTGCACCGGTATCAAATACCCAGGAGCTACTACGAGCGCTGGTTATGTACACATCAATAACAAGTATATCACATATACCTTTAATGTTGCCGTCCTTCTTATCCGCTAAGTACTTGGGGCAGTTCCGCTTCCAGTGACCGGTACCTAGGGGTGGGCATAAAAACCGACGAACCGACGACCGAACCGAAGCCGATACCAAAAAAACAAATTTTTGGTTTTTCTTAATGCTACAGTAAATTTTGGTTTTCAGATGTACTAACCGAATCAAATTCGGCAGGTTCGGTTTAATACCAATTCACCGAAACAAAAACCAAAGTAACCTCAACGAACAGCAGAAAGCTTAGCTTCTATATGCCCACTAGGCCCTTGTTCCCACGTACTAACAACAACGTAGTCAGGTTTCCTTCCGTAAAAAAAATGTAGCCAGGCTTTCCTCCCACGCGACCCCACCTGGAAATAGCGCACGCACAAACGCACGCGAGTCAGTAACCACAAGCATGTGTGGCCGTACTTGGCTGGGCTTTCTTTTAGGCAATGCACTCGCCTGGGCTGGCCATAATAGTACGAAGGACCGATCTTCTTCTGAATGACTCAATGCCATCTCCTACCCCGCCCACTCTTCGCTAGAAAAAATGATCGGGAAGCGAGCGTCTGCCAGGGAGACTTTAGTCCCACATCGCTTGGCTGATGAGAAAAGGTGGAGACTTGAGGCTATATAAGAGGGTGTTGTGAATAGAATCGTTAATGAGAAAAGGTCCATTCGGTATTAACCGAATACCACACCAAATTGGTCAGTTAACCGAAATTTTGGTTTCCTACTTTATATTAGCATTTTCGGTTTTTAGTTTTGCAAACCGAATTTGAGTAAAAACTGAACGGTAGAAACCGAAAATTCGGTTTATACCGAACGCCCACCCCTACCGGTACCATTGCAATAAAAGCACTCAGTCTCAGGCTTGGGTCCATGTTTGTTCTTCTTCTTCCCGACAACTTGCTTACCGGGCGCGGCAACAACTTTGCCGTCCTTCTTGAAGTTCTTCTTACCCTTGCCTTTCTTGAAACTAGTGGTCTTATTCGCCATCAACACTTGATGCTCCTTTTTGATCTCGACCTCTACTGATTTCAACATCGAGTACAACTCAGGAATGGACTTCTCCATCCCTTGCATGTTGTAGTTCATCACAAAGCTCTTGTAGCTAGGTAGAAGCGACTGGAGGATTCTGTCAATGACCGAGTCATCCGGGAGATTAACTCGCAGCTGAGTCAAGCGGTTGTGTAGCCCAGACATCTTGAGGATGTGCTCACTGACAGAACTATTCTCCTCCATCTTACAGCTGAAGAACTTGTCGGAGATGTCATATGTCTCGACCTAGGCATGAGCTTGGAAAACCAGTTTCAGCTCTTGGAACATCTCATATGCTCCGTGTTGCTCAAAACGCTTTTGGAGCCCCGGTTCTAAACTGTAAAGCATGCCGCACTAAAGAAGGGAGTAATCATCGCAGCGAGAATGCCAAGCATTCGCAACGTCTTGCTCTGCTGGGAGAAGGGGTGGGTCACCTAGTGGTGCATCAAGGACATACAATTTCTTGGAAGCTATGAGGATGATCCTCAAGCCACGGACCGAGTCCGCATAGTTGCTTCCATAATCTTTCAGCTTGGGTTTCTCTAGGAACACGTTGAAATCGAGGGTGACATTTGCGTTGGCCATTGGATCTACAATATAGATTGTAAAGATAATTTTAGACTAAGTTCATGATAATTAAGTTCACATAATCAAATTATTTAATGAACTCCCACTTAGATAGACATCTCTCTAGTCATCCAAGTGACACATGATCCATGTCAACTAGCCCGTGTCCGATTATCACGTGAGACGGACAACTCATCCATGGTGAACATATCCATGTTGATCGTATCTTCTATACGACTCATGTTCGACCTTTCGGTCTTCCGTGTTCCGAGGCCATGTCTGTACATGCTAGGCTTGTCAAGTCAACCTAAGTGTTCCACATGGGCCTTTCTAGAATGTCTTGTCTAGCCCAATAAGGGCTGGTACACCTCCTCTAAGGGCCCACGAAGTCCTTTGGTCATCACCCCCTCCCGAGGGTCCTCCGGCACCCTCCCGGCACTCCCGGTACACTACCGATGAGCCCGAAAACTTTACGGTGACCAAAACTGGACTTCCTATATATCAATCTTTACCTCCGGACCATTCTAGAGATCCTCGTGACGTCCGGGATCTCATCTGGGACTCCGAACAACCTTCAGTAACCATGTACAACATTTCCCTATAACCCTAGCGTCATCGAACCTTAAGTGTGTAGACCCTACGGGTTCGGGAGACACGTAGACATGACCGAGACACCTCTTCGATCAATAACCAACAGCGGGATCTGGATACCCATGTTGGATACCACATGCTCCATGATGATTTCCTCGGACGAACCACGATGTCAGGGATTCAATCAATCCCGTATGCAATTCCCTTTGTCTATCGGTATGATACTTGCCCGAGATTCGATCGTCGGTATCTCTATACCTTGTTCAATCTCGTTACCGGCAAGTATCTTTACTCGTTCCGTAATACATCATCCCGCGGCTAACTCCTTAGTCACATTGAGCTCATTATGATGATGTCTTACCGAGTGGGCCCAAAGATACCTCTCCGTCACACGGAGTGACAAATCCCAGTCTCGATTCGTGCCAACCCAACATACACTTTCGAAGATACCCGTAGTGCACCTTTATAGCCACCCAGTTACGTTGTGACGTTTGGTACATCCAAAGCATTCCTATGGTATCCGGGAGTTGCACAATCTCATGGTCTAAGGAAACGATACTTGACATCGAAAAGCTTTAGCAAACGAACTACACGATCTTGTGCTATGCTTAGGATTGGGTCTTGTCCATCACATCATTCTCCTAATGATGTGATCCGTTATCAACGACATCCAATGTCCATGGCCATGAAACCATGACCATCTATTGATTAACGAGCTAGCCAACTAGAGGCTTACTAGGGACATGTTGTGGTCTATGTATTCACACATGCATTACGGTTTCTGGTTAACACAATTATAGCATGAACAATAGACAATTTTCATGAACAAGGAAATACAATAATAACCATTTTATTATTGCCTCTAGGGTATATTTCTAACACCACTTAGATAGACATATCTCTAGTCATCCAAGTGACACATGATCCACGTCAACTAGCCCGTGTCCGATCATCACGGGAGACGGACTAGTCATCCATGGTGAACATCTCCATGTTGATCGTATCTTCTATACGACTCATGTTCGACCTTTCGGTCTTCCGTGTTCCCAGGCCATGTCTGTACATGCTAGGATCGTCAAGTCAACCTAAGTGTTTCGCATGTGTAAATCTGGCTTACACCCGTTGTATGCGAACGTTAGAACCTATCACACCCGATCATCACGTGGTGCTTCGGAACAACGATCCTTAGCAACGGTGCACAGTTAGGGTGAACACATTTCTTGAAATTTTATTGAGAGATCATCTTATTCACTACCGTCGTTCTAAGAAAATAAGATGTAAACATGATAAACATCACATGCAATCCATATAGTGACATGATATGGCCAATATCATCTTGCTCCTTCGATCTCCATCTTCGGGGCACCATGATCATCACTGTCACCGGCACGACACCATGATCTGCATCATCATGATCTCCATCATCGTGTCTTCATGAAGTTGTCTCGCCAACTATTACTTCTACTACTATGGCTAACGTTTAGCAATAAAGTAAAGTAATTACATGGCGTTTATGATTGACACGCAGGTCATATAATAAAATAAGACAACTCCTATGGCTCCTGCCGGTTGTTATACTCATCGACATGCAAGTCATGAATCCTATTACAAGAACATGATCAATCTCATATATCACAATGCATCACATCACATCCTTTGGCCATATCACATCACAAGGCATATGCTGCAAAAACAAGTTAGACGTCCTCTAATTTGTAGTTGCAAGTTTTTACGTGGCTGCTATAGGTTTCTAGCAAGAACGTTTCTTACCTACGCCAAAACCACAACGTGATATGCCAATTGCTATTTACCCTTCATAAGGATCCTTTTCATCGAATCCTATCCGACTAAGGTGGGAGAGACAGACACCCGCTAGCCACCTTATGCAACAAGTGCATCTCAGGCGGTGGAATCGGTCTCACGTAAGCGTACGTGTAAAGTTGGTCCGGGCCGCTTCATCCCACAATACCGCCGAATAAAGATAAGACTAGTAGTGGTAAGTAAATTAACAAGATCGACGCCCACAACAACTTGTGTTCTACTCGTGCATAGATTCTACGCATAGACCTAGCTCATGATGCCACTGTTGAGAGACATAGTAGTAAATCAAAAATTTCCTACGTGTCACCAAGATCTATCTATGGAGAAACCAACAACGAGTGGGGAGAGATTGCATCTTCATACCTTTGAAGATCGTTAAGCGGAAGCGTTACAAGAACGCGGTTGGTGGAGTCATACTCTAAGGGCTGGTACACCTCCTCTAAGGGCCCACGAAGTCCTTTGGTCGTCACACCCCTCCCAAGGGTCCTCCGGCACCCTCCCGGCACTCCCGATACACTACCGATGAGCCCGAAAACTTTCCGGTGACCAAAACAGGACTTCCTATATATCAATCTTTACCTCCAGACCATTCCGGAGCTCCTCGTGACGTCTGAGGTCTCATCCGGGACTCCGAACAACCTTAGGTAATCACGTATACCATTTCCCTATAACCCTAGCGTTATCGAACTTAAGTGTGTAGACCCTACGGGTTCGGGAGACACGTAGACATGACCGAGACACCTCTCCGGTCAATAACCAACAGCGGGATCTGTTTACCCTTGTTGGCTCCCACATGCTCCACGATCATCTCATCGGATGAACCACGATGTCGGGGATTCAGTCAATCCCATATGCAATTCCCTTTGTCTATCGGTATGATACTTGCCTGAGATTCGATCGTCGGTATCTCTATACCTTGTTCAATCTCGTTACCGGAAAGTCTCTTTACTCGTTCCGTATTACATCATCTTGTAGCTAACTCCTTAGTCACAATGAGCTCATTATGATGATGTCTTACCGAGTGGGCCCAGAGATACCTCTCCGTCATACGGAGTGACAAATCCCAGTCTCGATTCGTGCCAACCCAACAGACACTTTCGGAGATACCCGTAGTGCACCTTTATAGCCACCCAGTTACGTTGTGACGTTTGGCACACCCAAAGCATTCCTACGGTATCATCGCGCGTCATCGGGCCAGAGGATTACCCCCCCCGATGGAGGCGGGCGCCATTGAGGCGGCCATCATCGCGCGCTCTACACGGGAGGAGGAGGAGGAGGAGCGACGTTGACGGGACACCGATATCAACAAGATCTTCCTCGAGCAGGGACCGCGATGGCGCAAGAGTTTACCGCCAATAAAGAAGAGTGGACCCTCGTAGCCAAGCAGGAGGACGAGGTCTAAGTCGACAAGGTTTGAGCTCCTTCGCTGCTGGAGCGGCGTTGTTGCAACCCCTCACCCCCCGTCTCTAGTGAGCCCAATTTGGTAATTAGGGTTAGAGTGGCGCGTGGTCGTCCAAGTACTACTTGTAAAATTTTTGTATGACTTTTGAAGATGATCAAGTGCTATTTACTAGTTTAATTTCTTGCAGGAATGTGTGATTTTCATATTCGATTTCTGTTCTGCCGCGGCTGTTTTTGATCAGTATCATCCGCGAAACTAGAGATGCTCTAAACGGAGCAAAGAGGCTGATGAGAAGGTATAGATGATTCAGAAAGAGGTAAATATGCTAGTGATGCTTCAACTTGTCATAGATGTTCACTTTAGTGCCTAAACTTGAAAAATACATTGAACTGGTTCTAAAACTTGAACCACACGTGTAAGTATGGTGCTAATCCCATCCGTAGACGTAAAATGCATCGACGTGGCAACGTATATGGGTGATGTGGCATTGACATGACGCGGGTGCCCAATTGTACCTATGGAACAGAATTATTGCTTGATTACTATATATATATAGGACTCTATGACTAATGGACCTGCCTGCCAGTACGTCAGAAACATTAATAAACAAAATGCACAGGAGGACATGAATCGATCAAGCGACCTGCTCGCTGTTTGCGCTAGCCATTATATCAAACATGTTTCGATGATTAAACTTGTGCCCATAAATGGGCCATAGCCGGTGGCCCATTTCATATCATACCTACAAATAGGCCCCATGTCATGTCAGGGCCACATCTGCGGTATACGTTACCACCTCAACGCACTTTATGTCTATGGTCATGATTAGCACCGTATTTACACGTTCGTGTCAAGTTTTAAAACCATATCGATGTATTTTTCAAGTTCAGTCACTAAAATAAACATCTCTAACAAGTTCAAACATCACTGTTGTATTTACCTCATTCGGAAAATGCTTGGTACCCCCCGGGCGCCCCGGCCGCCCCGCCCCGCGGTAGGGTGGCGAGCGGCCGTGGAGCGCGCCGCCCGTCGCGCTAGGGCTAGCGTACGTACGTACGTTCGTGGGGTCTCCTCACCGAACGGCCGAACGGATGAGGGTGGCCAGGCCAGTGTGGCCAAGCTGGCCAGCCAGTACGGACGAGCCGGGGCACGTGACGCACCGCTGGCCGCGCACCCACGCCTGAGAGCGGCGAAAGGAGAGCACGGTTCTGCGCACGTACGTATAATTGTATAAATACCACAGCAAGGAAAAAAGCTACGGTACTTATCCGCGACGCTGTCTTTCAACAGAGCTCGCTTTTTTCAAAGCTAAAAACGGAGTGAATATAACCATGTGATGCCTGGCCGCTCGTAACCAACAGTCAAAAAAGAGGGTCACGTCACATGCAAGAGGTAACGGCGCACGTAGTACCACTTTATTCATCTCCGCCAACGTAGAGGCATCCATCCATCCATCAGAATGGCATCACAAATGAGACATTGCCCGGTCAAACAAGAGCTCAGGCGGCACATGCATGCACTGGCGCTTGACGTGGGTGACTTTTCCGACAACGATCGATCGACGGCGGACTCGGACGAGATGATCGCCTCGCAGTCGCAGCAGCATTTCCAGGATCAGAGAGCCTTCCATCATTTCACACATGACGGTGGTTCAACCACGCGCATGAGGGGGTATGGCCCGGCACAGCCTGTGCGAACAGCGTAACTGCACGACCGTCAGATTCCTCGCACGGTGCCGTCAACACTCAACAGCAGGAAACGCAAGGTCACAGCACTGTTCCCCGTTCCACACGACCACCGCCACCGTTACCCACTACTGTACTACTACTACTACTACCCTCCACAGTCCCACCGGTGAATGTCACCTCCCCCTACAGTTTGCGCGCACTGTTCCGCGACACAAGAAATATTGACCCCCCACAGGCCAGAGTCCAAACGGGGATCGTGCGCGTCCAGATCAGCACGATCCCGTCCCGTGCATGCATGCATGCACGCACCGGTCCAAGTCCAACCCATCCATCGCCGTGATCACGATCCTGTGATTCGCGGCCGGGAAACGGCCAACGCCCTCGCATGTGATGTGCCGCTGCCCCGGAGCCTTCCAACGCAGCGTCCGCATGTGAGTATGTGACCAACCAGCGCTCGTACGTACGTACGTGTCTTTGAGCGCTTGACCTCTCACGCCTGGCGCGAGACGTTCCGTTCTTATGCATGCATGTAGTAGGGGTACCTGCGCCGCGCGGCATGGGAGCACGGCCTTCCACATGAGAAAGGAAAGGGCTTGCAGTCGAACCCGTCACGTTTTCAAGCAGTGGCCACACGGTTGGGCGATTTCCACTCCCCCCCCCCCCCCCCCACCAATGGTTTTCTGCTAAAGGATTGCAACAGAGAGTTGATCATTGCTCAAAAGAAGGAGGCACCGCTGCTGCAGCGCGGGTAGGTGCCGAGGGCGAGTGGATATTGAATGGCATGGGATCCACCCGTCAATTGGTGAATCTAGGCAGGGGGGTCGAGTGGATGCCACTTGGGGATGTTGGTCTCCAACAGGACATCCCTTCTCCTTTTCAAAGGAAAATAAAAGGACATCCCCTCAGCGCTTCCGGGAGATGGATGCGACTGAAATGAGCCTCCCCTCTGGACCATGAGCTATCCAGTGAGGGCAGTAGGGCACACCATTGTTTTTGCCTGAGAATCCGAGGTCAAGTTCGAATGAAAAAACGTTCTGGCCGAAACCCGTCAAATTTGACCGAATTCGGTGGACTCGAAATAGTTTCCACGCGACCGGATTTCCCACCTGCATAGCACCGTGGTACACATGTGCAGTGGATGGGCGGTGAGAGCTCATAAAAATCAGTGCCTCAAACCGAAGCGGCGCATCACGTGAGGGCAGTGAAAGGAAGGAGGGAAGAAGCGTGGTTGCCATCAGTAAGAGGACCACCGCGAGCGTCCGTCCGAAAGCGAGGCATGCCATGCCATGGATCTGGCAACATTCTTTTCCTTTAATTACTCGCTCTCTGCAGCTTTGATCTTCAACCCCTCATCACGCGCGCTGAGGAAAGTGTTTCCCACTCCCCTCCCGTCGGAGCGAGAGAGGATGCCGTTTCTCAGCATTCATGCGCATGCATGCCTGCAGGCCTCAGTTTTAGCAGTGGAGGGGTGGTGATAGTAGTTTCAGGTTTCAACAGTGTCTGAATCCAAGTCCAGATGTTGTTGCCCATGCGGCCATGCCTATCCTCTTGCCAACTCGAGCGTGTCCCAACGGGCGCGTATCTATCTGTGTGGTGGCCGGTGGGGTGCTGCTGTCCTCTGAATCCATCGTCACACGTTCGGAGGTCCCCTGCAGGTGCACTGGCCTCCCTCAGGGCTGATTGGGCAGAGGAAACTTGATGCAGGTGAGGCGTCGGTGCCTCGTTAGCTATGGAAGTGGGAGCGAGAAGAACGCTGCTGCTGCTCTCTGAACACTGACGCCTGTTGGGTGGCTCCCGTCCCGCAGGCTGATGAATCCATAACCAGCACGCGCCTTTGCCGTGCCGGCGTGGCCCAATGGCAAGTCAAGTCTCCTGCTCCTGCTGAAGAAAACGGGATGCCATGTCGCAGGGGAACCGTCGAGGCTCAGCAAAGGACGCGCGCGCGACGGCAGCGTTACGTGAGGTGAGACCATACACACGCGGCCGGCGCCCGGCGCCCGGCGCGGCGGCCCTCTCAATTATCTACCCATCTCCACATGCGCAGCCGCGCAATAATGCTCCGGCGCCTGCCTGCTTCCTCTTGTACCGTCAGCCCACGCCATGTGCTCGCTTTCTTGGACCAAACTCCCCGGCGATCGATCATCCGCCTGCGCCACCTCTTGAACCTCCGCTCGACATATTATTTATGGCGTCTGCCGCAAACTCCAAGAGATCGCTGCGACTTCCCACGAGGATCGGAGACAAGAATTCGGGAGCAATTAACGTGGAGCAAACGGGAAGCATGTACTACGTGCCTCGTGTTCATGCGCCAAGCTGTATAGCTTGGTCCACGAATGAATACATAAATAAATTCGCTTGTCCGTGTCCTCATGAAACTTCGATACCACCAGGGGGCAGGGAGCACCACACGCATACTACAAGGCTGTAATGCACGGCGGACCACCGAACCTCCGGGAACATGCGTCGGCGCGGCGGCCGGCCACGATCCTGCATTCCCTATAGCAGCACTTCTTCGGCGTTGAGAAAAAAAAATTGATTAGTTTCACGGTACTGCTAGCTTGTAAATAAAATTAGTCGAAAGTAATGGTCTTGTTCAGAGCTATTGGTCGCCACGCAGAAAGAGAGAGAGAGAGAGAGATGAAATCGAGACGATGATTGTGCCTGAATCATTGATGCAGGGAGCTGTCAAGAGCCCTGACGATGGTTGCTAGGCGACACACTTAGGACCAAAGCAACGGTGTGTCGGTTCAGATGTTAGTTACCATTACCAAGCTGCCTTTTATTCACCACGGGCGATGCAGAGCCTCGCCATGGCATGCAGGTTCGGTGATCCCAAACAGCGTAATGATGAGCTGAGGCGTGCATAAACCAAGCGGTCCTGATGCGTCGTGGTCATGATAGCCATGTCTCGGCCCAGGTCCATGAAAGCTGAATAGGGTTCTTGGTTCATGCCAGTGACCGGTCACTGGTCATTAGGTGGTAGAGCAACGCTACACCCTGGTGTTCTAGCCGCGAATCAGCCGGGGTTTTCACCAGATATATGTAATGTAATGTAGTAGTACTTTGCCACTTAAGTAACTGGTGCGTGTTCCCCACCTAATATATTTGTACGGGGTGATTAATTAGGGCTGGGAGTAAAGCTAACTGCTTGATTACTGATTAGTGTAGCAGGCCCCTTTTGCCAATGGACTAGATGAGCGGCTCCCACCGCTACCAGAAAGGAGTAGCCTCCGCAAAAGTCTCTGTTTCTTGTGGAGCTTTGCAAGATCTGTGGAGGACAAGTTACCTGTGCGTGTGTGTGTGTGTTATTGATGAGTGAGCAAACGTGCAGCAGGCTTTGCTTGCCCTGCACTCAATCCAGGACTATGATTTTACCTGCAATTGAAAGACGACTAACAAATGCTCTCTATCTGACACGCACTAGTGTGCTAGCTTATGCTAATTGGCTAGGAGTATTTGGCTATCCGGTGCCATGTCTGCATCGCGTGCTGTGCCTAGCATGTAAACGTCTCGTCATATGAACATCAGCTACATTAGCCAGCCCTGCTACGCCAACTGATCGATCTGCGCGATCAATTGTACCGCCATGTCCGTCCGGGTTCAGATTTTTGCGAAGTATTTGAGGGTGAAGTTGCGCACATGCATCGACAGTTATACTCCATGCCAGGCGAGCCGACGTGGCGGTACACAAGTACGTGTACCCGAGCATCATCTTATGTCTCGTTTACGTTATACTTATAATCGGCGCCATTCAATATGTTCGGGACAGAATATAGCAGGACACATGGCAGTACGCACGCTACGATTGATGACGCCTTGACAAAAAGCATCAAGGGTTCAAGAATTCCTGCCGGGGTGATCATACCTCGTGACGGGTCGAGTTAATGCTGCAAGAATATACGCTGCTGCTAGCTACCAAGCCGGGAACACGCCTAGTCGCCTACAGTAGTAGTGTTACTCGGTCTGCAGGCGAAGCGGGACAGACGGGGTACGAGCCATGGGCGTGCGTTTGCGTCCGGTGGCGCTCCGTGGCGCCATTGACGCCGGTCGATCGGGACGTGCCCGCTAGCTCAAACCCGGCCTGCTCACGCACGACCGCGCGCGCGCCGTGCACGGTGTAGAGAGCGCGCGCTTCGATTCCGAAGGTTTACCCGGCCCGGCCGTGGGGACGAGGCGCGCGCGTCACCGTCACTGTATCTGTATGTATATGTAGAGAGCACGCCCGGTCCTGCCGCGCGGGTTGCTGTCCGGTGGGCGTACACCATACGTAGCGACGGAGCGACGGATTCCGCCATGATTGCGCTGATTCGCGTTCCTGTCCCGTGTACGTGCATGTGTACGCGTACGTGTACCCTACACCTACACCTACACGGCGTAGGCTCGTGTCGCGTCCTCGGGACCGGGGTGGCTATCGGTTCCTGCGGACAGAGACCACTCACTGTCGCTCGCTAGTTACGGTGGAGGGAGATGGCTCGATCGGGTTCCGTCCATACGCATGCGGGTGAACTTCGGAGATCGCCGGCCATCGGCGTCGTCCATGAACTAGTGAACCGGCGAGCTTTGAGCTGCACCGCACGGGCGCCCGGCCGTGGAGTGGCGAGCTATAGACGCGGCTGCAAAACGTGTGGCGGCAGAACGGAGGCTGCGTGACGGGCGAAAATGCAGCGCAGGCGCGGATGCAACCGCGACGGAATCGGTCGGTCGCTCCGATGGTCGCGGTGCATGTCGGTTACCGAATCCGAATGCGCCAGCCGGCGGTCAGGTAGGCGATAGCTTTCTGGTGAAGTGACGACCACCGGCAACGTGGGATGCTGCTGTGCTGTGTTCGCCTTCTCTCTCGGGGTCGGAGCATCGTCCCCACGGAGTACATTTCGTTTTTGTCTCATGTACGAATCAAACGAGAACCATATGATATTGCGATGATTCCAGAGCCGTGGTCCGGGCCCTTGCCACGCCCGATTCCGGAAATCAAATAGGCACTGACAGAAATGGACGCATTCTATCAGTAATTCGCGTTCCGGAATTCAGTAGCCATATAGTATCGTTTAAAAGAGATAGTGTTCAGATATATGTAGTAAGCAACCTAAATTATTCAAAATAAAAATAAAAAAAACTAGTGAATTTAAGTGGTTCGAATCACGATGGCACAATGGTTGTGGATGCAGTGCGTGCAGCTGCCGTTGCGTCCAGACATGACTTTTTCTAGTGTTTTCATGCTTCAGAGGTGGATTGGATCTGGGTATCGGTCTATTTCTATCCACACCTTCTTCGTTGTTCGGTACATGCGACGTATTCGTCAATTCGAGAAAGAGGGGGCTCCTCCCCTTTCTAGTCTTAGAATTTGTGTCCTGATAAACCGCAAAAGGCAAACCAATTGATCATGTGGGTACACGAATGACTTATACACCGGGACGAAGATAATAGTTTACTGTCTTTCTGTTTGCATGTGAATATCCCTAATATCTCTTCCTGCCATCCTACACCTAGGGACGGAGCTTCATTGGGGCCTAACTGAACCATGGCCCGCCCAGGATTTCCATGCATTTGCTAGTACATGCTTCGCTGGCCAGCCATCTACTACAATCCTTACAAAGTCAGAAAGCCTTCAAGGTCTCGTCCTCGGCTCTTGCACCATGGCACGAGCATGTAGGAGCGTCCAAGCAGTGCCACAACCACTAGCTTGACATGGTCGTAGCATCACTATAGAACCGTCACCTCGGACGCCGGAACACAAACGCAACAGCAGTGGGGCAACCGTCGCCGTCGTCATCTCGAGCAGACCTTGCTCGCACAACCAGGGGCCAGCCCCTCCCTCCATCCGTCCCACCCTCGACTCAGTCGTACAGGCACCTTCCGGCAAGGAGATAGCGTCGCATGGAGCAATCAAGCACTTCGTCTGATTTCCTTGCAATCTGCAAGGCATCACAGGTAATCAAATTTGATAGCATGTTTTTTGCTCAATTGTTATTTACATTTTAGAAACGGCAACATAGATTTGGTGGCCATAAGTCATAGGCAAGGTCGCAAGGCCACTCACACTAAGAGAAGAATTGATTGGTTTTCTAATCAGATGCCAAAATCTCTTCAAATGAGTCATGTATATGCTTCAGAAATTCAAATGAGTCATACATATGCTTCAGAAATTCAAATGAGAAATTTCAAAAATTTCGTGCTCTCATAATATAAGAGTGTTTTTGGCGCTACTCCAATGTAAAAAACGCTCTTATATTGTGAGACGAAGGGAGCAGTAAGATAATGTCATAATGGATTGCTGAGTTTGTCTTGAATGGTCTTTTAGCATGAAACGTAGCTGTCCAGGTGAAGGACACGAAATTAATCAAATTTACTAGATACTAGGATGCACAGTAATCCAAAACTTGCTAGCAAAGTTAAGAGTCACAAATAGTGCAGCAAGACAAATAAGAACCGATGCAGCTTTGCCTATTCTACAATAATGCATTTAAGAGTCTAAATTCGATACACAACCTGTTACAAGACATGACAAGCCGGACATTTGCTGCTGCAAACACGATAGACCCTGTTTGGATAGTCTAACTAGTTAGAGGTTAGAGTTAGAATCTAACCCAATCTAACTCAAATAAACACCTCTTCTATGGGCTAGTTGGGTTAGAGCAAACTAACCCAATCTAACTCCTCCTGTTTGGCTGGGTTAGAGTTAGTTGAGCCCCAATTTAACTCAAACTAACTCTAACCCATGGATCCAAACAGAAACAAACTTGTGACTGTATCAGGGCTTGCATGATTTTTATGTTACAAAATGTACCACACTCTGAAGTACAGATTCAGCTTGACGATTGGACTTGCTCTCCATGAGATGCTGTTATTGCTTTCTCACCTGTGGCTGTTGGCCACATGACGTTTGTGGGTGCTGGGGTAGATGAGGCAGGTGTTTTGGCACCTAATTCTGAGGGACTAAAGTGCATCCGGCTGTCCGTCTTTGACCATGATGGTATGTTGACACATATTGGCTAGATGATTTTCGTGAAAAGCTTGACGGCTTGCTCTTCTCCTATGTCTGGCAAGGCGACTGATTGGCTCCTAGCGGAGGAGACTTATACAGGCATAATAAAGAAGGTGAACAATGCTCTCAGGAGCATAGACAAGAAGAGTGGCGTCATTGGTAAGGCGTCCGCGACTGCTTAAGATGATACTTCATCTCTTCGACCACCATCTCTGCTTGATTCGTCTCCATGGATTAGGTGGTGTCCGTTTTCAATCATGGTTTCGTTGGGGTTACTTTGGATACAGAAGTGTGAGGGATCGTGGACGTTGCGTCTTATGCATGTTTCTCGGGTCGACCGTGAGGTCATGAGAGTTTTTTTTTTCACGGTGACTAGTCCGCATGTGGTTTATATGTATCAGAGCCCGGATGGTCTCCCCTTTATATTAGGTTTTAAATGTATGTAATAATATGGATTTAAAGATTCGTAATTGACGTATTTGATTGTGAAAACTTCTATTTAAAGTCTAAACAGTCACTATCCACGGACGCGCCTGGATGCATCGGCGGACGTTTGAGGGGTGGATTTGACGTATAGCGGTATAGATGCTTTTATAGAACTTAAAAAATACGTGGCTGTTCAGTTTTTGTAATAGTCACTGCTACTATGCTCATGATGCTTAACAGTCACTGCTACTGTGCTCATGATGCTTGGCTCAGGAAAGAAAAAAGATCAGTTTGCTTCAGGTTTCAGCTTGATTAGCTGGCTCTGATGTGTGTGTAGCTAGCTCGGGTGCCAAGTCTGCATCGTCGTGTGCACTCCCTAGCATGTAAACGTCTCATCATATGAACGTCAGCTACATTAGCAGGCCCTGCTACACCCTCTCATCAAGCTGCGCGAGCAATCGCCGTTTACCCAAAGACAAAACTGAACACTGCCGTCCGGCCGGCCGGGTGAACTTGTGCACAAGCATGCATACGTCCCGGGGGGGCCTAGACTGGTCCGGCAGGGCGTGGCATCGAGCCCGGCCAGCCACGAGCCGTTTCCATCGATATGCACCACCGGGTGTCCGGGCCGATCGCCAGTGAGGGGAGACGCGGCCGGGGTCCCGTGGCGCCCTGCGGCACCGTCAGCTCCGATCGATCGGGACGTGCCGGCTAATTCGAAGAAACTGCTCACGCACGCGCCGCCCCGCGTTGCCGTGCGCGCTTCCCTTCCACTAATCCACCCGGCCCAGCCGCGTGTCACCCCGTATGTACAGCACGCTCTGCTCCTGCATGGCGCGAGGGTTGCTCTCCGGTGGCGGTGGGCATACGTATGCGTACCGACGGAGCGGCGGATTCCGCCATGATCCTGTCCCGTGTACGTGCCCTCTGTAGCCTACGTGCGGTGCAGGCTCCCGGGCTCGGGTCGGGAGGCTTCCTGCGGACAGAGACCGTTCACCGTCGCTGGTTACGACGGAGGATCTCTCGTGGTGCCTCGGTTCCGAATGCTCCAGATAGCGGTGTGTTGTCGTCAAGTACCGAGCGATGAATCAGCGCTCAAATGTGCGGTACTGCCCGAGCCCGGCGAGTGAAAATGCATGCGCTGCGCGGATTCAAACGCAACGGGATACGTCGTTCATTCCCGATCGCAGCGCGTGTCGGTGAGTCCATGCGATGCTAGGTAGGCAATAGCTCTCTGGTGAGGTGACGACCAATGTGGGATGCTGCTGTGTTCGACTTCTCTCGCAGGGGATCGGAACATCATACTCACGGAATATATTTCGTTTTGTCTCATGCATGATGAATAAAACTACGACCACATGTGTATCCATGCACTAGATCATATCATAATGATCCCTCGTGGTCCGTATACGGGAGTAGTTTTTAATTTATTTTTTGCGGGAAAAGATCTTCAGTGAGGGATCTCCGACGCCTAACTCTCCTGTGAATTAAACGAAGTGGATTCAAGAACCAGAGAACTGTTACTGCTATAGTGCACACACGCACACACTCTTACACATGAACTCTACTAGTATTAATTGCATCGAAGCTTGGATCCTGGAGGATCGGCTCTGGACGCGGAGGCGGCAGCGCCCCTTCCACCAGGGATGTTTGGCCAGGAGGCGGATCCTTGTGACGGCCCCTGGGGCAGCGGATCGCGGGATCCCGAGCCCCGGTTCGTCACACGATGTGTGCACATGCCTAATCACTGTGCTACTAGGCATCGTGGTGGTGCCGGCAGCATGTTAGATCGGGGCAGTGTGGGGGCGTGTTGTCGTGATGCTTATGGTGACGGTCCTTATGTTTCTTTTCGCGTCACAACAATGCTCTGTAAGATCGGTCCTTCTCGATCTGGTCAACGATGTGTTCCCGGACGGCCGTCAAAGATCTTGCTCAGGATATCTGGATCGGTTAGATTTTGATCGTGCACGTCCATATCAGCCTACGAGGTTCTCAGGGCATGACAATGGCGGAGCTGGGTATGCGGAGTTAAAAATATATATTCTTTGTAGTAACAATGTGTCAAACAATTCA
This sequence comes from Hordeum marinum, assembly GCA_022496015.1. Lineage (NCBI taxonomy): Eukaryota > Viridiplantae > Streptophyta > Magnoliopsida > Poales > Poaceae > Hordeum > Hordeum marinum. The sequence continues at coordinate 385,007,428 of CM039677.1, read as the reverse complement.
GTTACATTTTGCAAGAACAAGGAGAATCATAATATAACTCTACGATCACCCTTTTGTAAGCTAGAAGTGATGGTACCTTGGGCGCCTTTGAAGCTCTGTCCCACGAACACTTCAAATCATCACACTTCTTCATATTTCACACCTATACAAAAAAAAATACATATAGATACTGAAGGTGGCATGGTGAACAGTTTTACAAATTTAAATGTTCATAATTCAGAAATATAGATGCATAAACTTCACCTTGTTTTGTTTGCGGTTCTTCCCAAGTTTTATAGCGAGCCAATGCAAACCGGTCTCAAAATTGACTACAATAGATTAAAGACAAAATAAAGATTAAACACTCACAAAGAAGAATCAGTAGATGGTTGAATTGTGCACGCCTCCGTTGCCGACATGTCTTCTAGATGGCAGAGGCGTTAGTGCGCCGACGCATACCATGACGCCGCCGAGTGTGTACCGCGACAGACGTGGGCACGCGAAGGAGATCGATAGGTGAGAGGCGGCGATCTGCGACGGCAGATAGCTGAGATGATCTGGTGGTTGCTTCTGATGGCCGATGCAGGCATGCGGCGCGGCGATGTGCCCCAGTTTCATGTTGCGGCGCAACGGCGGTTGAATCAGCGGAATCGTATGCTCGGTCGCTCCTCGACTTCGATCCATCCGGCCAGCGTTAATCCTGAACATAAGGCCTGGTAGCAACGTCGCAGCCCAATAAAGGCCCAAGTGGCGTCGAATCGTTCTTTTCTTCGTTTCTCATGTCCTGTATGTATAACTGGGCTGCCATACGTTAGATAAATGCATATAGGAGCTTATATACTGAATATTTATTGCAAACAACATTGGGTATGCATGGCATACCCTTGCATTAGCCTAGCTCCGCCCCTGGGGCATGGCGCAAAGCTATGTTGGTTGATGACACCTTGGGACATGTCGGCTTCTCGATTTTCATGATGGAGACATCGGTGGAGAAGGTCCTGATGGCCGAGATCAGATAATTCGTTAGATGGACAGAGCCTTGGTGGCAACAGGGTCAGCCAGGTGTCAAATAACTCTCAGGAGCAGCACCGATAAGTGGGGGCAACAACATTGGCGAATTTCATTTTTGGTGGTACTCCTTGGATGCCGAGTCGTGACTTTCAGGGTGAAACTCTAAGGTCTGACCTTCATTGGTTGTGCCTGACGATTGCCTTGCTGAAGGAATTGTTTTGAGAGCGTATACTTTCTTCAGGTGAAACCTAAGATCTTGGACTGAGCAATGACGATGCTTGTGCATTGTTCCCTTCTTGAAGCCGTTGGTTTTGAAGACTTTTTATGTCTTCCGGGTGTCGTATTAGGTGGTGGTATGTGTGCTCTTTTGAGAGGAGTCGGTCTTCGTGGCAGGACCTTTTCTTCTTCTCTTTTTTACTTTCTTTTTATTTTCTCCTTTGGTTGTCTGCATCCTGGATGTTTTTGTGACATCTTGTAGGTGCGGAAGCTGGGTGTAATTGCTATCTTCGCGATATTAATACATTTCCCCCGTTTTTTTTGCATTGAAGCTAGATGGCTTGATGCCTTGTATTGGAATTGGATAGAGTGATATATTACAAAGGAGCACAAGTGCTTTTATAGGCTATAGACCGCCCGGGTCGAGCTAAGTAAACCCCTAGGAAACAACTAGGAAATTACCATGTACTAGACTTACACTTGTATGTACAACTAAGCAAACTTCTAGCCAAGTTTCTAGCACGGTTAAGGAAACTATTATGTTACTTCCATGCAATTAATAGGAGACACGGGTGAAGCCTACAATCTCCCTCTCTACCCTGTCGAATGTGTGGGATGTTGATGATCCTAACCTTGTCGTGCAGCTCTTCGGACCGGACGCGGCCAAGAGCCTTTGTCAGGATGTCTGTCTTCTGCTCAGCAGTCCTGATGAACTTCACGTCCATCGTGCCTTTCTCGATGCATTCATGTATGCAAGGATAGCGAAGATCAATGTGCTTGTTGCGGTCATTAAGCATCGGGTTCTTGCAGAGGGAAATCGCTGACTTGTTGCCAACGAAGATGAGCACAGGGATGGTGTCTTGGTTCAGCATCTCGCTGACAAGGCCAGCTAGTCAAATTCCCTAACATACCTTTGTAGCCGCCGCGATGTACTCCGCCTCGCATGAACAAGCGGTGACAACCTTTTGCCTGACTGATTTCCAGCTGATAGGACTACTCCCAAGGAAGAACAACACGCTGGAGCTGCCCTTCCTAAAGTCCATGTCACCAGCATGATCGGAGTCGCTGTAGCCAACTAGGTTCTCGCCGTCGCCACAGTGATACACACAACCATGCACAATCGTGCCTATGATGTACCGAAGCATGTGCTTGACTAGCGCAAGATGATCGCTCACGGAAGCCTCCATGAACCTGTTCAGGAACCCGACAGCCAACGAGGTGTCAGACCAGGTGTGCACGAGATACCTTTGACCACCGATGACACTCCGATAGAATGTAATATTCTCTAGTTTCTCGGGGCTTCTTTTGTCCCTTCTCGCTCTTCGCCCTCTCTTTGTTCTTCTCTACCGCCGCCGCTTGATCCGTCGGACGCCGACCGCTGCTCCGCCTCGCCATGGTGTTGTGGAATGACGGCGAGACCAACGAGGATTCGGCCATGAACCTCTGCTCCTCCTGCGATGACATCATCAAGGTCAGTTGCTAGGGTTAGGTTTAGGGTTTGTGAATTGGGAATTTTGTGCAAGAGCTCGATCTGAAGCTTGGTTTGCTTTTGTTGGCTCCCACAGCTTCCTGCTACCATGCACAATCCAAATTTCAACGGGATTGACGCAGATGAGAATGTGTTGTGTGAGCACGGCAAGCCAGCAGAGTGATTCGTTGCATTTGAAGGGATGGACACTAGCAGGAGGTTTCTTGGGTGTGCCGAGAAGGTATGATATAAATCTAAACATATGTACCTCGGCTCTATTTACCTCTTTCTTTGCATTTCTTTAACCCGGGTCAGTGCTTAGGCCTTTGTTTATCATGTTGTTTAGTGCTAAGTGTTGGGTAGTAGAGAAAATTAGTCATTGTTAAATGCCCTATTTAGTGATGCCATTTTTAATGTCCTATTTACTTGGTCATTGTTTAATGGAGCACTATTGTTTAAAGCTATGTTAACTTAAACTAAAAAGCTGATGACATTGGTCATTGTTTTCTTAAAATTTTCAATGGTTATTATTTAATAATCATGGTGCTCATTGTTTACTATTTTTGTCATTGACCTCTTTTATTAGTTTGTTGATCCCACTCACTTAGCATATTCCTCTATTTTTTGTTTGTTTAATAGGAAGGCATAAATTGTGGAGTAGTTCAGTGAATTGACTTTGAATGGTCAGGCTCAGTGGAGAAGGCATTGGCCAAATTATGGGATATGTATGAGGAGAGTAAGGCAGCTAGGACCAATGAGAATCTTGAGAGTTCTTTTTAAATTCACAACCTGACAGAAGAGAAGAAGAAACTACAGGAGAACTATGAAAATTTGTATGGTGATGTGAATGCTCTCTTGGATCAACAACAGAGGGCTGTGGATAGTGTGGAGGAGAACAACTTGAGGGCAGAGCTGTCAAAGAAAGGGAAAGACAATACCAATCCGCGGCAGAAGTATGATGTTCTTAAGAACCTGACAACTGCTCAAGCCAATGTGATTAGGAACTTGAAGCACGATCATTTGAAGAAGAAGGAAAGGCTGACAAAAGAGAGGCATAAACTGTAGTATCACATTTTTGAGCTTCAGAAGTGTGAGTAAAAGACGAAGTTGAAGATTCAGGGGGTGAAGGCCATGTTAGAGGAGTAGGATGCTTCTAGTATGATAACCATATATCATCATGCAGATGGTGATCATCTGTCTAGTAATTTAGCATGAATTTTTGAACCAAGTACCTTAATTGTGTATTTTGTGAACTATGGTGTTGGATCCTGCAGTTGTTGTAATGTAGATGATAATCATCTACCAAGTAGCTTAGTTTAAATCTCTGAACCAAGTACTTTATGAATGATGAATGTCAGTCCAATTTGTTGTTTTATGGTGCATGAGATTAGGGTCACAATTTGTTTTGTGAACCAATTACTTTATGAATGATGTTTTGTGAACCAAGTACAAAATGACCCTAGGGTATCATTTACCCTCATTTCATTGACGTTTCGACAAAATGACCCTAGGGTGTCATTTACCCTCATGTCATCGATGTTTCAACCAAATTACCCTAGGGTATCATTTACCCTCATTTCATCGATGTTTCAACAAAATGACCCTAGGGTATCATTTACCCTCATTTCACAAAATGAGAGCAAGACCATCAACAATATGAACAATTATGATAGCAAGACCATCATATGGATCATCATAACAATGCATCGTATATGATCAGTACCATAACATCATAACATAGAAGTGATTACAGTACCATAACATCAATACCACCATAACATCAAAGCACTCAAGTTGTTGCCAAAAAAAGATCACATCATCAACAAGTTTTGACAGAGGATAACCATATTAGTTCCCTGAGGCATAAAAGTAATCCTTCAGCCTTGATGGTTTCTTTCTCTGCCTTGGTGGCAAGAAGGATGCTGCTGTAGCTGATGTAGCTCTCCTGGTTGATGTTGCTAATGTGTTGCTTGCCGTGCTTGCTGGAGCTCTTGAGGTGCCTGCTGCAGCTGTTGTAGCTCTCCTGGTTGTTGCAGCTGATGTGTTGATTGCCCTGCTTGCTGGAGCTCTTGAGATGCCTGCTGCAACTGTTGAAGCTCTCCTGGTTGCCGCAGTTAATGTGCTGCTTGTACCGCTTCCTTGTGTAGTTGCCCTCCTGGTTGGTGCAGCAACAGATGAAGCTGCAACAGTAGATGTGGTCCCCTCCTCTGTTCTGTTTGATTGCAATTAAGAAAGCTAGCAAGTTAATACATTCAAGTGTTACAAAATATATAGAATGGCAACAAGTATGGCATGTATTACTAACCTATTGCTTATTCTTTCTCATTGCTAGGCCTGGCTTAAGGGTCTTTTGGCAAGATGTATACCTGCTACCCACAAGATTACAATTACTACATGTAATTGAGGCCATCCTAGATGTATCTTTAGGTCCTGCTGGCTCAAACTTGCTCCTTCCCCTCTTCGTCTGCTGCTTCCCTGGTTTATCCTTCATAACATGAGGTTCTATGTCTCTAGTATTAGTCTTGGGCCAGGGATCAGATTGAGGTACAAGAAAAATGATGGGACTGTATGCTGCCAGATACATAGGCTTTTTGAAGAAGTCATGCACATTATCTTCAGGCATTAGTTTGGCTTTGGTAATAGCAGAGACTGCATGCTTGCATGGCATTGCAGTCATATCCCATTTTCTGCACCCACATGTCCTGTGCTACAAGTTAACTGAATTGGTCCTATAATGGCTTGTCACTTGATAAATATTAGGGCCAGCCATCAAAGCTTGACAGTTCCTAGGAGTCTTTCTTTGCTTCTTCAAGCAACTCAGCATATGTTGGACATATTTCCCACTTGGCAATCTGTGTCTTAGTCCTATTTCCATTAAACCCGACCATCAACTTGGTCCTAATTGCTGGATTTTGCTATGAGGCCTTTGTCCCAAAGCCCATCCAAAATTTGAAATTCTCATGGCCCATGTGTGTTGGCTGTTTGAGTGGTGTGGTTGGGACTAAAGTTTAGTACCATACCGCTAGTGGAGAGGGAGTAACACCTCTTTATAAGGTGAGCTCTTCTAGCACACGTAAGAGAGTGAGAAGAGAAGAGGCCCTCACGTACTCCTCCTCCTCGCTCGCCTCGCCATGCCACGCCTCGTCATGATGCGCCACGGGTTGCGGGATTGAGCCGAGCCGAGCTCATACCTACGTGCTTATTTTTGCCGGCCAGGAACGGAGAGTCCTTAACAGATGCGCCACGATCTGAGACGTCGGATCGTGGGCTGTAACCGACTCAAACGTGGGTCTATCCCATGTCTCTCCACCGCCGCGCATATATATACGCGAGGTCCCTGCCAACCCTAGCCGCCGTCACAACATATAGTTTCTCACCGTTTCAGATCATTGCGCCGTCATCCAAGTCTTCTCCATCCCTCCTTCCGTCATGCACCGCGAGAAGGGACAGCAGGCCTCCGGAACCCCGCCTCTGGTGATCCTGTACGGGAGAGGGGCGATCAAGTTTTTGGGGAGCACACACGCGTGACTGCTGGCAATGACGGTTTCCTAGACGACGACTTCTTCCCCAACCTCGACAACCTCTTCCTCAACGAAATGGACGACAACGTCAACACTGGCGGTTCTACTCCCGCTGCACCGTATGCAATCTTGTCCTTCCTGTTTAAGATCATACTAGAATTCCTATGTCTAGTTTGTGTCGTAGATTCGTTCTATTAGTTAACTATGCTACTCTGCATGATTAGTTTAATCTATAGTTTTGCTGTCATGATCTATTTGCTACTTATTCGGATTAAATCTTGTAGTAATTTGCTCATATTTTCAACAATCCAAAAACCCGATTATAGGCAATTTACTCCAAGTGGTTTTGCTGCGCATCTGAAGCCGCCTACCTTCAAGAGGGTGCAATATAAGAGGTGGCGCACAGTCTACTGGTTTCAGACCATGTACTTCTATGATGCCACCAAGGGTAAGCCCGAGGGTGATCTTAATACTGCACAACATGAAGCTTTTGAGAAGATCGATACCCCTCTTCAAGGGTGCCGTTCTGAGTGTTCTTGACGATTCCATTGTGGATTCGTATATGTCGTTTGACAACGGCAAGGACATGTGAGCTGCGCTCGAGGCCAAGTTTGGGGCCTCGGGCGCTGGTAGCGAGTTGTACGTCATGGAGCAATTCTATGACTACAAGATGACTGATGAGCGCTCTATTGTTCAACAAGCTTATGAGATACAATCGCTCGCGAAGGAGCTTGAGTACTTCAAGTGTGTGTTACTGGACAAGTTTGTGGCCGGAGGCATCATTGCCAAGCTTCCACCCTCGTGGAACAATTTTGCTACTTCTCTATAACACAAGAGACAAGAGTTTTCCGTTTCGGATCTCATTGGAACTTTTGATGTTGAAGACAAGGCGAGAGCAAAAGACACACGTGCTCGAGCAGTTGAGGGAGCTTCTAGTGCCCACGTGGTGCAGAAGAAGAACTTCCATCTCAACAAGTCCCACAACAACGAGAAAACTCAGGGCAAAGGCAAGTTTGTTGCAAAGAACAAGGCGTCACAATCTACCAACTTCAAGAAGAATTCTTATAAGAAAGGGAAGGGACCGTGCCATGTCTGCGGTGATCCCAATCATTGGGCTCCAAGATGTCCTAACCACTACGAGGAGCGCAAACATGAGAAGAGTGGCAAGTCCGCTAATGTGGTCATCGGTGATACTGATATGAAGGATTCTGGGTACGGTATTTTTCCTACCATCCTTTCAGTTTGTCATTCTCCAGATTGGTTAATTGACACTGGTGCTAATGTACATGTTTGTGCTAATGCCTCTATGTTTTATTCTTATCAGCTCACAGGGACTTCTCCCATGTTGATGGGGAACGGGTCACATGCCATTGTTCGAGGGGTCAGTACGGTCAATCTAAAGTTTACTTCGGGGAAGATCGTGCGTCTGAAGAACTTTCATCATGTACCCTCCATCAATAAAAATCTCATCAGCGGTCCTCGTTTGTGTCGAGATGGTTTTAAGTTGGTTTTCGAGTCCAATAAAGTTGTTATTTCTAAGTATGGACAATTTGTTGGTAAAGGCTATGAGTGTGGAGGCTTGTTCCGCCTGTCTTTGTCAGATATTTGCACTAAAGTTATTAATAATGTTTGCCACGATAATGAGTCTAATATTTGGCATTCACGACTTTGTCATATTAACTTTGGTTGCATGACATGGCTAGCCAATATGAGTTTAATTCCGAAATTCACTAATGTCAAAGGCTCCAAGTGCCAAGTGTGTGTGCAAGCTAAGCAACCTCGCAAGTCCCATAAGACTGCAGAGGTGAGAAACTTGGCGCCACTAGAGCTTATCCATTCTTATCTCTGTGAGATGAATGGCGTGTTGACAAAAGGTGGAAAGTAATACTTCATGACGTTGATTGATTACTCCACTAGATATTGTTATGTGTATCTTCTGAAATCAAAATATGAGGCTTTAAACTTCTTCAAAAACTATAAACCTGAAGTAGAGAACCAACTTGATCGGAAAATTAAACGGCTTAGGTCCGATCGTGGTGGAGAGTATTTTTCCAATGAATTTGATTCGTTTTGTGCGGAACATGGTATAATCCATGAGATGATGCCTCCCTACTCACCTCAGTCAAATGGGGTGGCCGAAAGAAAGAACCGAACTCTAACTTATTTGGTTAATGCCATGTTAGACACATCGGGCCTCTCCAAGGCATGGTGGGGGGAGGCGCTAATATCTGCATGTCATGTCCTAAACCGAGTTCCCACAAAGCATAAAACCATTACTCTGATTGAGGAATGGGAAAGGAAAAGGCCGAAACTCTCTTATCTACGTACTTGGGGTTGTTTGGCGAAAGTCAATATACCAATTCCGAAGAAGCGCAAGCTTGGACCAAAAACCCTGGATTGTGTTCTTCTGGGATATGCTTTTCATAGCATTGGCTATAGATTTTTGATAATAAAATATGAGGTACCCGACATGCATGTTGGTACAATTATGGAGTCGAATGATGCGATTTTCTTTGAGGACATATTTCCTATGAAGGATATGTCTAACTCATCAAATCAGGAGATACCTACTCTATCTACTCAGGAATCTTCTATAATTCTTGAACCCACCATTGCGATGGAACACGTTGAGAATCTTGAGGAGGATGACAATGAAACTTCTATAAGGAGTAAGAGACGAAGGACTGTAAAGTCTTTTGGTGATGATTTCATTGTGTAACTTGTGGATGACACACCCATGACCCTTTCAGAAGCCTATACATCTTCTTATGCTGACTACTGGAAGGAAGCTGTCCGTAGCGAGATGGATTCCATCTTAGCTAATGGAACCTAGGAAGTCACTGATCGTCATTATGGGTGTAAACCTGTGGGATGTAAGTGGGTGTTCAAGAAAAATCTTAGACCCGATGGTACAATTGAAAAGTACAAGGCACGACTTGTGGCCAAGGGTTATACCCAGAAAGAAGGTGAAGACTTCTTTGATACTTACTCACATGTGGCTAGACTGACCACTATTCGGGTGCTACTATCACTGGCTAGCTCACATGGTCTTTTTGTTCATCAAATGGACGTTAAGACGAGTTTCCTCAATGGAGAGTTGGATGAGGAAATTTACACGGATCAGCCTGATGGTTTTATAGTACCTGGTCAGGAAGGGAAAGTGTGCAAGTTATTGAAGTATTTATATGGCCTTAAGCAAGCTCCTAAGCAGTGGCATGAGAAGTTCGAAAGAACATTAACTGCTGCAGGCTTTGTTGTAAACAAAGCTGACAAGTGTGTATACTATCTCCATGGTGGGGGCGAAGGAGTTATTCTCTGTCTGTATGTTGATGGCATACTGATCTTTGGAACCAACCTTGATCCAATCAAGGAGGTTAAGGATTTCTTATCTTGCTGTTTTGAGATGAAAGATCTTGGGGTAGCTGATGTTATACTGAACATCAAGCTGCTGAGAGATGAGAATGGTGGGATTACACTGCTCCAATCTCACTATGTGGAAAAGGTCTTGAGTCGTTTTGGGTATAGCGACTGCAAGCCTTTTCCCACTCCATATGATGCTAGTGTGTTGCTTCAAAAGAATCGACGAATTGCTAGAGATCAACTGAGGTATTCTTAGATAATAGGCTCACTTATGTACTTGGCGAGTGCCACGAGGCCTGACATCTCATTTGCTGTGAGCAAACTAAGCTGGTTTGTATCGAACCCAGGAGATGATCATTGGCATGCGCTTGAGAGAGTTATGCGCTATTTAAAAGGCACTACGAGCTATGGGATTCACTACACCGGGTACCCGAGGGTACTGAAGGGTTATAGTGACTCAAACTGGATATCTGATGCTAATGAGATTAAAGCCACAAGTGGTTATATTTTTACACTTGGTGGTGGCGCTGTTTCCTGGAAGTCTTGCAAGCAAACCATCTTAACGAGGTCAACTATGGAAGCAGAACTCACAGCATTAAACACAACCACTTTTGAAGTAGATTGGCTTCGTCATCTCTTGATGAACTTGCCTATGGTTGAAAAACCAATACCCGCCATCCTGATGAACTATGATAATCAAACTATGATCATAAAGATAAACAGTTCTAAGGATAATATGAAGTCCTCAAGGCATGTGAAGAGGAGATTGAAATCTGTCAGAAAAATGAAGAACTCCAGAGTTATTGCGTTGGATTATATCCAAACGTCTAAAAACTTGGCAGATTCCTTCACAAAGGGTTTATCATGTAATGTGATAGAAAATGCATCGATGGAGATGGGTTTGAGACCCACCATATGAGTTTTCCATAGTGGTAACCCACTCTATGTGATCGGAGATCCCGTGAAGTAGAAGTGGGAGACAAGCTATTGGACAGCTAGAAGGAGAGTATCCCTATATTTTTTATCCCACTCCGTGAAGATGCAATACTCTCATAGTCCGCATAGCAGGTTGATACCTATCTTAATGTGTTCCAAGTGGCTTGTTTGGGTAAGCAGAGATGTTGTCCTACAGGACATCTCCTGAGGAACACACCTATATGAATTCGACTGTAAACGTCGCAGTCTATGAGAATTGGTGTTCTCTAATAAATTCATAAAAGGCATTGGAGTATGACGTATATGCTCCACCCGCAGGGAAGCCTTGCGGCAGCCCAGTATCGGTCAAGGATTTGTGTGAAACTAGACTCGCGGAAAACTTGTAGTTCAAGGCATAGTCCACTATTCAAGTTGTGATCTAGTGTAGCATAAATTTCTAAATGGAAGTTAAACTTAACAATCTCCATCAAGAATCGGTATATAAACAATGTTTTGGAACTAAGAAATGATGAGATGTGCCAATGAGACTTTGTGGGGGATTGCTGGATTTTGCTATGAGGCCTTTGGCCCAAAGCCCATCCAAAATCTGAAATTCTCATGGCCCATGTGTGTTGGATATTTGAGTGATGTGGTTGGGACTAAAGTTTAGTCCCATACCGCTAGTGGAGAGGGAGCAACACCTCTTTATAAGGTGAGCTCTTCTAGCACATGTAAGGGAGTGAGAAGAGAAGAGGCCCTCGCGCACTCCTCCTCGCTCACCTCGCCACGCCACGCCTCGTCACGACTCACCGCACCGCGGGTTGCAGGATTGAGCCGAGCCGAGATCATACCTACGCGCTTATGTTTGCCGGTCAGGAACAGAGAGTCCTTAACAGACGCGCCACGATCTGAGATGTCCGATCGTGGGCTGTAACCGACTCGAACGTGGGTCTATCCCACGTCTCTCCACCGCCGCACACACACACACACACACACACACACACACACACACACACACATATATATATATATATATATATATATACGCGAGGTCCCTGCCAACCCTAGCTGCCTTCACAAACATATGGTTTCACACCGTTCCAGATCATTGTGCCGCCATCCAAGTCTTCTCCATCCCTCCTTCCGACGTGCACTGCGAGAAGGGACAACAGGCCTCCGGAACCCTGCCTCTCGTGATCCTGTACGGGAGAGGGGCGATCAGGTTTTTGGGGAGCGCACATGCGTGACTGCTGGCAGCGACGGTTCCCCAACCTCGGCAACCTCTTCCTCAACGACATGGACGCCAACGTCAACACTGGCGGTTCTACTCCCGCTGCATCGTATGCAATCTTGTCCTTCCTGTTTGAGATCATACTAGAATTCCTATGTCTAGTTTGTGTCGTAAATTCGTTCTATTCGTTAACTATGCTAGTATGCATGATTAGTTTAATCTATACTTTTGCTGTGATGATCTATTTGTTGCTTATTCGGATTAAATCTTGTAGCAATTTGCTCATATTTTCAACACTAATTCCATGTACAATGGTCTTTATTGGTTTACCCCTCACATCTAATATCATCTTGTTAAACACCTCACTAATAGTATTGCGAACTAAGTCAGTTTTGCAATTCAAGTCCATGGCAAATCTAGCCCAAGCATCTCTAGGAACTTTATTTAACCAAGCCCAAGCATCCTTATACTCAACTTTAAGAGCATCCATTGTAGCAATATGGTCATGTTCAATGTAGGAGTAACTTTCCTTATCCATGTACTTCTTTAATTCTGCCCCTCCCCTAAAACCAACCGTCTGAAAATTTTGATAGATGTGTCTAAGGCAGAATCTTTGGTTGCAATTAGGGAAAGCATGGCTCATAGCTTTGAGAAGACCCTATGAGTAATAAGCTATGAATATCAACTAGCTACTAGCAATGGATAGCAACTACTATTAAGAACAAAGAAGGTACCTTCTGCCTATCAGAGATTATGGTGTAATAACCAAATCTCCCTGCTTCTCCACCAATTGTTGTCTTTAATTCATTGAGGAACCAGGTCCAACTATTTGTGTATTATTTGTCCACAACTCCAAAAGCAATGGGATAGATGTTATTATTCCCATCCCTTCCTATGGTAGCAAGTATTTGTTGGCCAGTAGACAACTTGATGAAGCAGCCATCCACACCTGGCATGACACAAAACACATGTTAAAAATGAAGCATGCAGTACTAAGGCTGCAACATAGTTCAATAGCATAGTAATCACCTATGAATGGTCTGCAACCATTTAGAAATCCTTCCTTGCAAGCTTTCAAACAGATGAACAAACCATGGAACCTTGGATTCTTGCTTGGACGCTCTTTTAGGAACTTAGTAGTGACAATGCACCTACTACCTGGATTTGTGTCTAACACAGCCTGCAAGTAATCCCTTATTCTTGTGTATTGCCCCCTCTGATCTCCTTTCACCATGTTAATAGCATTGTTCTTAGCCCTGTAGGCCATATGAGTGCTGATCTCACCTCCATACTTGCTCTTAAGATTTTGAATTATTGTACCTATGGATGTGTTCAAGTCTGTTCTTACTGCTTCTAAAACCCGATGTGTGACCCACTTTGTAGTCACCTTGGTGCTCTGTGCTATAGTTGGACATGTGTGCACCAAATTGGTTTTCCTAATGTAGAAAGTCCTCTCTTTTCCCACCACTGAAGCTGCAATGAAGAAATGGCAGTCTTCATGTGTGCACATAGCTATAATTTTGTCATTGCAGTTCCTATGAAACTGATAATTCATGTTTTGTGTTATGTGAAATGTGAGAAGTGCCTTTCTAAATTGATACACATCATGAAAACAAAGCATCTTAACAAACTGCAGCTCTAGGTTCTCTTTATCCTCAGAATACCATATCCTTGGCCTTGGTTTATTTGCCCTACTCTTATTGGCAAGCACAAATGGCAAGGGTACAACCCCATCATCTTCCTCGTCCCTGAAATCACTAGGATCCTCATCCTCATGACAAGATGGAACCCAGACATCCTCAAACTCTTGCTCCAACCTAGCATGTGATCTTGTGGTTGGTCCCTTTCTTACCCTCAACTTATTCCTCTTTGGCTCCTCTGGTACCACCTCCTCTTGAACACCCTCATCATCCCCATGCTCATATTGCTCTGCATGTCCCTCTTGCACTTCCTCTTCTTCCAGCTCATAAGGTTCTTCAATATCAATGTTGTTGGAAATATGCCCTAGAGGCAATAATAAAATGGTTATTATTGTATTTCCTTGTTCATAATAATTGTCTATTGTTCATGGTATAATTGTGTTAACCGGAAACCATAATACATGTGTGAATACATAGACCACAACATGTCCCTAGTGAGCCTCTAGTTGACTAGCTCGTTGATCAATAGATGGTCACGGTTTCATGACCATGGACATTGGATGTCGTTGATAACGGGATCACATCATTAGGAGAATGATGTGATGGATAAGACCCAATCCTAAGCATAGCACTAGATCGTGTAGTTCGTCTGCTAAAGCTTTTCAATGTCAAGTATCGTTTCCTTAGACCATGAGATTGTGCAACTCCCGGATACCGTAGGAATGCTTTGGGTGTGCCAAACGTCACAACGTAACTGGGTGGTTATAAAGGTGCACTACGGGTATCTCCGAAAGTATCTGTTGGGTTGGCACGAATCGAGACTGGGATTTGTCACTCCGTGTGACGGAGAGGTATCTCTGGGCCCACTCGGTAAGACATCATCATAATGAGCTCAATGTCACCAAGGAGTTAGTCACGGGATGATGTATTACGGAACGAGTAAAGAGACTTTCCGGTAATGAGATTGAACAAGGTATAGAGATACCGACGATCGAATCTCGGGCGAGTATCATACCGATAGACAAAGGGAATTGTATACGGGATTGATTGAATCCCCAACATCGTGGTTCATCCGATGAGATCATCGTGGAGCATGTGGGAGCCAACATGGGTATCCAGATCCCGCTATTGGTTATTGGCCGGAGAGGTGTCTTGGTCATGTCCACGTGTCTCCCGAACCCGTAGGGTCTACACACTTAAGGCGATGATGCTAGGGTTATAGGGAAATGGTATACATGATTACTGAAGGTAGTTCGGAGTCCCGGATGAGATCCCGGATGTCACGAGGAGCTCCGGAATGGTCCGGAGGTAAAGATTGATATATAGGAAGTCCAGTTTTGGTCACCGGAAAGTTTTCGGGCTCATCAATAGTGTACCGGGAGTGCCGGGAGGGTGCCGGAGGACCCCCGGGAGGGGTGTGACGACCAAAGGACCACATGGGCTGTTAGATAAAGTGTGACAGCCCTTATTGGGCTGGGAAAGACTTTTGCTAAAGGCCCATGCGGCTAGGGATAAGAGATAGGGCCAAAAAGGATTTAAAAGGAGGAGATCCACCTCCCTTGTGGGAGGTGGACTCTCCCTTTAAATCGGCTGAACCTCTCCTCTTTGGAGTAGAGGCCAAGCCAGCCCTCCACATCCCTCCTCCTCTATATACTTGAGGTTTTGGCTGTTTTGAGACAAGATTTGATCTCTCTCTCACGGCGAAGCCCTACCTCTCTTCTTCCTCCTCCGAAGCGCTTAGGCGAAGCCCTGTCGGAATACCTTGCTACTCCACCACCACCAGGCTGTCGTGCTGCTGTTGGAGCCCTTCCCCAACCTCTCTTTCCTCCTTGCTGGATCAAGGCGTAGGAGACGTCACCGGGCTGCACGTGTGTTGAACGCGGAGGTGTCGTCCGTTCGGCACTTGATCGGATCTACCGCGATCTGAATCGCTGCGAGTACGACTCCATCAACCGCGTTCTTGTAACGCTTCCGCTTAGCGATCTTCAAAGGTATGAAGATGCAATCTCTCCCCTCTCGTTGCTGGTTTCTCCATGGATAGATCTTGGTGATCGTAGGAATTTTTTTGATTTACTACTACGTCTCCCAACAAGTGTCACCTTCAAAGTGTACAAGCGGGTCCTCTCTCTGCCTCCTCAGCTCAACCATCCTATCCGTGAAATCATCATCATCCTCCAACTCAGAGTCATCTTCAGTTAGTAGCACATGAAGTTTCTGTTGGGAGACGTAGTAGTAAATCAAATATTTTCCTACGATCACCAAGATCTATCTATGGAGAAACCAGCAATGAGTGGGGAGAGATTGCATCTTCATATCTTTGAAGATCGCTAAGCGAAAGCGTTACAAGAACGTGGTTGGTGGATTCGTACTCGTAGCGATTCAGATCGCGGTGGACTCCGATCTTAGCTCCGAAGAACGGCGCCTCTGCGTTCAACACACGTGCAGCCCGATGACGACTCCTACGCCTTGATCCAGCAAGGAGGAAGGAGAGCTTGAGGGAGAGCTCCGGTATCACGACGGCGTGGTGACAGTGGAGCTGCGTGGTCTCCGGCAGGGCTTCGCCAAGCACTACGGAGAATGAGGAGAGGAAGAAGTAGGGTTGCGCCGAGAGGGAGAAGTACGGCTGCCCTAGGGTGGGCCTTAGGGCCCATCTGCCCTAGGGTTTGCCCCTTCCCACTTCAGCTGTGCCTTGGGACCTTGTGGGGGGCGCACCAGCCCACCTAGGGACTGGTTTCCTCCCACTTGCGGCCCATGCAGCCCTTTGGGGCTGGTGGCCCCACTTGGTGGACCCTCGGAACCCTTTCGGTGGTCCCGATACGTTGCCGGTAATTCTCGAAACATTTCCAGTGACCAAAACCTCACTTCCTATATATGAATATTTACCTCCGGATCATTCCGGAGCTCCTCGTGACGTCCGGGATCTCATCCGGGACTCCGAACAACCTTCGGTAACCACATACACTATTTCTCTATAACCCTAGCGTCATTGAACCTTAAGTGTGTAGACCCTACGGGTTCGGGAGACACGTAAACATGACCGAGACACCTCTCCGCTCAATAACCAACAGCGGGATCTGGATACCCATGTTGGCTCCCGCATGCTCCACGATGATCTCATCGGATGAACCACGATGTCGGGGATTCAATCAATCCCGTATACAATTCCCTTTGTCTATCGGTATGATACTTGCCCGAGATTCGATCGTCGGTATCCCTATACCTTGTTCAATCTCGTTATCGGCAAGTCTCTTTACTCGTTCCGTAATACATCATCCCGTGGCTAACTCCTTAGTCACATTGAGCTCATTATGATGATGTCTTACCGAGTGGGCCCAGAGATACCTCTCCGTCATACGGAGTGACAAATCCCAGTCTCGATTCGTGCCAACCCAACAGACACTTTCGGAGATACCCGAGTGCACCTTTATAGCCACCCAGTTACGTTGTGATGTTTGTCACACCCAAAGCATTCCTACGGTATCCGGGAGTTGCACAATCTCATGGTCTAAGGAAATGATACTTGACATTGGAAAAGCTTTAGCAGACGAACTACACGATCTTGTACTATGCTTAGGATTGGGTCTTGTCCATCACATCATTCTCCTAATGATGTGATCCCGTTATCAACGACATCCAATGTCCATGGTCAGGAAACCGTGACCATCCAACGAGCTAGCCAACTAGAGGCTCACTAGGGACACATTGTGGTCTATGTATTCACACATGCATTATGGTTTCCGGTTAACACAATTATAGCATGAACAATAGACAATTATCATGAACAAGGAAATACAATAATAACCATTTTATTATTGCCTCTAGGGCATATTTCCAACAGTCTCCCACTTGCACTAGAGTAAATAATCTAGTTACATTGTGATGAATCGAACACCCATAGCATTCTGGTGTTGATCATGTTTTGCTCGTTAGAGAGGTTTAGTCAACGGATCTGCGACATTCAGATCCGTATGCACTTTACAAATATCTATATCTCCCTCCTGAATGTAATCATAGATGGAGTTGAAGCGGCGCTTGATGTGTGTTGTCTTCTTGTGAAACCTAGGCTCCTTCGCAAGGGCAATAGCTCCAGTGTTGTCACAGAATAGAGTCATCGGGCCCGACGCACTTGGAATTACTCCTAGGTCGGTGATGAACTCCTTCATCCAGACTCCATCCTTTGCTGCTTACGAAGCAGCTATGTACTCCGATTCACATGTAGATGCCGCCATGATGCTTTGCTTGCTGCTGCACCAGCTGACTGCCCCTTTGTTCAAAATATACACGTATCCGATTTGCGACTTGGAGTCGTTCGGATCTGTGTCGAAGCTAGCATCGACATAACCCTTTACGACGAGCTCTTGGGCACCTCCATATACGAGAAACATGTCCTTTGTCCTTTTCAGGTACTTCAGGATATTATTGACCGCTGTCCATTGTTCTGCTCTGGGATCACTTTGGTACCTCCCTACCAAACTTATGGTAAGGTTCACATCAGGTCTGGTACACAACATGGCATACATAATAGAGCCTATGGCTGAAGCATAGGGGATGACACTCATCTCTTCTCTATCCTTTGTCGTGGTCGGGCATTGAGTCATACTCAATCTCACACCCTGTAACATAGGCAAGAACCCCTTCTTGGACCGATCCATATTGAAGTCTTCAATATTTTGTCAAGGTATGTGCTTTGTGAAAGACCTATGAGGCATCTCGATCTATCTCTATAGATCTTGATGCCTAATATGTAAGCAGCTTCTTCAAGGTCCTTCATTGAAAAACATTTATTCAAGTAGGCCTTTACACTTTCCAAAAGTTCTATATCATTTCCCATTATCAGTATGTCATCCACATATAATATGAGAAATGCTACAGAGCTCCCACTCACTTTCTTGTAAATACAGGGTTCTCCATAAACCTATACAAACCCAAACGCTTTAATCACCTCACTAAAACGAATGTTCCAACTTCGAGATGCTTGCACCAGCCCATTGATGGGGCGCTGGAGCTTGCATACTTTGTTAGCATCTTTAGGATCGACAAAACCTTCTGGCTGCATCATATACAGTTCTTCCGTAAGGAAGCCATTAAGGAATGCCGTTTTGACGTCCATTTGCCAGATCTCATAATCATAAAATGCGGCAATTGCTAACATGATTCGGATAGCCTTTAGCATCGCTACAGGTGAGAAAGTCTCATCGTAGTCAACTCATTGAACTTGTCGATAACCCTTAGCGACAAGCCGAGCCTTATAGACGATCACATTACCATCCGCCTCAGTCTTCTTCTTAAAGATCCATTTATTTTCAATGGCTCGCTTATCATCAGGCAAGTCCACCAAAGTCCACACTTTGTTCTCATACATGGATCCTATCTCGGTTTTCATGGCTTCAAGCCATTGTTGGAATCCGGGCCCGCCATCGCTTCTTCATAGTTTGAAGGTTCACTGTTGTCCAACAACATGATCTCCAGGACAGGGTTGTCGTACCACTCTGATGCGGAACGTGTCCTAGTGGACCCTCGACATTCAATAGTAACTTGATCTGAAGTTTCATGATCGCCATCATTAGCTTCCTCTCTAGCCGGTGTAGGCTCCACAGAAACAACTTCCCGTGTTGTGCTACTCTCCGGTTCGAGTGGAGGTACAATTACCTCATCAAGTTCTATTTTCCTCCCACTTATTTCTTTCGAGAGAAACTCTTTCTCGAGAAAGGATCCATTCTTGGCAATAAAGACTTTGCCTTCGGATCGTAGGTAGAAGGTATAACCAATAGTCTCTTTGGGATATCCAATGAAGACGCACTTTTCCGCTTTGGGTTCGAGCTTCTCAGGTTGAAGTTTCTTCACATAAGCATCGCATCCCCAAACTTTTAGAAACGACAGCTTAGGTTTCTTTCCAAACCATAATTCATACGGTGTCGTCTCAACGGACTTTGACAGTGCCCTATTTAAAGTGAATGCGACAGTCTCTAATGCATATCCCCAAAATGATAGCGGTAAGTCGGTAAGAGACATCATAGATCGCACCATATCCAATAGAGTGCGATTACAACGTTCAGACACACTATTTCGCTGAGGTGTGCCAGGCGGCATGAGTTGTGAAACAATTCCACATTTCCTTAGGTGCGTGCCAAACTCATGACTTAAATATTCTTCACCACGATCAGATCGTAGGCACTTTATTTTCCTGTCACGTTGATTCTCTACCTCACTCTAAAATTCCTTGAACCTTTCAAAGGTTTTAGACTTGTGTTTCATTAAGTAGACATACCCATATCTGCTCAAGTCATCAGTGAGGGTGAGAAAATAATGGTAGCCACCGCGAGCCTCGACGTTCATTGGACCGCATACATCAGTATGTATTATTTCCAACAAGTCAGTTGCTTGCTCCATTGTTCCGGAGAACGGAGTCTTGGTCATCTTGCCCATGAGGCATGGTTCGCACGTGTCAAATGATTCAAAATCAAGAGACTCCAAAAGTCCATCAGCATGGAGCTTCTTCATGCGTTTGACACCAATATGACCAAGGCGGCAGTGCCACATGTAAGTGGGACTATCGTTATCAACCTTACACTTTTTGGTACTCACACTATGAATATGTGTAACATCACGTTCGAGATTCATCAAAAATAAACCATTGACCAGCGAAGCATGACCATAAAACATTTCTCTCACATAAATAGAACAACCATTATTCTCAGATTTAAATGAGTACCCATCTCGCATCAAGCGAGATCCAGATACAATGTTCATGCTCAAAGCTGGTACTAAATAACAATTATTGAAGTTTAAAACTAACCCCGAAGGTAGATGTAGAGGTAGCGTGCCGACGGCGATCACATCGACCTTGGAACCATTCCCGACGCGCATCGTCACTTCGTCCTTTGCCAGCCTCCGCTTATTCCGCAGCTCCTGCTTGGAGTTAAAAATGTGAGCAACTGCACCGGTATCAAATACCCAGGAGTTACTATGAGCGCTGGTTAGGTACACATCAATAACAAGTATATCACATATACCTTTAACATTGCCGTCCTTCTTATCTGCTAAGTACTTGGGGCAGTTCCGCTTCCAGTGACCGGTACCCTTGCAATAAAAGCACTCAATCTTAGGCTTGGGTCCATTCTTGTTCTTCTTCCCGGCAACTTGCTTATCGGGTGCGGCAACAACTTTGCCGTCCTTCTTTAAGTTCTTCTTACCCTCGCCTTTCTTGAAACTAGTGGTCTTATTTACCATCAACACTTGATCCTCCTTTTTGATCTCGACCTCCGCTGATTTCAGCATCGAGTACAACCCAGGAATGGACTTCTCCGTACCCTGCATGTTGTAGTTCATCACAAAGCTCTTGTAGCTAGGTGGAAGCGACTGTAGGATTCTGTCAATGACCGAGTCATCCGGGAGATTAACTCCCAGCTGAGTCAAGCGGTTGTGCAACCCAGACATTTTGAGTATGTGCTCACTGACAGAACTATTCTCCTCCATCTTATAGCTGAAGAACTTGTCGGAGACTTCATATCTCTCGACCCGGGCATGAGCTTGGAAAACCAGTTTCAGCTCTTGGAACATCTCATATGCTCTGTGTTGCTCAAAACGCTTTTGGAGCCCCGATTCTAAACTGTAAAGCATGCCACACTAAACAAGGAAGTAATCATTGCAGCATAACTGCCAAGCGTTCATAACATCTTGGTCCGCTGGGAAAATGGGTGGGTCACCTAGCGGTGCATCAAGGACATACAATCTTTTGGAAGCTATGAGGATGATGTTGGGAGACATAGTAGTGAATCAAATTAATTCCTACGACCACCAAGATCTATCTATGTAGAAACCAGCAACGAGTAAGGGGAGATTGCATCTTCATACCTTTGAGGATCGCTAAGCGGAAGTGTTACAAGAACGCGGTTGGTGGAGTCATACTCGTAGCGATTCAGATCGCGGTGGATTCCGATCTTAGCGCCGAAGAACGGCGCCTCCGCGTTCCACACATGTGCAGCCCGGTGATGTCTCCTATGCCTTGATCCATCAAGGAGGAAGGAGAGGTTGAGGGAGAGCTCTGGCAGCACGACGGCGTGGTGACGGTGGAGCTGCATGGTCTCCGACAGGGCTTCGCCAAGCACTACGGAGAACGAGGAGTAGGGCTGCGCCGTGGGAGAGAGAGATGCGTGTCTCCGGCTGCCCCAAGTGCTCCACTATATGTAGGAGGAGAAGGAGGGAGTGTTGTGCCCTAGGGTTCTCACCCCAGGGGCCGGCGACAGCCCCAGATCCCATCTGGTGCGGCGGCCAGAGGGAGAGAGGGGAGGCCGGCGCCCTAGGTGGGCCTTAGGCCCATCTAAGCCTAGGGTTTGCCCCTCTCCTCTCTTTCTGTGCCTTGGGCCCTTGTGGGAGGCGCACCATCCCACCTAGGGGCTGGTTCCTTCCAACTTGCAGCCCACGCAGCCCTCTGGGGCTGGTGGCCCCACTTGGTGGACCCCCGGAACCCTTCCGGTGGTCCCCGTACTTTACCGGTGATGCCTGAAACTCTTCCGGTGACCAAAACCTCACTTCCTATATATGAATCTTTACCTCCAGACCATTCCGGATCTCCTCGTGACGTTCGGGATCTCATATGGGACTCCGAACAACCTTCGGTAACCATGTACACTATTTCCCTATAACCCTAGCATCATCGAACCTTAAGTGTGTAGACCCTACGGGTTCGGGAGGCATGTAGACATGACCGAGACACCTCTTCGGTCAATAACCAATAGCGGGATCTGGATACCCATGTTGGCTCCCACATGCTCCACGATGATCTCATCGGATGAACCACGATGTCGGGGATTCAATCAATCCCGTAAACAATTCCCTTTGTCTATCGGTATGACACTTGCCCGAGATTCGATCGTCGGTATCCCTATACCTTGTTAAATCTCGTTACCGGCAAGTGTATTTACTCGTTCCGTAACACATCATCCCATGGCTAATTACTGGGAGACGTAGTAGTAAATCAAAAAAAATCCTACGTGTCACCAAGATCTATCTATGGATAAACCAGCAACGAGTGGGGAGAGATTGCATCTTCATACATTTGAAGATCGCTAAGCGGAAGCATTACAAGAACGCGGTTGGTGGAGTCGTACTCGTAGCGATTCAGATCGCGGTGGACTCCGATCTCAGCGCCGAACAACGACGCCTCCGCGTTCAACACACGTACAGCCCGGTGACGTCTCTCACGCCTTGATCCAGCAAGGAGAAGGGAGAGGTTGGGGAAGAGCTCCAACAGCAGCACGACGGCGTGGTGGTTGTGGAGCAGCAAGGTATTTCGGCAGGGCTTCGCCTAAGCACTACGGAGGAGGAAGAAGAGAGGTAGGGCTGCGCCGTGGGAGAGAGATCAAGTCTTGTCTCAAAACAGCCAAAACCTAAAGTATATATAGGAGGAGGGAGAGGGAGGGCTGCCTTGGCCCCTCCTCCAAGGAGGAGAGCTTTGGCCGAAGCTAGGGAGGAGTCCACCTCCCACAAGGGAGGTGGATCTCTCCCTTTTGAATCTCCTTTAGCCTTATCTCTTTATCCCTAGCCGCATGGGCCTTTCCGGAAGGACATGGCCAGCCCAATAAGGGCTGGTACACCTCCTCTAACAGCCCACGAAGTCCTTTGGTCGTCACACCCCTCCCGGGGGTCCTCCCGCACCCACCCGACACTCCCGGTACACTACCGATGAGCCCGAAAACTTTCCGGTGACCAAAACAGGACTTCCTATATATCAATCTTTACCTTCGGACCATTCCGGAGCTCCTTGTTACGTTCGGGATCTCATCCGGGACTCCGAACAACCTTCGGTAATTACGTATACCATTTCCCTATAACCCTAGCGTCATCGAACCTTAAGTGTGTAGACCATACGGGTTCGGGAGACATGTAGACATGACCGAGACACCTCTCCGGTCAATAACCAACAGCGGGATCTGGACACCCATGTTGGCTCCCACATGCTCCATGATGATCTCATCGAATGAACCATGATGTCGGGGATTCAGTCAATCCCGTATACAATTCCCTTTGTCTATCGGTATGATACTTGCCCGAGATTCGATCGTCGGTATCTCTATACCTTGTTCAATCTCGTTACCGGCAAGTCTCTTTACTCGTTCCGTAATACATCATCCCGTGGCTAACTCCTTAGTCACATTGAGCTCATTATGATGATGTCTTGCCGAGTGGGCCTAGAGATACCTCTCCGTCACACGGAGTGACAAATCCCAGTCTCGATTCGTGCCAACCCAACAGATACTTTTGGAGATACCCGTAGTGCACCTTTATAGCCACCCAGTTACGTTGTGACGTTTGGCACACCCAAAGCATTCCTACGGTATCCGGGAGTTGCACAATCTCATGGTCTAAGGAAACGATACTTGACATTGAAAAGCTTTAGCAGACGAACTACACGATCTTGTGCTATGCTTAGGATTGGGTCTTGTCCATCACATGATTCTCCTAATAATGTGATCCCGTTATCAATGACATCCAATGTCCATGGTCATGAAACCGTGACCATCTATTGATCAACGAGCTAGCCAACTAGAGGCTCACCAGGGACATGTTGTGGTCTATGTATTCACACATGTATTATGGTTTCCGGTTAACACAATTATAGCATGAACAATAGACAATTATCATGAACAAGGAAATACAATAATAACCATGTTATTATTGCCTCTAGGGCATATTTCCAACACTAACTCCTTAGTCACATTGAGCTCATTATGATGATGTCTTACCGAGTGGGCCCAGAGATACCTCTCCGTCACACGGAGTGACAAATCCCAGTCTCGATTCGTGCCAACCCAATAGACACTTTCAGAGATACTTGTAGTGTACCTTTATAGACACCCAGTTACGTTGTGATGTTTGGCACACCCAAAGTATCCCTACGGTATCTGGTAGTTGCACGATCTCATGGTCTAAGGAAACGATACTTGACATTAGAAAAGCTTTAGCAGATAAACTACACGATCTTGTGCTATGCTTAGGATTGATACTTGACCATCACATCATTCTCCTAATGATGTGATCCCGTTGTCAATGACATCCAATGTCCATGGTCGTGAAACCGTGACCATCTATTTATCAACAAGCTAGCCAACTAGAGGCTCACTAGGGACACATTGTGGTCTATGTATTCACACATGCGTTACGGTTTCCGGTTAATACAATTATAGAATGATCAATAGACAATTATCATGAACAAGGAAATACAATGATTAACACTGACATCACCATGTGATCATATCATCATGTGATTAACACCCAATTAGTTCTGGGGTTTGATCATGTTTTGCTCGTGAAAGAGGTTTTAGTCAACGGGTCTGCGACATTCACATCCGTGTGTACCTTGCAAAGTTCTATGTCATACTGTAGATACTGCTCCCACGCTCCACTTGGAGCTATTCCAAATGGCTACTCCACTATACGCATCCGGATTTCTACTAAGAGTCATCCGGATTAGTGTTAAAACTTGCATCGGCGTAACCCTTTACGACGAACTCTTTATCACCTCCATAATCGAGAAATAATTCCTTAGTCCTCTAGTTGCTAAGGATAATTTCGACCGCTGTCTAGTGGTCCACTCCTGGATCTCTCTTGTACCCCTTGACAGACTCATGGCAAGGCACACACAGGTGCGGTACACAACATGGCATACTATATAGAGCCTATGGCTGAAGCATAGGGGATGACACTCATCTTTTCTCTATATTATGTTGTGGTCGGGCATTGAGTTGTGCTCAATCTCACACCTTCTAATACAGGCAAGAACCCTTTCTTGGACTGATCTATATTGAACTTCTTCAATATCTTGTCAAGGTATGTACTTATTGAAATTATTATCAAGCATCTTGATCTATCTCTATAAATCTTGATGCCCAACAATTAGGTAGCTTTATCCAGGTCTTCCTTTGAAAAACTTTTTCCAAACAACATTTATGCTTTCCAGAAATTCTACATCATTTCCGATCAATAATATGTCAACTACATATTCTTATCAGAAATTCTATAGTGCTCCCACTCACTTTCTTGTAAATACAAGTTTCTCATAAACTTTGTATAAACTCAAAAACTTTGATCACTTCATCAAAGCTCATATTCCAACTCCGAGATGCTTGCTCCAGTCCATAGAAGGATCACTGGAGTTTGCATACCTTTTAGCATCCTTAGGATTGAGAAAACCTAGTGATTGTATCACATACAACTCTTCCTCACGGAAACCGTTAAGGAAGCCTTGTTTTGACATCCATCTGCGAGATTTCATAATCGAAAAATGTAGCAACCGCCAACATAATTTTAACGGACTTTTAGCGTCACTACGGATGAGAAAATCTCATCGCAGTCAACTCCTTGAACTTTGCGGAAACTTCTTTGCGACAAGTCGAGCTTTATAAACGGTGACATTTCACCATCGGCGTCTGTCAAAGGTCCATTTGCACTCAACAACCCGCCGTTCAACGGGCAAGTCTACCAAAGACCATACTTGGTTTTTCATACATGGATCCTTTCTCGGATTTCATGGCTCCTAGCCATTTGTTGGAATCCGGGCCCACCATCGCTTCTCCATAGTTTGTAGGTTCATCGTTGTCCAACAACATGACTTCCAAGACAGGGTTGTTGTACTACTCTGGAGCAGTATGCGTCCTTGTCGACCTACGAGGTTTGATAGTAACTTGATCCGAAGCTTCATGATCATCATCATTAACTTCCTTTTCAACTAACGTAGGCTCCACAGAAACATCTTTCTGTGTTGCGCTACTCTCTGGTTGAAACAAAGGTTCAACCACCTCATCAAGTTCTATCTTCCTCCCACTCAAATCTTTCAAGAGAAACTCTTTCTCAAGAAAGGACCCGTTCTTAGCAACAAACACCTTTTGCGCTTGATCTGAGATAGAAGGTGTACCCAATGTCTCCTTAGGGTATTCTATGAAGATGCATTTACTTGTTTTGGGTTCGATCTCATTAGGTGAAAACCCATTTTCACATAAGCGTCGCATCCCCAAACATTAAGAAATGACAGCTTAGGCTTCTGTCAAACCATTATTCTCACGGTGTCTCTCAACAGACTTAGATGGTGCCCTATTAAAGTGAATGGATTTGTCTTTAATGCATAACCCCATAACGATAGTGGCAAAACGATAAGAGACATCATAGTACGCACTATATCCAATAGAGCACGACTACGACGTTCGGACACACCATCACACTATGGTGTTCCAGGAGGCGTGAGCTGTGAAACAATTTCCACATTGTCTTAAATTGCATACCAAACTCGTAACTCAGATATTCATGTCCACTATCATATCGTAGACATTTTATCTTCTTGTCACGATGATCTTTAACTTCACTCTGATACTCCTTGAACCTTTCAAACATTTCAGACTCGTGTTTCATTAAGTAAATATCCTCATATTCACTCAAATCATCAGTGAAGGTAAAGAAAATAAAGATATCCACTGCGTGTTTCAACACTCATTGGACCACATACATCAACATGTATCAATTCCAATAAGCCACTAGCCCGTTCCATCATACCGGAAGACGGGGTCTTAGTCATCTTGCCCAAGAGGCATGGTCCGCATGTCTCAACCAATTCGAAATCGACTAAGTCCAAAGATCCATCAGCATGGAGTTTCTTCATGCGCTTTACACCAATATGACGTTTGTGGCAATGCCACAAGAATGTGGTACTATCATTATTAACTTTGTATCTTTGGTACCAACATTATGAGCATATGTGTTACTACGATCAAGATTCAATATACCATTCCCATTGGGTGCATGACCATTGAAGGCATTATTCATGTAAACAGAATAACCATTATTCTCTAACTTAAATGAATAATCGTATTGCACTAAACATGATCCAATCATGTTCATGCTCAACGCAAACACCAAATAACATTTATTTAGGTTCATTACTAATCCCGAAGGTAGAGAAAGCGTACGATGGTGATCACATCAACCTTGGAAACACTTCCAACACACATCGTCACCTTTCACTTAGCTAGCCTCCATTTATTCCGTAGCTTTTATTTCGAGTTGCTAACACTTAGCAACTGAATCGGTATTTTATACCCAAGTGCTACTAGGAGTACTAGCAAGGTACACATCAATAACACGTATATCAAATATACTTCTTTTTACATTGCCATCCTTCTTATCTACCAAGTATCTAGGGTTGTTCCGCTTGAGCGACCGTTCTCCTCATAATAGAAGCACATAGTCTCGGGTTTGGGCTCAACCTTGGGTTTCTTCACCAGAGCGGCAACTGGCTTGTCATTCCTGAAGTCTTCCCCTTCTTGCCCTTGCCCTTCTTGAAACTAGTGGTTTTCACTTAACCATCAACACTTAATGCTCCTTCTTGATTTCTACCTTCGCGGTGTCAAACAATGCGAATAGCTCAGGGATCATTATCTCCATCCCTGGCATTTTATAGTTCATCACGAAGCTCCAGTAGCCTGGTGGCAGTGATTTGGAGAACTGTATTAATCACTATCTTATCTGGAAGATTAACTCCCACTCGACTAAAGTGATTGTAGCACCCAGACAATTTGAGCACATGGTCACCGATTGAGCTATTCTCTTTTATCTTGCAATAAAAGAATCTTTTTGGAGGTCTCATACCTCTCAACATAGGCACGAGCCTGAAATCCCAATTTCAGCTCTTAGAACATCCCATATGTTCCGTGACGTCCAAAACGTTTTCAAGCCTCAATTCTAAGCCGTAATACATGACACACTGAACTATCAAGTAGACATCATAAAGTGCATGTCAGATGTTCACGACATCTACAGACAACGCTTGAGGGAGTGGTGCATCGAGCGGTGCATCAAGGACACAAGCCTTCTATGCAGTAATGAGGACAATCCTCATATCATGGACCTAGTCTGCATTATTGCTACCATCATCTTTCAACTTACTTTTCTCTAGGAACGTATCAACAAGACAGGGGAGCTATAGCGTGAGCTATCTACAACATAATTTGCAAGGACACTTTTAGACTAAGTTCATGATAATTAAGTTCATCTAATCAAATTTATTAATGAACTCCCACTTAGATAGACATCTCTCTAGTCATCTAAGTGACACATGACCCACGTCAACTAGCCCGTGTCCGATCATCACATGAGACGAACTAGTCATCAATGGTGAACATTTCCATGTTGATCGTATCTTCTATACGACTCATGTTCGACCTTTCAGTCTTCCGTGTTCCGAGGCCATGTCTATACATGCTAGGCTCGTCAAGTCAACCTAAGTGTATCACGTGTGTAAATCTGGCTTACACCCGTTGTGTGCGAACGTTAGAACCTATCACACCCGATCATCACGTGGTGCTTCGGAACAACGATCCTTAGCAACGGTGCACAGTTAGGGTGAACACATTTCTTGAAATTTAGTGAGAGATCATATTATTTAGATACCTTCGTTCTAAGAAAATAAGATTTAAACATGATAAACATCACATGCAATCAATATAGTGACATGATATGGCCAATATCATCTTGCTCCTTTGATCTCCATCTTTGGGGGCACCATGATCATCACTGTCACCGGCACGACACCATGATCTCCATCCTCGTGTCTTCTTCAAGTTGTCTCGCCAACTATTACTTCTACTACTATGGCTAACGATTAGCAATAAAGCAAAGTAATTACATGGCGTTTATGATTGACACGGAGGTCATACAATAAATTAAGACAACTCCTATGGCTCCTGCCGGTTGTTATACTCATCGACATGCAAGTCGTGAATCCTATTACAAGAACATGATCAATCTCATACATCACAATGCATCACATCACATCCTTTGGCCATATCACATCACAAGGCATATGCTGCAAAAACAAGTTAGACGTCCTCTAATTTGTTGTTGCAAGTTTTTATGTGGCTGCTATAGGTTTCTAGCAAGAACGTTTCTTACCTACGCCAGAAACAACAACGTGATATGCCAATTGCTATTTACCCTTCATAAGGACCCTTCTCATCGAATCTGATCCGACTAAGGTGGGAGAGACAGACACCCGCTAGCCACCTCATGCAACAAGTGCATGTCAGGCGGTGGAACCGGTCTCACGTAAGCGTAAGTGTAAAGTTGGTTATGGCCGCTTCATCCCACAATACCGCCGAATCAAGATAAGACTAGTAGTGGTAAGCAAATTAACAAGATCGATGCCCACGACTACTTTGTGTTCTACTCGTGCATAGATTCTACGCATAGACCTAGCTCATGATGCCACCGTTGGGAGACATAGTAGTAAATCAAAAAAATTCCTACGATGGCCAAGATCTATCTATGGAGAAACCAGCAACGAGTGGGGAGAGATTGCATATTCATACCTTTGAAGATCGCTAAGTGGAAGCGTTACAAGAACGCGGTTGGTGGAGTCGTACTCGTAGCGATTCAGATCGCGGTGGACTCCGATCTTAGCACCGAACAACGGCGCCTCCGCGTTCAACACACGTGCAGCCCAGTGACGTCTCCTATGACTTGATCCAGCAAGGAGGAAGGAAAGGTTGAGGAAGAGCTCCGGCAGCACAACGGCATGGTGACGGTGGAGCTGCGTGGTCTCC
The DNA here is from genome assembly GCA_022496015.1 of Hordeum marinum. Taxonomy (NCBI): domain Eukaryota; kingdom Viridiplantae; phylum Streptophyta; class Magnoliopsida; order Poales; family Poaceae; genus Hordeum; species Hordeum marinum. Next base: position 384,977,498 of record CM039677.1, on the reverse strand, counting down.
GGCAGGGCTTCGCCAAGCATTACGGAGAACGAGGAGAGGGAGAAGTAGGGTTGCGCCGAGAGGGAAGAAACTTTTGTTCTTGGCAGCCCAAAACCCACAATATATAAGAGGAGAGGGAGGAGGGAGGGCTGCGCCCTAGGGTTTCCACCCTAGGGTGGTGCGGCATCCACCAGATCCATCTGGCCAGCGACCAAGAGGGAGAGGGGTGCGGCTGCCCTAGGGTGGGCCTTAGGGCCCATCTGCCCTAGGGTTTGCCCCCCTCCCACTTCAGCTGTGCCTTGGGCCCTTGTGGGGGTGCACCAGCCCACCTAGGGGCTGGTTCCCTCCCACTTGCGGCCCATGCAGCCCTCTGGGGCTGGTGGCCCCACTTGGTGGACCCCCGGAACCCTTCCGGTGGTCCTGGTACGTTACCGGTAATTCTCGAAACATTTCCGGTGACCAAAACCTCACTTCCTATATATGAATCTTTACCTCTGGACCATTTCGTAGCTCCTCGTGACGTTCGGGATCTCATCCGGGACTCCGAACAACCTTCGGTAACCACGTACACTATTTCCCTATAACCCTAGCGTCATCAGACCTTAAGTGTGTAGACCCTACGGGTTCGGGAGACACGTAGACATGACCGAGACACCTCTTCGGTTAATAACCTGTTGGAAATATGCCTTAGAGGCAATAATAAATTGGTTATTATCATATTTCCTTGTTCATGATAATCGTTTATTATCCATGCTATAATTGTGTTGATAGGAAACTCAGATACATGTGTGGATACATAGACAACACCATGTCCCTAGTAGGCCTCTAATAGACTAGCTCGTTGATCAAAGATGGCTATGGTTTACTAGTCATGGGCATGAGATGTCATTTCATAATGGGATCACATCATTAGGATAATGATGTGATGGACAAGACCCAAACTATAAACGTAGCATATGATCGTGTCAGTTTATTGCTACTATTTTCTGCATGTCAAGTATTTGTTCCTATGACCATGAGATCATGCAACTCACTGACACCGGAGGATTACCTTGTGTGTATCAAATGTCGCAATGTAACCGGGTGACTATAAAGGTGCTCTACAGGTATATCCGAGGGTGTCTGTTGGGTTGGCATGGATCAAGATTGAGATTTTTTACTCCGTGTGACGGAAAGGTATCTCAGGGCCCACTCAGTAATACAACATCACAATAAGCCTTGCAAGCCATGTGACTAAGTGTTAGTCACGGGATCTTGTATTACGGAACGAGTAAAGAGACTTACCGGTAACGAGGTTGAACTAGGTATGGAGATACCGACGATCGAATCTCGGGCAAGTAACATGCCGAAGAACAAAGGGAACATCATACGGGATTAACTGAATCCTTGACATAGAGGTTCGAGCAATAAAGATCTTCATAGAATATGTAGGAACCAATATGGGCATCCAGGTTCGGCTATTGGTTATTGACCATAGAGGTGTCTCGGTCATGTCTACATAGTTCTGGAACCCGCAGGGTCTACACACTTGAGGTTCGGTGACGTTTTCGTAGTAGAGTTATGTATGGTGGTGACCGAAGGTTGTTAGGAGTCTCGGATGAGATCCTGGACATCACGAGGATCTCCGGAATGGTCCAGAGGTAAAGATTGATATATAGGAAGTCCTGTTTTGGTCGCGGAAAAGTTTCGGTCTCATCGGTAGTGTACCGGGGGACCATCGGGAGAGGTATTTCGACCCAAGAGGCTACATGGGCTGTGGGAGGAGGTAAACCATCCCTTGGTGGGCTGGCGGAAGCCTCCTCTAAGGGCCCATGCGGCTGGAGTGGTTTGAGAAGGAAAAAAATCCAAAGGTGGAGAGGTGAAAAGAGTTTCCAAGTGGAAAGGAGGAATCCTACTCCTAATAGGATTGGAGTAGGACTCCTCCACCTCCAATTTCGACCAAACCATGAGGGTTTGAGGCTGCCTCCTCCCCTCCCTACCTCCTATATATACTAGAGGATTTATAGGAAAAAGCTAACCCTAATAGCCACATGCTACCTCTCCTCTAGATCATAGTTTCTCCTCCAGATCGGTTTTCTACAGTGGTTAGGCAAAGCCCTGCCGAAATAGCTCCATCACAATCGCCGTAACGCCGTCGCGCTATCGGAGAACTCGTCTACCTCTCTGTCCCTCTTTCTGGATCAAGAAGGCGGAGATCGTCATCGAGCTGTACGTGTGCTGAACGCGGAGATGTCGTCCGTTCGGCGCTAGATCGGAAGGACCGTGATCAAGATCGCGAGACGGATCGTGATGAGTTCGCAGGACGGATCGTGATGAGTTCGGGGGACGGGTCATTATTGGATCGCGGGACGGATCGTGATGAGATCGCGAGACGCTCAACGATTTGGATCGTGAAGACGTTCGACTACACCAACCGTGTTTCTTAACGCTTCCCGCTTAGCGATCTACCAGGGTATGTAGATCCACTCTCCCTCTCGTAGATGCTCATCACCATGGATAGATCTTGCATGTGCATAGGATTTTTTTCCCGTGCAACGTTCCCCAACAGTGGCATCATGAGCTAGGTCTATGTGTAGATGAGATCTCGAGTAGAACACAAAGAGTTTGTGGGCGTTGATGCTTAGATTGCTTCCTCCCTTGGCCGTGTTTTGGTTTAGCGTTATTGTGGGATGAAGCAGCCCGGACCAACCTTACTCGTACGCTTATGAGAGACCGGTTCCATCGACTGACGTGTAACCTCGTTGCACAAAGATGGCTGGCGGGTGTCTGTTTCTCCTACTTTAGTTGGATCGGATTCGACTAAGGCGGTCCTTGAGAAAGTTGAAAAGCAACTTATGTATCATCGTTGCGGTTTATTCATAGGTGAGAATTGTTCTTGCTAGATACCCGTAGCAGCCACGTAAAACATGCAACAACAATTAGAGGACGTCTAACTTGTTTTTGCAGGGTATGTTGTGATATGATATGGCCAATTACATGATGAGATATATGTGATGTATGAGATGATCATGTGTTGTATAGAATATCACGACTTGCATGTCGATGAGTACGGCAACTAGCAGGAGCCATAGGGTTGTCTTTGATTATTGTATGACCTGCATGTCAATCATTAAGCGCTATGTAATGATGTACTTTATCGCTAAACGGTAGCAATAGTAGTAGAAGCATGGTGGGCGCGATAACCCCGATGACGACACATAGATAGAGATCAAGATGATGGAGATCATGGTGTCATGCTGGTGACGATGAAGATCATGCCGGTGCTTTCAAGATGGAGATCAAAATCACAAGTTCATGGCCATATCATGTCACTTATGATTTGCATGTGATGTTAATCCTTTTATGCACCTTGTTTTGCTTAGGACGACGGTAGCATTATAAGGTGATCCCTCACTTAATTTCAAGATAAATTGTGTTCTCCCCGAGTGTGCACCGTTCCGAAAGTTTGTCGTGTCGAGACACCACGTGATGATCGAGTGTGATAGACTCTACGTTCACATACAGCGGGTGCAAGCCAGTGTTGCGCATGCAGAACACTCGGGTTAAACTTGACGAGCCTAGCATGTACAGACATGACCTCGAAACACAAGAGACCAAAAGGTCGAACATGAGTCATATAGTAGATATGATCAACATGATGATGTTCACCATTGAAACCACCTCAACTCACGTGATGATCGGACTTGAGTTGGTGAATTTGGATCATGTATCACTCGAATGACCGGAGGGATGTCAATTTGAGTGGGAGTTCTTTAGTAATATGATTAGTTGAACTCATTATCATGAACATAGTCAGTAGTGTCTTTGCAAATTATGTTGTCGATTACTTGCTCGCGCTATAGCTCCCTTGTATTTTTATATGTTCCTAGAGAAATAGAGTTGAAAGATGATGGTAGCAATATTTCGGACTGGGTCCATGATCTGAGGATTGTCCTCATTGCTGCACAGAAGGCTTATGTCCTTAATGCACCGCTCGGTGCACCACCCCCTCTAGCGTCGTCTGTAGATGTTGTGAACATCTAACAGGCACGTTCCGATGACTACTTGATAGTTTAGTGCGTCATGCTTTACGGCTTAGAATTGAGGCTCCAAAACATTTTGAACGTCATGGAATATATGAGATGTTCTAAGAGCTGAAATTGGGATCTCACGCTCATGCTCGTGTTGTGAGATATGAGATCTCCAACAAGATATTTGCCTGTAAGATGAAGGAGAATGGCTCAATCGTTGAGCATGTGCTCAGATTGTCTGGGTGCTACAATCGCTTGAATCGAGTGGGAGTTGATCTTCTAGATAACAAAGTGATTGATATAATTTTCCAAGTCACTATCACTAAGCTACTAGAGCTTCGTGGTGAACTATAAAATGCCAGGGATGGAAATGATGATTCCTGAGCAGTTCATGATGTTTGACACCGCGAAGGTAGAAATCAAGAAGGAGCATCAAGTGTTGATGGTTAGTAAAACCACTAGTTTCGAGAAGGGCAAGAGCAAGGAGGGAAACCTCATGGATGGCAAGTCAGTTGCTGCTCCAGTGAAGCAACCCAAAGTTGAACCCAAACCCGAGACTAAGTGCTTCTATTATGAGGAGAACGGTCGCTGAAGTGGAACAACCCCAGATACTTGGTAGATAAGAAGGCTGGCAACGTCGACATAAGTATATTTGATATACGTGTTATTGATGTGTACCTTGCTAGTACTCCTAGTAGCACCTGGGTATTGGATACCAGTTTAGTTGCTAAATGTTAGTAACTCGAAATAAAAGCTACGAAATAAACGGAGACTAGCTAAGTGTGAGGTGACGATGTGTTGGAAATGTTTCCAAGGTTGATGTGATCAACATCGCACGCTCTCTCTACCTTCGGATTAGTGACAAACCTAAATAAATGTTATTTGGTGTTTGCGTTGAGCATGTACGTGATTAGATCTCGTTTATTCCAATACGGTTATTCACTTAAGTCAGAGAATAACGGTTATTCTGTTTACATGAATAATACCTTCAATGGTCGTGCACCCAGTGAGAATGGTTTGTTGAATCTTGATCGTAGTAATACACATGTTCATAACATTGATGCCAAAAGATACAAAGTTAATAATGATAGTACCACATACTTGTGGCACTATCGCTAAATGTCATATTGGTATAAAGAGCATGAAGAAACTCCATGTTGATGGATCTTTGGACTCATTCGATTTCGAATCGGTTGAGGCATGCAAACCATGCCTCTTGGGCAAGATGACTAAGGACCCCGTTTTCCGGATTGATGGAGCGGGCAAGTGATTTATTGGAAATGATACATGTTGATGTATGCAATCCAATGAGTCTTGTAGTGTGTGGTGGATATCGTTATTTTCTTACCTACACTGATGATTTGAGTAGATATAGTGTATGTTTACTTAATGAAACACAAGTCTGAATTGTTTGAAAAGTTCAAGCAAATTCAGAGTGAAGTTTAAGATCATCGTGACAAGAAGATAAAAATGTCCACGATATGATCGTGGAGGTGACTATCTGAGTTACGAGTTTGGCATACAACTTTAGACAATGTGAAAGTCGTTTCACAATTCACGCCACCTGGAACACCATAGTGTGATGGTGTGTCCGAATGTCATAGTCGTGCTCTATTAGATATGGTCGAATTATGATGTCTCTTATCGTTTTACCACTATCGTTTTGGGGTTATGCATTAGAGACAACTACATTCACTTTAAATAGGTCGCCATATAAATCCGTTAAGATGACACCATATGGTTTGGCAGAAACCTAAGCTGCCATTTCTTAATGTTTGGGGCTGCGACACTTATGTGAAAAAGGGTTTTCACCTAATGAGCTCGAACCCAAAGCGGACAAATGCATTTTCATAGAATACCCAAAGAACAGTTGGGTATACCTTCTATCTCATATCCAAGTGCAAAGTGTTTGTTGCTAAAAATGGGTCCTTTCTCGAGAAAGAGTTTCTCTCGAAAGAATTGAGTGGAAGGAAGATAGAACTTGATGAGGTTGTTGAACCTTTGTTTCAACGAGAGAGTAGCGCAGCGCAGAAAATTGTTTCTGTGGAGCCTACGTTAGTTGAGGAGGAAGTTAATGATGATGATCATGAAGCTTCGGATCAAGTTACTATCAAACCTCATAGGTTGACAAAGACGTGTACTGCTCCTGAATGGTATGACAACCCTATCTTAGAGATCATGTTGTTGGACAACGATGAGCCTACGAGCTATGGTGAAGCAATGATGGGCCCGGATTCTGACAACTGGTTAGAGTCCACGAAATCCGAGATAGGATCCATGTATGAAAACCAAGTATAGACTTTGGTGGACTTGCTCACTGGACAGCAGGTCATTGAGTACAAATGGATCTTTAAAATGAAGACAAACGCTGATGGTAAATGTCACCATTTGTAAAGCTCGACTTGTTGCAAAGAAATTTATGACAAGTTCAAGGAGTTGACTGCGATGAGACTTTCTCACTCGTAGTGATGCTAAAGTCTGTTGGAATTAGTTAGCAGTTGCTGCATTTTTCAATTATGAAATCTGGCAGATGGATGTCAAAACATCGTTTCCTCAACGGTTTACTTGAGGAAAGGTTGTATGTGATACAACCAGAAGGTTTTGTCAATCCTAAGGATGCTAAAAGGTGAGCAAGCTTCAGTGATCCTTCTATGGACTGAAGAAAGCATCTCGGAGTTGGAATATACACTTTGATGAGGTGATCAAAGTTTTTGAGTCTATACAAAGTTTATGAGAAACTTGTATTTACAATAAAGTGAGTGGGAGCACTATAGAGTTTCTAATAAGCATATGTGGTTGACATATTGTTGATCAGAAATGATGTAGAATTTCTGGAAAGCATAAAGGGTTGTTTGAAAGGAGTTTTTCAAAGGAAGACCTGGATAAAGCTACCCAATTGTTGAGCATCAACATCTACAGAGATAGATCAAGATGCTTGACGAGACTTTGAATGAGTACATACCTTGACAAGATTTTGAAAGAGTTCAAAATGGATTAGTCAGAGAGAAGTGTTCTCGCCTGCTTTGTAAGGTGTGAAGTTGAGTGAGACTCAAAGCTCGACCATGGTAGAAGAAAGATAAATGACGAATGTCGTCCCCTATGCCTTAGCCATAGGCTCTGTATAGTATGTTGGAAATATGCCCTAGAGGCAATAATAAATTTTTTATTATCATATTTCCTTGTTCATGATAATCGTTTATTATCCATGCTATAATTGTATTGATCGGAGACTTAGATGCATGTGTGGATACATAGACAAAACCATGTCCCTAGTATGCCTCTAGTAGACTAGCTCGTTGATCAAAAGATGGTCAAGGTTTGCTAGCCATGGACATGAGATGTCATTTGATAACGGGGTCACATCATTAGGAGAATGATGTGATGGACAAGACCCAAACTGCAAACGTAGCATATGATCGTGTCAGTTTATTGCTACTGTTTTCCGCATGTCAAGTATGTGTTCCTATGACCATGAGATCATGCAACTCACAGATATCGGAGGAGTGCCTTGTGTGTATAAAACGTCGCAACGTAACTGGGTGACTATAAAGGTGCTCTACAGGTATCTCCGATGGTGTTTGTTGAGTTGGCATGGATCGAGACTGGGATTTGTTACTCCGTGTGACGGAGAGGTATCTCGGGGCCCACTCGGTAATGCAACATCACAATAAGCCTTGCAAGCAATGTGACTAATTGTTAGTTGCGGGATCTTGTATTACAGAACAAGTAAAGAGACTTGCCGGTAACGAGGTTGAACTAGGTATGGAGATACCGACGATCGAATCTCGAGCAAGTAACATACCGAAGAACAAAGGGAACGTTATACGGGATTAACTGAATCCTTGACATAGAGTTTCGACCGATAAAGATCTTCGTAGAATATGTAGGAACCAATGTGGACGTCCAGGTCCCGCCATTGGTTATTGACCGTAGAGGTGTCTCGGTCATGTCTACATAGTTCTCGAACCCGCAGGGTCTGCACACTTAAGGTTCGATGACGTTTCAGTAGTGTAGAGTTATGTATGGTGGTGACCGATGTTTATTCGGAGTCCCGGATGAGATCACGGACGTCACGAGGAGCTCCGGAATGGTCCGGAGGTAAATATTCATATATAGGAAGTCCCAGTTTGGTTTCCGGAAAAGTTTCAGGCTCATCGGTAGTGTACCGGGAGTGCCGGGAGTGTATCGGGAGTGCCGGTAGTGTACCGGGAGGCTTCCGGGAGGGGTATTTCGACCCCAAGAGGTACATGGGCTGTGGGAGAATAATAACCAGACCTTAGTGGGCTGGGAAAACAGCCACAAAGGCCCATGGCGCAGGAGAGAAAGTCCTAAAGCAAAAAGTGGAAAATCAGCCAATAGGAGGCAATCCTACTCCAACCAGGATTGGAGGTGAAGTAGGATTGCTTCCCACCTCCTATTTCGGCCGACCCAAAGGCCTTGGCTGCCTCTCCTCTCCTCTCCTCCTATATATACTAGTGGATTGGGTGGTTTTTGGACAGAATTTCCGGCCACGTGCTACCCGTTACACCGGTGCATAGTTTCTCCTCTAGATCGGTTTTCTGCAGCGCTTAGGCGAAGCCCTGCTGGAATTGCTCCACCACCATCACCGGAGCGCCGTCACGCTGCCGGTGAAATCTCTCTCCTCTCCACCTCCTCTCGCTGGATCGAGACGGTGGAGATCATCATCAAGCTGCACGTGTGCTAAACGCGGAGGTGTCGTCCGTTCGGCGCTAGATCGGAACGACCGTGATCGAGATCGCGAGACGGTTCGTGATGTGATCACGGAACGGATCATGATGAGTTCGTGAGACAGATCGTGAGACGGATCATGATGAGTTCGCGGGACGGATCATGATGTGTTCGCGGGACGGTTCGTGATTGGATCGCGGGACGCTCGACGATTTGGATCGCGAAGAAGTTCGACTACACCAACCGCGTTTCTTAACGCTTCTCGCTTAGCGATCTACAAGGGTACGTAGATCCACTCTCCCTCTCGTAGATGCTCATCACCATGGATACGTTTGCATGTGCGTAGGAAATTTTTTGTTTCCCATGCGACGTTCCCCAACAGTGGCATCATGAGCTAGGTTGATGGTTCGATGAGATCTCGAGTAGAACACAAAAGGTTTGTGGGCGTTGATGCTTAGATTGCTTCCTCCCTTGGTCGGATTTTGGTTCAACGGGATTGTGAGATGAAGCGGCCCGGACCAACATTACTCGTACGCTTACGAGAGACCGATTCCCTCGACGCAACTTGTTGCTTAGATGGCTTGCGGGTGACAGTTTCACTCACTTTAGTTGGATCGGATCTGACAAAGGCGGTCCTTGAGAAGGTTGAAAAGCAATCTATGTATCACTGTTGTGGTTTATGCGTAGGTGAGAATCATTCTTGCTAGATACCCGTAGCAGCCACGTAAAACATGCAACAACAATTAGAGGACGTCTAACTTGTTTTTGCAGGGTATGTTGTGGTGTGATATGGCCAATTACATGATGATATATATGTGATGTATGAGATGATCATGTGATGTATAGAATTTCACGACTTGCATGTCGTTGAGTACGGCAACCGGCAGGAGCCATAGGGTTTTCTTTAATTATTGTATGACCTGCGTGTCAATCATTAAGCGCTATGTAATGCTTTACTTTATCGCTAAGCGGTAGCAATAGAAGTAGAAGCAGGGCTGGCGCCACAACCCCAATGGAAACACATTGATGGAGATCAAGATGATGGAGATCATGGTGTTGTGCCGGTGACGATGGAGATCATGCCGGTGTTTCGAAGATGGAGATCTTAAACACAAGTTCATGGCCATATCATGTCACTTATGAATTGCATGAGATGTTAATCCTTTTATGCACCTTGTTTTGCTTACTACGGCGGTAGCATTATAAGGTGATCCCTCACTTGAATTTGAAGATGAACTGTGTTCTCCCCGAATGTGCACCGTTGCGAAAGTTCGTCGGGTTGAGACACCACGTGATGATCGGGTGTGATAGACTCTACGTTCACATACAACGGGTGCAAGCCAGATTTGCACGCGCAGAACACTCGGGTTAAACTTGACGAGCCTAGCATGTACAGACATGGCCTCGGAACACAAGAGACCAAAAGGTCGAGCATGAGTCATATAGTGGATATGATCAACATAATGATGTTCACCATTGAAGCCACCTTAACTCACGTGATGATCGGACTTGAGTTGGTGAATTTGGATCATGTATCACTCGAATGACCCGAGGGATGTCAATTTGAGTGGGAGTTCTTAAGTAATATGATTAATTGAACTCATTATCATGAACATAGTCAAAGTGTCTTTGCAAATTATGTTGTAGATTACTAGCTCGCGCTGTAGCTCCCTTGTATTTTTATATGTTCCTAGAGAAATAGAATTGGAAGATGTTGGTAGCAAAATTGCGGACTGGGTCTGTGATCTGAGGATTGTCCTCATTGCTGCACAGAAGGCTTATGTCCTTAATGCACCGCTCGGTGCGCCACCCCATCTAGTGTCGTCTGTAGATGTTGTGAACATCTGACAGGCACGTTTCGATGACTACTTGATAGTTTAGTGTGTCATGCATTACGGCTTAGAATTGAGGCTCCGAAACGTTTTGAACGTCACGGAACATATGAGATGTTCTAAGAGCTGAGATTGTGATCTCAGGCTCGTGCCCGAGTTGCGAGATATAGGATCTCCAACGAGATTCTTTGCCTGCAAGATGAAAGAGAATAGCTCAATCGTTGAGCATGTGCTCAGACTGTCTGGGTACTACAATCGCTTGAATCGAGTGGGAGTTGATCTTCCTGATAAGATAGTGATTGATGTAGTTCTCCAAGTCACTGTCACTGAGCTACTAGAACTTGGTGATGAACTATAAAATGCCAGCGAAAGAAATGTTGATCCCTGAGCTGTTTGCTATGTTTGACACCGCGAAGGTAGAAATCAAGAAGGAGCGTCAAGTGTTGATGGTTAATCAAACCACTAGTTTCGAGAAGGGCAAGAGCAAGGAGGGAAACTTCATGGATAGCAAGTCAGTTGCTGCTCCAGTGAAGCAACCCAAAGTTGAACTCAAACCCGAGACTAAGTGCTTCTGTTATGAGGTGAGCGGTCGCTGAAGCGGAACAACCCTAGATACTTGGTAGATAAGAAGGTTGGCAACATTGATAGAAGTATATTTGATATACGAGTTACTAATGTGTACCTTGCTAGTACTCTTAGTAGCACCTGGGTATTGGATACCGGTTCGGTTGCTAAATGTTAGTAACTCGAAATAAAAGCTACGGAATAAACGGAGAACTAGCTAAGGGTGAGGTGACGATATGTGTTGGAAGTGTTTCCAAGGTTGATGTGATCAACATCGCACGCTCTCTCTACCTCCAGGATTAGTGACGAACCTAAATCAATGTTATTTGGTGTTTTGCGTTGAGCATGAACATGATTAGATCATGTTTATTGCAATACGGTTATTCATTTAAGTTAGAGAATAATGGTTATTCTATTTACATGAATAATACCTTCAATGGTCATGCACCCAGTGAGAATGGTTTGTTGAAATCTTGATCGTAGTATTACACATGTTCATAACATTGATGTCAAAAGATACAAAGTTAATGATAGTACCACATACTTGTGGCACTGCCGCTAAATGTCATATTGGTATAAAGCGCATGTAGAAACTCCATGCTGATGGATATTTGGACTCATTCGATTTCGAATCGGTTGAGACATGCGAACCATGCCTCTTGGGCAAGATGACTAAAGGACCCCGTTGGATGGAGTGGGAAAGTGATTCATTGGAAATGATACATGTTGATGTATGCAATCTAGTGAGTCTTGTAGCGTGAAGTGGATATCGTTATTTTCTTACCTTCACTGATGATTTGAGTAGATATAGTGTATATTTACATAATGAAACACAAGTCTGAATCGTTTGAAAGGTTCAAGCAAATTCAGAGTGAAGTTTAAAGATCATCGTGACAAGAAGATAAAAATGACTGTGATATGATCGTGGAGGTGAATATCTGAGTCACGAGTTTGGCATACAACTTAAGACAATGTGAAAGTTGTTTCACAACTAAACGCCCCCTGGAACAGCATAGTGTGATGGTGTGTCCGAACATCATAGTTATGCTCTATTGGACATGGTGCGTGCTATGATGTCTCTTGTCGTTTTACTACTATAATTTTGGGGTTATGCATTAGAGACAACTACATTCACTTTAAATAGGGCACCATCTAAATCCGTTGAGATGATACCATGTGAATTATGGTTTGATAGAAACCTAAGCTATCATTTCTTAATATTTGGGGATGTGACACTTGTGTGGAAAATGTTTTCACCTAATGAGGTCAAACCCAAGGCGGACAAATTGCATCTTCATAGAATACCCTAAGATCAGTTGGGTGAACCTTCAATCTCAGATCCTAGTGCAAAGTGTTTGTTGCTTAAATGGATCCTTTCTCGAGGAAATGTTTCTCTCGAAAGAATTGATTGGGAGGAAGATAGAACTTGATGAGGTTGTTAAACCTTTGTTCAACCAGAGAGTAGCGCAGCGCAGAAAGATGTTTCTGTGAAGCCTACGTTAGTTGAAGAGGAAGTTCATGATGATGATCATGAAGCTTCAGGATCAAGTTACTATCGAACTTCATAGGTCGACAAGGATGTGTACTGCTCCTAAGTGGTACGACAACTCTGTCTTGGAGATCATGTTGTTGGACAACAATGAACCTACGAGCTATGGAGAAGCGATGATGGGCCCGGATTCCGACAAATGGTTGGAGGCCATGAAATCCGAGATAGGATCCATGTATGAAAACCAAGTGTAGACTTTGGTAGACTTGCTCGTTGGATGGCAGGTCGTTGAGTACAAATGGATCTTTAAAATGAAGACAGACACTGATGGTGAATGTCACTATTTGTAAAGCTCGACTTGTTGCAAATATGTTTGTGACAAGTTCAAGGAGTTGACTACGATGAGACTTTCTCACTCGTAGTGGTGCTAAAGTCTGTTGGAATTATGTTAGCAGTTGCTGTGTTTTCAATTATGAAATCTGGCAGATGGATGTCAAAACATCGTTTCCTTAATGGTTTACTTGAGCAAAGGTTGTATGTGATACAACCAGAAGGTTTTGTCAGGCCTAAGGATACTAAAAGGTGTGCAAGCTTCGGTGATCCTTCCATGGACTGAAGCAAGCATCTCGGAGTTGGAATATACGCTTTGATGAGGTGATCAAAGTTTTGATGTTTATAAAAAGTTTACGAGAAACTTGTATTTGCAATAAAGTGAGTGGGAGCACTATAGAATTTATGATAAGTATATGTGGATGACATATTGTTGATCAGAAATAATGTAGAGTTTCTGGAAAGCATAAAATGGTCATTTGGAAAGTGATTTTCAAAGGAAGACCTGGATGAAGCTACCTAATTGTTGAGCATCAAATCTATGGAGATAGATCAAGATGCTCGATGAGACTTTCAATGAGTGCATACCTTGACAAGATTTTGAAAGAGTTCAAAATGGATCAGTCAGAGAAAGAGTTCTTGCCTGATTTGTAAGGTGTGAAAGTTGACTGAGACTCAAAGCTCGACAATGGCAGAAGAAAGAGAAAGGACGAACGTCGTCCCCTATGCCTTAGCCATAGGCTCTATATTATGCCATGCTGTGTACCGCACCTGTGTGTGCCTTGCCATGAGTCCTTCAGGGGGTACAAGAGTGAACCAGGAGTGGATCACTGGACAGCGGTCAAGATTATCCTCAGTAACTAAGAGACTGAGGAGATGTTTCTCGATTATGGAGGTGATAAAGAGTTCGTCGTAAGGAGTTACGTCGATACAAGCTTTAACACTAATCGGGATGACTCGTAGTAGCAATCTGGATACGTATAGTGGAGCAGCCATTTGGAAATAGTACCAAGTGGAGTGTGGTAGCAGTGTTTACGGTTTGACATAGAGATTTGCAAAGTACACATGGATCTGAATATCGCAGACCCGTTGACTATAAGACCTCTCTCACATGCAAAGCATGATCGAGCCCCAGAACTCATTGGGTGTTAGATTCATAACAATGCGAATCACATGGTGATGTGAACTAGATTACTCACTCTAGTGAAAGTGGGAGACTATTGGAAATATGCCCTAGAGGCAATAATAAATTAGTTATTATCATATTTCCTTGTTCATGATAATCGTTTATTATCCATGCTATAATTGTATTGATCGGAGACTTAGATGCATGTGTGGATACATAGACAAAACCATGTCCCTAGTATGCCTCTAATAGACTAGCTCGTTGATCAAAAGATGGTTAAGGTTTCCTAGCCATGGACATAAGATGTCATTTGATAACGGGGTCACATCATTAGGAGAATGATGTGATGGACAAGACCCAAACTGCAAACGTAGCATATGATCGTGTCAGTTTATTGCTACTGTTTTCCGCATGTCAAGTATGTGTTCCTATGACCATGAGATCATGCAACTCACAGATATCGGAGGAGTGCCTTGTGTGTATCAAACGTCGCAACGTAACTGGGTGACTATAAAGGTGCTCTACAGGTATCTCCGATGGTGTCTGTTGAGTTGGCATGGATCGAGACTGGGATTTGTTACTCCGTGTGACGGAGAGGTATCTCGGGGCCCACTCGGTAATGCAACATCACAATAAGCCTTGCAAGCAATGTGACTAATTGTTAGTTGCGGGATCTTGTATTATGGAACGAGTAAAGAGACTTGCCGGTAACGAGGTTGAATTAGGTATGGAGATACCGACGATCGAATCTCGGGCAAGTAACATACCGAAGAACAAAGGGAACGTTATACGGGACTAACTGAATCCTTGACATAGAGGTTTGACCGATAAAGATCTTCGTAGAATATGCAGGAACCAATGTGGACGTCCAGGTCCCTCCATTGGTTATTAACCGTAGAGGTGTCTCGGTCATGTCTACATAGTTCTCGAACCCGCAGGGTCTGCACACTTAAGGTTCGGTGATGTTTCGGTAGTGTAGAGTTATGTATGGTGGTGACCGAAGTTTGTTCAGAGTCCCGGATGAGATCCCGGAGGTCCCGAGGAGCTCCGTAATGGTCCGGAGGTAAAGATTCATATATAGGAAGTCCCAGTTTGGTTTCCGGAAAAGTTTCGGGCTCATCGGTAGTGTACCGGGAGTGCCGGTAGTGTACCGGGAGGGGTATTTCGACCCCAAGAGGTCCATGGGCTGTGGGAGAATAATAACCAGCCCTTAGTGGGCTGGGAAAACAGCCACAAAGGCCCATGGCTCAGGAGAGAAAGTCCTAAAGCAAAAAGTGGAAAATCAGCCAATAGGAGGCAATCCTACTCCAACTAGGATTGGAGGTGAAGTAGGATTGCTTCCCACCTCCTATTTCGGCCGACCCAAAGGCCCTGGCTTCCTCTCCTCTCCTGTCCTCCTATATATACTAGTGTATTGGGTGGTTTTTTGACAGAATTTCCGGCCACGTGCTACCCGTTACACCGGTGCATAGTTTCTCCTCTAGATCGGTTTTCGGCAGCGCTTAGGCGAAGCCCTGCCGGAATTGCTCCACCACCATCACCGGAGCGCCGTCACGCTGCCGGTGAACTCTCTCTCCTCTCCACCTCCTCTCGCTGGATCGAGACGGTGGAGATCGTCATCAAGCTGCACGTGTGCTGAACGCGAAGGTGTCGTCCGTTCGGCGCTAGATCGGAAGGACCGTGATCGAGATCGCGAGACGGTTCGTGATGTGATCACGGAACGGATCGTGATGAGTTCGCGGGACAGATCGTGATCAAGATCGTGAGATGGATCGTGATGAGTTCGCGGGACTGATCATGATGTGTTCGCGGGACGGTTCGTGATTGGATCGCGGGACGCTCGGCGATTTGGATCGCGAAGAAGTTTGACTACACCAACCGCGTTTCTTAACGCTTCCCGCTTAGCGATCTACAAGGGTACGTAGATCCACTCTCCCTCTCGTAGATGCTCATCACCATGGATAGGTTTGCGTGTGCGTAGGAATTTTTTTGTTTCCCATGCGACGTTCCCCAACATAATATGCCATGCTGTGTACCGCACGTGTGTGTGCCTTGCCATGAGTCTGTCAAGGGGTACAAGAGTGATCCAGGAGTGGATCACTGGACAACGGTCAAGATCATCCTTAGTAACTAAAAGACTAAGGAAATGTTTCTCGATTATGGAGGTAAGAAAGAGTTCGTCGTAAAGAGTTACGTCGATGCAAGCTTTGACACCAATCCGGATGACTCTTAGTAGCAATCCGGATACATATAGTACAGCATCCATTTGCAATAGCTCCAAGTGGAGTGTGGTAGCAGTGTTTACAGTTTGACATAGATATTTGCAAAGTACACACGGATCTAAATGTTACAGACCCGTTGACTATAAAACCTCTCTCACATGCAAAGCATGATCGAGCCCCAGAACTCATTGGGTGTTAGATTCATAACAATGCGAATCACATGGTGATGTGAACTAGATTATTGACTCTAGTGCAAGTGGGAGACTATTGGAAATATGCCCTAGAGGCAATAATAAATTGGTTATTATCATATTTCCTTGTTCATGATAATCGTTTATTTTCCATGCTATAATTGTGTTGATAGGAAACTCAGATACATGTGTGGATACATAGACAACACCATGTCCCTAGTATGCCTCTAATAGACTACCTCGTTGATCAAAGATGGCTATGGTTTCCTAGTCATGGACATGAGATGTCATTTGATAATGGGATAACGTCATTAGGAGAATGATGTGATGGACAAGACCCAAACTACAAACGTAGCATATGATCGTGTCAGTTTATTGCTACAATTTTCTGCATGTCAAGTATTTGTTCCTATGACCATGAGATCATGCAACTCACTGACACCGAAGGAGTACCTTGTGTGTATCAAACGTGGCAACGTAACTGGGTGACTATAAAGGTGCTCTACAGGTATATCCGAGGGTGTCTATTGGGTTGGCATGGATCAAGACTGGGATTTTTTACTCCGTCTGACGGAGAGGTATCTCAGGGTCCACTCGGTAATACAACATCACAATAAGCCTTGCAAGCAATGTGACTAAGTGTTAGTCACAAGATCTTGTATTACGGAACGATTAAAGAGACTTGCCGGTAACGAGGTTGAACTAGGTATGGAGATACCGACGATTGAATCTCAGGCAAGTAACATACCGAACAACAAAGGGAACATCATACGGGATTAACTGAATCCTTGACATAGAGGTTCGACCGATAAAGATCTTCGTAGAATATGTAGGAACCAATATGGGCATCCAGGTCCCGCTATTGGTTATCGACTGTAGAGGTGTCTCGGTCATGTCTACATAGTTCCCGAGCCCGCAGGGTCTGCACACTTAAGGTTCGGTGATATTTCAGTAGTATAGAGTTATGTATGGTGGTGACCGAAGGTTGTTTGGAGTCCCGAATGAGATCCCGGATGTCACGAGGAGCTCCAGAATGGTCCGGAGGTAAAGATTGATATATAGGAAGTCCTGTTTTGGTCGTCGAAAAAGTTTCGGTCTCATTGGTAGTGTACCGGGAATGCCGGTAGTGTACCGGGGGACCATCGGGAGAGGTATTTCGACCCAAGAGGCTACATGGGCTGTGGGAGGAGGTAAACCAGCCCCTGGTGGGCTGGCTGAAGCCTCCTCTAAGGGCCCATGCGGCTGGAGTGGTTTGAGAAGAAAAAAATCCAAAGGTGGAGAGGTGGAAAGAGTTTCCAAGTGGAAAGGAGGAATCCTACTCCTAATAGGATTGGAGTAGGACTCCTCCACCTCCAATTTCGACCAAAACTTGAGGGTTTGAGGCTGCCTCCTCCCCTCCCTCCCTCCTATATATACTAGAGGATTTAGAGGAAAAAGCTAACCCTAATAGCCACGTGCTACCTCTCCTCTAGATCAGAGTTTCTCCTCTAGATCGGTTTTCTACAGTGCTTAGGTGAAGCCCTGCCGGAATAGCTCCACCACCATCGTCGCAACGCCGTCGCACTATCGGAGAACTCGTCTACCTGTCTGCTCCATCTTGCTAGATCAAGAAGGCGGAGATCGTCATCGAGCTGTACGTGTGCTGAACGCGGAGGTGTCGTCCGTTCGGTGCTCGATCGGAAGGACCGTGATCAAGATCGCGAGACGGATCGTGATGAGTTCGCGGGACAGATCATGATGAGTTCGCATGACGGATCGTGATGAGATCACGGGACGCTCAGCGATTTGGATCGCGAAAACGTTCGACTACACCAACTGCGTTTCTTAACGCTTCCTGCTTAGTGATCTACAGGGGTATATAGATCCACTCTCCCTCTCGTAGATGCTCATCACCATGGATAGATCTTGCATGTGTGTAGGAAATTTTTTGTTTCCCGTGCAACGTTCCCCAACATAACCAACAGCGGGATCTGGATACCCATGTTGTCTCCCGCATGCTCCATGATGATCTCATCGGATGAACCACGATGTCGGGGATTCAATCAATCCCGTATACAATTCCCTTTGTCTATCGGTATGATACTTGCCCGAGATTCGATCGTCGGTATCCCTATACCTTGTTCAATCTTGTTACCGGCAAGTCTCTTTACTCGTTCCGTAATACATCATCCCGTTGCTAACTCCTTAGTCACATTGAGCTCATTATGATGATGTCTTACCGAGTGGGCCCAGAGATACCTCTCCGTCATAGGGAGTGACAAATCCCAGTCTCGATTCATGCCAACCCAACAGACACTTTCGGAGATACCCATAGTGCACCTTTATAGCCACCCAGTTACGTTGTGACGTTTGGCATACCCAAAGCATTCCTACGGTATCCGGGAGTTACACAATCTCATGGTCTAAGGAAATGATACTTGACATTAGAAAAGCTTTAGCAGACGAACTACACGATCTTGTGCTATGCTTAGGATTGGGTCTTGTCCATCACATCATTCTCCTAATGATGTGATCCCGTTATCAACGACATCCAATGTCCATGGTCATGAAACCATGACCATCTATTGATCAACGAGCTAGCCAACTAGAGGCTCACTAGGGACACATTGTGGTCTATGTATTCACACATGCATTACGGTTTCCAGTTAACACAATTATAGCATAAACAATAGACAATTATCATGAACAAGGAAATACAATAATAACCATTTTATTATTGCCTCTAGGGCATATTTTCAAAAGTTTCCTCTTCACTGCCTGCACCCTCTCAACATTCTTTTGATACTTCTTAAACCTCTCAATTTTTTATCTCGTTTTATGCTCCATAATTCTTTCCAACTCCTCTTGCTCCATATCAACATCTGTTGCATTGCCTTGCTCCATATGGATTGGCTCAGGCTCCCCAACTGCTGCAACTCCTTTTGATACTTTGGATGATGACTTGTACAACACACCAACATCATAGACCTCATATACAGTTCTCTCTCCAACATTGGCTATAGGAACTTGCTGATCACAAATACAACCAGTGTTTAAATCTGCAGGGGTGGTCTCACTACCCCTAACTACCGTCAGGTTTACTATGTTTTGATCTTTGTTGGCAATGTGATCCAACATCTCATCAACCTTGTCATCGTCACATACTCTTCCAAACCAGCTATTCCCAACCCAGCATCCCCCACATAATACATGTAATCTTTACTTCCATATCCTGATGTCTCCATGAGTGCTAACAGATTGTAAAAAGTGATGTCTAAAACACACATAGTTCTTTCCAAGTTGTCCCTATCATGAAAGTGCAGCCTAACTTCCCAATTATCATCTGACAAACTGAAAAAAAAACTAATTAGTTAAACATAGCATAGCAACTTAAATTATCACTAAAACAGAGCATATGAAATAAATTAACAACAAAACAATGCATATGAATTAACACTAAAACAGAGCATAGAATTAACACTAAACAGAGCATCTGAATTTAAATTAACACAAAACAATGCATATGAATTTAAATTAAAAACAAAACAATGCAGATGGATTAACACTAAAACAATGCATATGAATTAACACTAAATAAAGCATAGAATTAACACTAAACAGAGCATCTGAATTTAAATTAACAAAACACAATGCATATGAATTTAAATTAACAACAAAACAATACATATGAATTTAAATTAACAACAAAACAATGCATATGAATTAACATCAAAACAAAGCATATGAATTTAAATTAATACAAAACAATGCATTTGATTACATCACTAACCCTAACCCTAGAATCTACAGAGTATGAGGGGGAGAATGAGAGAGGAGGAATCTTACTCCGAAATGTCGACTACAGATGCTAGCTGATGGCTCCCCGTCGGAGCTTGCACCGCATGAGGGAGAGGGACGACGTCATGAGGGAGAGGGCCGGCGGCATTAGGGAGAGGGCTCGGCGAGGCCTGGCTAGGGTTAGAGCTCCCGTAGAACTCCTCGGGTGGGTTTGGATCTCCGCCGCCAAGCAACCCTCCCGCGTCGTCGCAGCCTTCACCATCCACTCCGTCGTCGGTGTCCGAGCTTGCTGTTGCCATGGAGGGGAGAGCGCCGCCAGGAGAGGGGGAAAATGTCGAGACGAGGGGGAGACCTAGCCGCAACGATTGACGGCGTTTGTGGCGGGCCGTTACGCCACGTCAGCCAAACTCGGCCCCACATGTCATAACTGGGCTTAAAACGCACAAATAGACCGTTCAATGCTTTCTACAAAAAAATTAGGCACCTCTGTTGTGTTTTCTACAAAGAATTTACAAATGAGTGTTTCCTGCAAACCTACGCGTCAATGTGGTGGTTTTCTGCAATTAACTCACTACAGACCAGCCTGGGTCAAGCTAAGTAAACCCCTAGGAAACAACCACGAACTAGACTTGCCCTTGCATATACAACCAAGGAAACTTCCAGCCAAGTTCCTAGCACAGCTAAGAAAACTACTAGGTTACTTTCATGCTCCTAGCACAGCTAAGGAGAGACGAGCCGGAGCCTACTATGTTAGAGCATCTCCAGCCACGCCCCCAACAGGCCTCCCCAGGGGCCGATTTTACCGCCGACATAAAAAAATCGGCCCAGTCGCGCCCCCAGGACCCCCGTTTTTGCCGGTTAGAGCCCTTTTTTGGGCCGGCGAACCCAGCGCGCTGGGGGCCAACGGTAACAAACCGACGTGTGGGACACCACTGTCAGGCGAATCTCGTCCTTTTCATCGCCTGACTACTCCCACCCGCGTCCTCCCCAATGCCGATCCCGGCGCCTCTCGCCTGTTTAGGGCCACTGGGACGCCACTAGAAGGCCCCCCCTTCACCCTCCCTTGCCGGATTTCGCTTCCCCGACCCCCTGACCCTCGCCCATCAACGTCCTCCGGCCCAAACCACGCCGGAAGGGCGCCGACGGCTGCTCGCCCGTCATGCCGACAAGGTGTTCGTCGTTTTGCCTGCCCGGCCATGGACTCGGACGACGAGGAGGCGTTCACGACCCTGTTGGAGGAAGAAGCCGAGGCCGAAGCCGCCGACGAGGAGCACCTCATGATACTCGCCTCGCTGGCCGCCCTGTTCGTCAACAATGACAAGCCCCGACGAGGTGGCTCGGCGCCAGGCCGACGCAAGAGCAAGTAGAGGCATCGAATGGAGGGGTATTGCATGATCTACGCCGACTACTTCGCCGACTCTCCGTTGCACGATGAGAAAGTATTTCGGCGTTGCTACCGGATGAGTCAGAAGCTCTTCCTCAGGATTGTTCATTCCGTCCGGGAGTTCGACGGCTATTTAGTTTGCAAGAAGGATTGCACCGGCACAGTTGGATTCTCTGCACTCCAGAAATGCACTCAAGCTATGAGGATGCTTGCATACGGAGCTCCCGCAGACATACAAGAAGACTATGGTCGAATGGCCGAGTCCACCACCATTGAGTGTCCATACAAGTTTTGCAGGGCAGTGGTGGCAGTTGGACCACGGTATTTGCGATCACCCAATGCCGAAGACACTGCTCAGATCCTAGAACAAAATGCAGCAAGAGGATTTCCTGAGATGCTTGGAAGCATTGACTGCATGCATTGGTCATGAAAAAACTGCCCATTTGCTTGGCAGGGGATGTACAAAAGCGCCAAAGGTGGTTGCAGTGTGGTACTTGAGGCAGTAGCCACACATGACCTATGAATTTGGCACTCTTTCTCTGGTATGCCAGGAACTCACAGTGATATCAACGTCTTGCAGTGCTCGGATGTCTTCGCCAAGCTTGTTGAAGGTCATGCTCCTCCAGTAAACTTTGTGGTCAATGGGCGCCACTACAACAAGGGATACTTTCTAGCAGATGGTATCTATCCGAGATGGTCCACATTTGTGAAGACTATCTCAAAACTTGTGGTGCCAAAGAAGGTACACTTTGCTAAGTTGCAGGAGGCTTGCAGGAAAGATGTCGAGAGGGCATTTGGTGTGCACCAAGCGCGATTTGTCGTTGTACGGTACCCCGCTATGACCTGGTCGAAAACACAAATGTGGAAGATCATAAATTGTTGTGTCTGTTTGCACAACATGATCATTGAGAGCGAGCAGGAAGAGCCAGTGTTTGACACTGAACCATATCACAGGATGGGACCTCCTGCAGTTGTTGATCACCAGGTATCAGCAACATGGGCTACCTACCTCAATATGCGCTAGGAGATCCGAACCCACAAGTGCATCAAGAACTGTAGGACGATCTGGTGGAGCACCTATGGAGCCTCAAGGGCAACGCCTAGCTCGATTTGTTTCAATTTATATTGAAATTTGCTTCATTGAACTATCTGATTTTGTATTAATTTCTATGATGACCATTTAATTTTGTTGTTGAATTTGTGCCCATTTTGTTGATTTTAAGACGAAAAAGCAACGAATCTGAACCGAATTTGGACCGTATTTGCGTCCATAATGAACCAAAAACGACGGTTGGGGGGCATCCCTGGGGCGGCGACTGGAAAGCCGAGCCGCAGGTCGATTTTAGCGCCGTCTTGGCCCCAGGCAGCGCTAAAATCAGCCCGAAAAGGGGGAGGGCAACGGCTGGAGATGCTCTTACTTCCATGCAATTACTTGGAGACAGGGGTGAAGCCCACAGTTAGCTTGCTCATATCTGCACGCTGCCGCAAAAAACAACAGCACACAAAACAAAAATGCACACTGCCGCGACGGCACCAACCCAACCATCGTTCTACTGATGAACAAATAATCTCAGCTGCACCAACATAACCATCCTTCTAGTGATGAATAAATAATCTGCGCAAACACTAAAATGGACGTGGATACCAAACATTATTCCAGTGATGATAATTCGAATTTAGAGAACTTGTACAATTTTTTTCTATTAAAAACTAGAAATGCAACTTGGCATGTGCGGTCGACAATCATAAACCAACGCAACACCAGGAAGCAAACATGAAACATGAAGCAAGACTCCTCGTGTCGCATGCGTACATCACATAGTTGTGAGAGTGGCTGCAAGTTGCCAAGATTTCTTGTAAAAATATGATTCTAACAGCATAAACAAGTCAAACATTATTACAGGAAAAAAAATACAGACCGCCTTTATAGAATATATGTTTCCCTCTCCACATCTGAAAGAAATCGATCTCCAACGCCGCACATTTTCTGATCCCAAAATTCAGCTAACTACAGAACCGCGTATGAAACTAGCTAACTGTATACACATCCTCGTTGGAATTACATTTTTTCGATATAGTAGCCATATCGTATATAAGAGATGGTTTCTTCATGCTAATTTCAGAGGTGGACCGGATCTGGATGCTGGTCTTGTTCTATCCGGTAAAGACTTTCTTCGTTGTTCGGCGCATGCGACATACTCGTCGATTGGAGGAAGAGGGGGCTCCCCCTTCTCGGCTTTTGGAATTTGTCCCCTGATAAACTGTACAAGGCAAACACGTTGACCAAGTGAGAAGCTGACCATGCCCCCCAAAAGAGGAGGGGAAATAACTTGTGGGCTAGTTTACCATACCTTCGATGCCCAATGTCTTTCTGCTTGCATGCAAATATCCCTAATATCTCTTCCTGCCATCCTGCATTCATTGTTTAGAACTAGTAAGGTAACGGATTGCTAAGCAGTAAGCACAGCACAGTTTGTCTTGAATGATCATTTAGCAGCATGCGTAACTGTCCAGACTGTCCAGATGAAAAACAAAAACAATTGGTGCACGATCTAATTTCCTAGATACTACCGGGATGGGACAGCACACCAAACCTTGCTACAAGTCAAGAGTCACAAATAGACAGATAAGAACCGACGCAGCTTTCCCTGATCTATAGTAATGCATTTAAGAATCTAAATTCAATACACAAGCCGTTAAAAGAAACGACAAGCGGACATTTGCTACTGCAAACATGACAGGCTTGTTGCTGAATCAGGACTTGTATTTTTTTGTGTGTGTGTTACAAAATGTACCACTCTGAAGTATTCCCTCTGTAAACAAATGTAAGACGTTTTAGGACACAACTCAAACATATTTTCGGAGTATCTCTTTGCTGCTTCCAGATACACAAAGAATCATATATACATGTGATCCCTGTCTCTGATGGGCTATGTACCATTACGGCATTGAGTTCAGAAACATTTCTTTCCTTCAAATATTTTTCAGAGGAACGTAAAACAAATATATCAGTATGCATATATCCTGTTTTATCCGTTTAGATTTGTCCTTCGAATGTGTAGTCTTTAGGAGATGATATGGAGCTACTTGTGCCATCTAAATATCAGAGCATGCAGAAGTTATTTACCATATGTCAATGGAGCTGTGAAGAAGTTATTTACCATATGTCAATTTTACACCTTTTATTTATTATATTGAGCTGTTGACCTATAAAACATATGCTACTAAATGTGACAGCATCTTCTTCCAATGAACTGTCAATGTGGTTTCGCAAACATTCGTTTTGTTCTGAAAAGGAAAATTTATGTAT
Organism: Hordeum marinum; assembly: GCA_022496015.1. NCBI lineage: Eukaryota > Viridiplantae > Streptophyta > Magnoliopsida > Poales > Poaceae > Hordeum > Hordeum marinum. The sequence goes on along the minus strand of CM039677.1, from coordinate 384,952,595 downwards.
ATAATTGTTTTTTTTTTTGGTTTTTTTATTAGCGGCTCTGTAGCAACACAGGGACATCCTAATTAGTAGGAGTGAAGATTCAGAATGAAGTACTTACTCCTCAGTGGCAAGGGAAAACTGAACCAACTCGGATTTTGTTAGGTGCTTTGCATATTGGGCCGCTATTTCTGCACGGCTCTGCTGGTCCGGTAGGCCGAAACAAATCATTGAATCAAAACGGCTGCAAATTAACAACAGAAACAGGAGAAGTTAGGAGTACAGTTTACATGATCCAAATAAAAGATAAGATCAAATTGATCACAATGTCTAAGTTTTATATAAATGTTACAAGGTTCCACGTCCAAAAAAAAGGTCACAAGGTTAAGCGGTTTAGTCCAATATTGCAGTACTGTTTATTTGTAGCTAGGCCGTGTGAACATTAATTGGGACTGCTTACAGGAACACAGAGGGGGGGGGGGCAAATAGAACTAAACCTGATGAGAGCAGGATCAAGGTCTTCCTTCCTATTTGTTGCAGCAATAACCACCACACGTCTATCCTGCTCGAACCCATCGATCTTCAAAAAAGAAATTTAATTAATGGCAATAATATACATGGCAGCTGCAGTGATGATAGAAGCACCTAACAGACCGCATGCAGGTCTTTTGTCAGGTAACTGAGAGGTATCAAGCTATCAAAATTGGATACCAAAAACATGGAGAATAGCAACAGGGGTTTACATGCTGATGCTTACAGAAAGCTTAAGTAAATAACCATAGCAAAAACCAGGCATGAAATAAAACTTCCTGCCAGTTAGACGTACGTGCTTTCATACATGTTACAATGCATAGTTTCTGCAACACAGTAAGGGTTTTAAGAGTATTGTGTCTCTTATTCAATCTCTGGGTTGTGTGGTGTGATGACTTTAGGGAATTCCTACTGGGTTCTGCAAATTCCGAGGAGGGAGTGGCCTACGCTGAACTGGTTGCTGTTCCAAGCACGAAAGGCCATGTCAGTAATTGCTCACTATGGTGTGAGGTGAAGGTGGATGTGGACTGTGCAGGGGTTGCGACAAAGCTGGCAACTACAGTGTCATATTGTTTGGCATTTGGTTAGGTGTGACGGAAATAATGTCTACATGCAAAGATTATGTAACTTCGTTTAATGTTCCCCCGGCTTCTCTTGAGCTGTGGCTATGCACTCTCGTGGTTTGGAATAAATAAAGCCCATAGCCTCTTCTTCCCTGTCTAACAGGCAGGATGAGTGATTGAAAGAAGTATGTATAAACTCAGTGGTTACTTACACCAACAGAGGTAACAGGCACTCACTATTACTTACACCCACAGAGGTAAGAGGCACTCTACCTGTCGCAGAATTACTGATAATATCCTTCGAGTAGCTTCATGCATTTCACTATCTCGAGAAATAGCAAAAGAGTCTACCTATAAAAGGATATAAATTAGAAGGACGTAAAATTCACATCATACTACAAACAGGAAAATCAAATCACTATGAAGCGAAGTATACTAAAATAGAGAACAAAAACAGGCTAAAGGGTCATGCAGAGTTCCTAGTTAAGTTGTTTTGGAGGCATAAGTATAAGTAGTTCTACTTCACCAGCTATCATCATTTGGAAAGAAGGCAAAATTCAGCTTAAAGCCTAAACAAACAACATATTTTTTCTGAAATTTGGAGCAACAACATAAATATTCCACCAACATCAGTATGTTAAGCACCATCATACATTTCATAACTGATGTATTATCCTTAGCAAATGTATGCTATAAAGATGACGGTGCGTACCTCATCTAGGAAAATAATACCTGATGTAGCAAATGTATGCTATAAAGATGACGGTGCGTACCTCATCTAGGAAAATAATACCTCCATCAGGAAGATTGTTGGCAAGTGAAAAAACAGATCCCAACAGGCGCTCACTTTCACCATAATATTTTGACATGATGATCTCCAGCGGCACATATAACAGTGGAACTCCCTAGAATAAGGAAAATGATCAGCAGAAAAGCTTCAGAAAACATATTTCATTTTCTTTTGCACAGAATTACTTCAGGGAATTTCCAAAAGTATCGGAGTATGAGTTACCGCTTGCTTGGCAATAACACGAGCAGAAGATGTCTTACCAGTCCCTGAAATGATGAGGCAGTGGTAACTGGTAAAGTAAGCAAACAAACCAGCAAAAAACAGACGCAATCATACTATTAGCGCACAAAGAGGGGCAATGGGTATTCCTCAAAATCAGGAATTGCAAGCACTGATCTATTGCAATTTCTCGCTTATAGTAAATGGTCTAACCAACAAATACTATAACTTTAATTATGAAATGGCATAACCAACTTACCTACTATTTTCTTTACCATGTCTGTTAACATTAAGAAACAATAGAGCACAGAATGTAATAACAAGATTTTTCGCATTGAAATTTGCATTGAAGTAAAAGGCCATTCAGATCACGCACCAGGTGGACCTTCAAACAGAACCGCCCGAGGTCGATTTGTTTCAAATTTGCAACGTGTACCACGAGCAATGTCATCATATATTTGAGGGTTCTGTAAAGCCAAGAGTACAGTATCTTCTATCTCTCTATAAAAAACAAAAGACATATATAAACCTTAAGAACTATGCATTTATGATAGAATACACAAACGCAGTTGCTTATTAAGACTGATAGTAAGCTCTGCAGTCGAGCACCAACCAGAATGTGTCAACTGTCAGGAGTCAAATAAGCAGAAAAGCAGAAAGGAATGGCACAATGCATGGGGGATGTTTGTAATTATGCTTGAACAAACACATCTACATACTAACAATACAATACCTTTACTTTGCATAAAATACCTGCTGTTTCGAGATTAAAAATAACAGTGAACTGGTGATGTTGTACCTTTTCTGATGTTCATATCCAGCAATGTTCTCCCACATGACAGTGCCATCCATTGGAACACTAGAGGTTTCATCAAACCCATAGACCCTAACACCCATATCCTCTAAATCAGATACAGTTTTTTCTATAGAGGGTAGATGCTTAGATCTCTGACCACTTCCTTTGGTTGATGCTGTCCCTGATGACGCCTTAGCATCTTTCTGCCCAGCTATTTTTAAAGCACTCACCAAACCTTCAAGTTCTTTCGAACTAAAACTGTCAGGCTTGATGAATTCAATTTCCTGAGAGTACACACAACAATCAGAAATTGCATTAAATCTTTGTATAATGACAGTGTAGGTTAAATTTCTTAAACAATCTTAATTAAGTATACATACATAAGGACTAACAGCATATTCAGATCCGACGAGTGGCTCAAATATCAAAATACAAAGAGAATCTTCATTGTTCTCTCCAGTGCTTGCTGTCGTTTTTGGAGGATTCAATGTTATTTGACGCGCAGCTGCACTGGAACAGAAAATATTGATTAAAACACGATATAGTTGGGTACTTGGCAACACCTATTTCTATGACATGGAAAAGAAAGATATTTGCAGGTAAGAAGATTACATGAGAAACACTGACAATAATGCTTACACTTTCCACAACCATCAACAAAGAGTTAAAAATGAAATGTATTATTTGTATCTATGATTCCTCTTAAGCTGATCAAATAAGAAAATGCAATTGCGCTAATCCAAGCAGAGAGAAATAGTGGCACATGATTCTGATTAAGGAGAAAAATAAATATGGAAAGAGGATGTGAGGGCACAAGAGATGAAATATGAAACTGTATTATATGTGATCTATATATGATTGCCCTAAGCAGAAGTGCAAAACCAAATAACCAAACAATGACAACACATATATTGCACCAAACTGAATATCATCCTGTTTCTTTTGCTAACCTGTCCCAAGCACGCAATAGCATCTCAGAGCCACCAACACACTGTTCTGCTTCAAGTCCAATATGCATTACAAGATCAACAATGAGGCGGGATATATTACAGGTTGACGGTACATTGAATTTAACAACCACCTGTAAACAAAACTTAATCAGAAAAATTAAGTGCAATTATGAAATGAATCTTGCACAAGGTTACTGGTCTGTTACTGATTATAAGGTGAAAATGTGCAATGCTGGGAAAACACAGTAGCCCGCCCTGAATGTCATGCCAGATCAACAAAACGCAGCTACAACTGTGCTCTAACAGCAACCATGCAGCATTCTACCTAACTTGCATCTCACGGTTCCCTTTGCCGACTACAACTCGCACTTCTTTCTTGAACTGACTGACTCTTATACTTAGGTTCTCACAAATTTGTTACCACTTACCACTGTGAGATGCTACATCTACCTACTTTCTACATTAATCGGCGCACCAAAGCATTCCCACCAAAGTGGCTGACACAATGTACACCGAAGTGGCCACTAATTCCTCTAGCCCTTAGACCGACATGTTATTCACAACTAATATTGTTCACAGATAAATCGAATGTTTGCTGTGTATGTGGATGGGGGGTGGGGCGACCTTCTGGCCCTTGATTGCAACTTCAAACTTCGGGTACGACCCTGGCTGCATTCCTTGGCTCTCAATCAGCTCCATTATCCTCTTCCTCTCCTTGCGGGCCAAGTCCTCCACCGGCGCCGCATCAGTGCTCACCGCAGCGTCAGCCACGCCCTGTAAACACAGATCAAACTGAATCCAGCTCCCTGAACGAAAACCAAAAGCTCGGACAGAAGCAAAACACAACACGCCACCTCCTCATCGGCATCAGCGTAGGCCACCACCGGCAGCGACGCAAGCGCGGCGCCCGCGCCGGCAGCGAGAAAGGCGGCACTGCTCGAGGACGAAGCGCGCGATTTCACATTGGGGAACCCTAGGCGCGACCCTGGTGCCGCAGAAGGCGAGGCGGAGGCGGAGGCGGCGATAGGCTTTTGGAGAGGAGGCGGCGGGGGAGAGGGGGAGGCGGTGGAGGCCACCACCGCTCCGGTTTGCAGTTGCCGGAGGAGGCGGGTCACTGGGAGGCGTCGGCGGAGAAGCATCGCCATGCCGAGGTTTCGCCGCCAGGAAGGAAGGCTGGAGTGGGGGAGGCCACCGGAGCGTTCGGCGGCGCCGGGAAGTTTCGCAGCTGTGTTTTTTGCCCCCTGCTCACGAAAGAACAAGGCGTACTTCGGATGTACGCCTCCATGACGTTTTTCTTCTTCTTTTGGAATGCGCTTTCATGGCTTTTACGTGTTTTTTTTTCCTTCGCAATCTCCAAGATAAGTGAGGGCGTAACACACATGTGTGTAATTTTTTTAAAAAAATACATTAAAATAAGGTTTAAAAAAAGACAAATCTGAATTTTTTTAACATATGATACTATTTATCGCTTCAGTACATGAATTTGTCTTTTTTTATGCAGATCATATTTCATCCTAAAAAATTACACATATACACATAACATCGTTCTTTACTTGCACAATTTATTTCAAAAATATTTGAAACCAAAAATATAAAATTTGATTTTTTCAAAAATTTCGAGCTTCATGAAGCTCAACCTCCAAACGCCCTTTCTCACTCAACAGGGCCTATGAATAGCCACAGAAGAAACCTACCTGCAAAATCAGACTTCAATAACACTGATCACTGACACGCTAAGGCACCAAAAAAGTAGCAACTTAATAAAAATCGAAAATTGCTAAAAAAAAGGGGTTGAAAATGCCAAATGGAGGCCGAGCTCCACGGAATCCGAATTTGAAACCTTAGACATTCAAACTTTTCAATTTCAAAAAGTTTTGAAAAAAATCTACATATACCTAGAGACATGATATACATGTAATGCAAATTTTCAGATACAAATACATTAAAATGAGAGCCATACAAGAGAACTGTGACTTTTTAGCATACATATGATTCATCCTTAAAGTCCATAATTTTTTTTGTGCAGCTCACAATTCAATATATATCATCCTGAAATTTTACACACATACACATTACATCCTTGTATACATGTATTTTTTTTAAATGAAACTGAAAAGATTGAGTTTTGAAATTTTCATAATAAAGGCCTCCATTGAGTTTGGTCTCCGAAATGACCTACTCGATAAAAGTATAATATATATATAGAGGTAATCCCTAGTTGAGGGGATGCCCCTTATAACCTCCAAAGAGAAGATACACTTTGTAAAGTTTACTTCTAACTCTCCTTTAGTGCTTGTAATCGTTGCTAAGTGGTTTATGGATCTGGATGTAATATTTATTATTTCTGGTGTTCACTGTACTATCATAATTGAAGACAAATATATGGAAAGTTTTCCCGCAAGCTAGAGTTTTGGTGAGAGTTTTTTCCACTAGAGGAGATCCGAATGTTGAATGTAGTTCCTTTTTATTTGCATTCGGTTTTTGAAATGCAATATCTATTAAATTGAACATCAAAAATATAAACCATTTTCATTTTGCGCTTCTCGCATCGATATCTTCCGAATTAGATTACATATTGATCGACGAACTTTTTCCGACACAAATTGTGCTCCCAAATATAACAAACCTGTGCTCCCTAAAATAACATATGCACTTCCTAACATACTTGTACTGTCTCCCGAACAATGCACACCCCACACATACTCCTTGATGTAACATGTACTCCCAACGCGGTGCAACATGTGCTCCCTCTGCAACATGTAATTTTTGTGGGGCAACACGTGGTACCATGTGTGTTTGTTTGACGTTGCAAATTGTAGTCCCCATATAGTACAATCTGTACTCCCGGTACAAACCGCACACGAGGAAAACATTAAAAGAAATCAAAAAAGGGAACACCCTGAGTGTCCCACACTTGTCTTCCTCCCTCTTGACTGCCACGTGCCATGTAGGCATGGCCCATCTATAACCTCCACGGGGGGTAATTGGGGTAACATCCAACCAATTCCCCCATATATACAACAAGGTGAGCATGCAAAGCGACAACTTTCAATCCAATGTCAAACGTCATATGCAGGGATGAAATGGGTTCATGACCGAGAAGACAAAAGGGATTATTTGGATTGGTGTTGACTAAGTAATGTGCGGCTTTTTGGATGGGGCCAGATAATGGGCTCGGTGGAGCTGGATGGGCTTCTACAGTATAATTTTACGCCAACTTATTGGCACGAAACAGTTGTCTGGATGGTGCATCAGATTTTGGCGTGCGTTTAGTGGGACCAACAGGAACAACATCCAAACACACCCAATGTGAGGGATCACTAGAAGAGTGTCTAGAGGGGGGGGGTGAATAGACTACTAACAGAAATTTAAAACCTAACATTTTCCCAAGTTAATTGGTTGGCAGATTTTAACAGTTTTAGCAAAGCTAGAAAGCCTAACAGCCCTACACATGCATGTCAACAAATATGGCAGCGGAAAGTAAAGACATTGCATATGAGGTAAAGAATTGAGATAGGTAGATCAAACGCAGTTGGAGACGCAAGGATTTTTCCCGTGGTTCCGATAGGTGGCGCTATCATACATCCACGTTTATGGAGTCTTCAACCCACAGAGGGTAATGGTCACGAGAGTCCATGGAGGGTTCCACCCAAAAGGGTCCACGAAGTAGCAACCTTGACTATTCCATAATGGCTTCCGTCCACGAAGGACTAGCCTCACTATGGGTAGATCTTCACGAAGTAGGCGATCTCCTTGCCCTTACAAACTTCTTGGTTCACTCCACAACACCAAGTAGGAGGCTCTCAAGCGACACCTAACCAATCTAGGAGGCACCACCCTCCAAAAGGTAATAGGCTCGGTAATGACGATGAACTCCTTGCTCTTGTGCTTCAAGATGATAGACTCCTCAGCACCCAATCACTCTCTCATAGATTTGGCATGGTGGAAGAGATGGGATTGGTGGAACGCTACTTGGGGAGGCTAGAAATCAAGATCCATATGATTGGAGTGGAAGATCTTGACCTCAACACAAGGGTAGGTGGTTCTCTCTCAGAAAATCTGATAGGATAGGTATGGAATAGTTCTGAGTGCTTCTCTCTCGAGTAAGTGGTGGTGAAGGGGTATATATAGGCATCCCCAAAAATCCAACCGTTACACACAAAATGTGTTGGAAATATGCCCTAGAGGCAATAATAAAATGGTTATTATTGTATTTCCTAGTTCATGATAATTGTCTGTTATTCATGCTATAATTGTGTTAACCGGAAACCGTAATACATGTGTGAATACATAGACCACAACGTGTCCCTAGTGAGCCTCTAGTTGGCTAGCTCGTTGATCAATAGATGGTCACAGTTTCATGACCATGGACATTGGATGTCATTGATAACGGGATCACATCATTAGGAGAATGATGTGATGGACAAGACCCAATCCTAAGCATAGCACAAGATCGTGTAGTTCGTTTGCTAAAGCTTTTCAATGTCAAGTGTCGTTTCCTTAGACCATGAGATTGTGTAACTCCCGGATACCGTAGGAATGCTTTGGGTGTGCCAAACGTCACAACGTAACTGGGTGGCTATAAAGGTACGCTACGGGTATCTCCGAAAGTGTCTGTTGGGTTGACACGAACCGAGACTGGGATTTGTCACTCCGTGTGACGGAGAGGTATCTCTGGGCCCACTCGGTAAGACATCATCATTATGAGCTCAATGTGACTAAGGAGTTAGTCACGGGATGATGTATTACGAAACGAGTAAAGAGACTTGCCGGTAACGAGATTGAACAAGGTATGGGGATACCGACGATCGAATCTCGGGCAAGTTCCATACCGATAGACAAAGGGAATTGTATACGGGATTGTTTGAATCCTTGACATCGTGGTTCATCCGATGAGATCATCGTGGAGTACGTGGGAGCCAACATGGGTATCCAGATCCCGCTGTTGGTTATTTACCGGAGAGGTGTCTCGGTCATGTCTACGTGTCTCCCGAACCCGTAGGGTCTACACACTTAAGGTTCGATGACGCTAGGGTTATAGGGAAATAGTGTACGTGGTTACCGAAGGTTGTTTGGAGTCCCGGATGAGATCCCGGACGTCACGAGGAGTCCCGGAATGGTCCGGAGACGAAGATTGATATATAGGAAGTGAGGTTTTGGATACCGGAAGTGTTCCGGGTGTCTCCGGTAGTGTACCGGGACCACCGGAAGGGTTCCGGGGGTCCACCAAGTGGGCCCACCTGCCCCGGAAGGTTCCATGGGCCAAGAGTGGGAGGGAACCAGCCCCTAGGTGGGCTGGTGCGCCTCCCACCCCAGCCCAAGGCGCAGCAAGGGTGGAGGGGGCAAACCCTAGGCTTAGATGGGCCTTAAGGCCCACCCTAGGGCGCCTCCACCTCTCCTTGCCCTGGCCGCCGGCCAGATGGGCTTCTGGAGGCTGCCGCCACCCCTAGGGTGGAACCCTAGGGCGCAGCACCTCTCCTCCCCTCCTCCTATATATAGTGGAGGTATTTGGGGCTGCACAACACACGAGTTCATCTCCTCCCTGGTGCAGCCCTACTCCTCCCTCTCCTCGTTCTCCGTAATGCTTAGCGAAGCTCTGCCGGAGTACCACGCAGCTCCACCGCCACCACGCCGTCGTGTTGCCGGAGCTCTCCCTCAACCTCTCCTCCCTCCTTGCTGGATCAAGGCGTAGGAGACGTCACCGGGCTGCACGTGTGTTGAACACGGAGGTGTCGTCCGTTCGGCACTTGATCGGATCTACCGCGATCTGAATCGCTGCGAGTACGACTCCATCAACCGCGTTCTAGCAACACTTCCGCTTAGCGATCTTCAAAGGTATGAGGATCCAATCTCTCCCCGCTCGTTAGCTAGTTTCTCCATAGATAGATCTTCGTGACACGTAGGAAAATTTTGATTTACTACTACGTCTACCAACAGTGGCATCATGAGCTAGGTCTATGCGTAGAATCTATGCACGAGTAGAACACAAAGCAGTTGTGGGCGTCGATTTTGTTAATATGCTTGTCGTTACTAGTCTTATCTTGATTCGACGGTATTGTGGGATGAAGCGGCCCGGACCAACCTTACACGTACGCTTACGTGAGACCGGTTCCACCGCCTGACATGCACTAGTTGCATAAGGTGGCTAGCGGGTGTCTGTCTCTCCCTCCTTAGTCGGATTGGATTCGATGAAAAGGGTCCTTATGAAGGGTAAATAGCAATTGGCATATCACGTTGTGGTTTTGGCGTAGGTAAGAAACGTTCTTGCTAGAATCCTATAGCAACCACGTAAAAACTTGCAACTACAAATTAGAGGATGTCTAACTTGTTTTTGCAGCATATGCCTTGTGATGTGATATGGCCAGAAGGATGTGATGTGATGCATTGTGATGTATGAGATTGATCATGTTCTTGTAATAGGGTTCACGACTTGCATGTCGATGACTATGACAACCGGCAGGAGCCATAGGAGTTGTCTTATATTATTGTATGACATGCGTGTCAATCATAAACGCCATGTAATTACTTTACTTTATTGCTAAGCGTTAGACATAGTAGTAGAAGTAATAGTTGGCGAGACAACTTCATGAAGACACAATGATGGAGATCATGATGATGGAGATCATGGTGTCGTGCCGGTGACAATGATGATCATCGTGCCCCGAAGATGGAGATCATAGGACCAAGATGATATTGGCCATATCATGTCACTATATTGATTGCATGTGATGTTTATCATGTTTACATCTTATTTGCTTAGAACGACGGTAGTAAATAAGATGATCTCTCAATAAAATTTCAAGAGAAGTGTTCACCCTAACTGTGCACCGTTGCTAAGGATCGTTGTTCCGAAGCACCACGCGATGATCGGGTGTGATAGGTTCTAACGTTCGCATACAACGGGTGTAAGCCAGATTTACACACGCGAAACACTTAGGTTGACTTGACAAGCCTAGCATGTAGAGACATGGCCTCGGAACACGGAAGACCGAAAGGTCGAACATGAGTCGTATAGAAGATACGATCAACATGAAGATGTTCACCATGGATGACTAGTCCGTCTCACGTGATGATCGGACACGGGCTAGTTGACATGGATCATGTATCACTTGGATGACTAGAGAGATGTCTATCTAAGTGGGAGTTCATTGAATAATATGATTATGTGAACTTAATTATCATGAACTTAGTCTAAAATTGCCTTTAATATCTATATTGTAGATCCAATGGCCAACGCAAATGTCAACCTCAATTTCAACGCGTTCCTAGAGAAAACCAAGCTGAAAGATGATGGAAGCAACTATGCGGACTGGGTCCGTGGCTTGAGGATCATCCTCATAGCTTCCAAGAAACAGTATGTCCTTGATGCACCGCTAGGTGACCCACCCCTTCTCCCAGTAGAACAAGACGTTGCGAACGCTTGGCATTCTCGCTGCGATGATTACTCCCTTGTTCAGTGCGGCATGCTTTACAGTTTAGAACTGGGGCTCCAAAAGCGTTTTGAGCAACACGGAGCATATGAGATGTTCCAAGAGCTGAAACTGGTCTTTCAAGCTCATGCCCGGGTCGAGAGATATGAAGTCTCCGACAAGTTCTTTAGTTGTAAGATGGAGGAGAACAGTTTTGTCAGTGAGCACATCCTTAAGATGTCTAGGCTTCACAACCGCTTGACTCAGCTGGGAGTGAACATCCCGGATGACTCGGTCATTGACAGAATCCTCCAGTCGCTTCCACCTAGCTACAAGAGCTTTGTGATGAACTACAACATGCAGGGGATGGAGAAGTCCATTCCTGAGTTGTACTCGATGCTGAAATCAGCAGAGGTCGAGATCAGAAAGGAGCATCAAGTGTTGATGGTAAACAAGACCACTAGTTTCAAGAAAGGCAAGGGTAAGAAGAACTTCAGGAAGGACGGCAAAGCTGTTGCCGCGCCCGGTAAGCAAGTTGCCGGGAAGAAGAAGAACAAGAATGGACCCAAGCCTGAGACTGAGTGTTTCTATTGTAAGGGTACCGGTCACTGGAAGCGGAACTTCCCCAAGTACTTAGCGGATAAGAAGGACGGCAACATTAAAGGTATATGTCATATACTTGTTATTGATGTGTACTTGACCAGCGCTCGTAGTAGCTCCTGGGTATTTGATACCGGTGCAGTTGCTCACATTTGTAACTCCAAGCAGGAGCTGCGGAATAAGCGGAGGCTGGCCAAGGACGAGGTGACGATGCGCGTCGGGAATGGTTCGAAGGTCGATGTGATCGCCGTCGGCACGCTACCTCTACATCTACCTTCGGGATTAGTTTTAAACCTTAATAATTGTTATTTAGTACCAGCTTTGAGCATGAACATTGTATCTGGATCTCGCTTGATGCGAGATGGCTACTCATTTAAATCCGAGAATAATGGTTGTTCTATTTATATGAGAGAAATGTTTTATGCTCATGCCCCGCTGGTCAATGGTTTATTTTTGATGAATCTCGAACGTGATGTTACACATGTCCATAGTGTGAGTACCAAAAAGTGTAAAGTTGATAACGATAGTCCCACTTACATGTGGCACTGCCGTCTTGGCCATATTGGTGTCAAACGCATGAAGAAGCTCCATGCTGATGGACTTTTGGAGTCACTTGATTTCGAATCATTTGACACATGCGAACCATGCCTCATGGGCAAGATGACCAAGACTCCGTTCTCCGGAACAATGGAGCGAGCAACTGACTTGTTGGAGATAATACATACCAATGTATGCGGTCCAATGAGTGTCGAGGCTCGCGGTGGCTACCGTTACGTTCTCACCCTCACTGATGACTTGAGCAGATATGGGTATGTCTACTTAATGAAACACAAGTCTGAAACCTTTGAAAGGTTCAAGGAATTTCAGAGTGAGGTCGAGAATCAACGTGACAGGAAAATAAAATGCCTACGATCTGATCGTGGTGGAGAATATTTAAGTCACGAGTTTGGCACGCACCTTAGGAAATGTGGAATTGTTTCACAGCTCACGCCGCCCGGCACACCTCAGCGAAATGGTGTGTCTGAACGTCGTAATCGCACTCTATTGGATATGGTGCGATCTATGATGTCTCTTACCGACTTACCGCTATCATTTTTGGGGATATGCATTAGAGACTGCCGCATTCACTTTAAATAGGGCACCGTCTAAATCCGTTGAGACGACACCGTATGAATTATGGTTTGGAAAGAAACCTAAGCTGTCGTTTCTAAAAGTTTGGGGATGCGATGCTTATGTGAAGAAACTTCAACCTGAGAAGCTCGAACCCAAAGCGGAAAAGTGCGTCTTCATAGGATATCCCAAAGAGACTATTGGGTATACCTTCTACCTACGATCCGAGGGCAAAGTGTTTGTTGCCAAGAATGGATCCTTTCTCGAGAAAGAGTTTCTCTCGAAAGAAGTAAGTGGGAGGAAAATAGAACTTGATGAGGTAATTGTACCTCCACTCGACCTGGAGAGTAGCGCAGCACAGGAAGTTGTTTCTATGGAGCCTACACCGGCTAGAGAGGAAGTTAATGATGATGATCATGAAGCTTCAGATCAAGTCGCTATTCGAAGGTTCACTAGGACACGTTCTGCACCAGAGTGGTACGGCAATCCTGTCCTAGAGATCATGTTGTTGGACAACGGTGAACCTTCGAACTATGAAGAAGCGATGGCGGGTCCGGATTCCAACAAATGGCTTGAGGCCATGAAATCCGAGATAGGATCCATGTATGAGAACAAAGTATGGACTTTGGTGGACTTGCTTGATGATAAGCGAGCCATTGAAAACAAATGGATCTTTAAGAAGAAGACTGACGCGGACGGTAATGTGACCGCCTATAAGGCTCGGCTTGTCGCTAAGGGTTATCGACAAGTTCAAGGAGTTGACTACGATGAGACTTTCTCACCCGTAGCGATGCTAAAGTCAGTCTGAATCATGTTAGCAGTTGTCGCATTTTATGATTATGAGATCTGGCAAATGGACGTCAAAACGGCATTCCTTAATGGCTTCCTCAAGGAAGAACTGTATATGATGCAGCCGGAAGGTTTTGTCGATCCTAAAGATGCTAACAAGGTATGCAAGCTCCAGCGCTCCATCTATGGGCTGGTGCAAGCATCTCGGAGTTGGAACATTCGCTTTAATGAGGTGATTAAAGCGTTTGGGTTGTACAGGTTTATGGAGAACCCTGTATTTACAAGAAAGTGAGTGGGAGCTCTATAGCATTTCTTATACTGTATGTGGATGACATGCTGATAATGGGAAATAATATCGAACTCTTGGAAAGTATAAAGGCCTACTTGAATAAGTGTTTTTCAATGAAGGACCTTGGAGAAGCTGCTTACATATTAGGTTTTAAGATCTATAGAGATAGATCGAAACGCCTCATTGGTCTTTCACAAAGTACATACCTTGAAAAGATGTTGAAGAAGTTCAATATGGATCAGTCCAAGAAGGGGTTCTTGCCTGTGTTGCAAGGTGTGAGATTGAGTACGACTCAATGCCCGACCACGGCAAAGGATAGAGAAGAGATGAGTGTCATCCCCTATGCTTCAGCCATAGGCTCTATCATGTATGCCATGCTGTGTACCAGGCCTGATGTGAACCTTGCCATAAGTTTGGTAGGGAGGTACCAAAGTGATCCCAGAGCGGAACACTGGACAGCGGTCAAGAATATCCTGAAGTACCTGAAAAGGACAAAGGACATGTTTCTCGTTTATGGAGGTGCCGAAGAGCTCGTCGTAAAGGGTTACGTCGATGCTAGCTTCGACACTGATCCGGACGACTCCAAGTCGCAAACCGGATACGTGTATATTTTGAATGGAGGGGCAGTGAGCTGGAGCAGCAGCAAGCAAAGCGTCGTGGCAGCATCTACATGTGAAGCGGAGTAAATAGCTGCTTCGGAAGCAGCAAAGGAGGGAGTCTGGATGAAGGAGTTCATCACCGACCTAGGAGTGATTCCAAATGCGTCGGGCCCGATGACTCTACTCTGTGACAACACTGGAGCTATTGCCCTTGCGAAGGAGCCCAGGTTTCACAAGAAGACAAGACACATCAAGCGCCGCTTCAACTCCATCCGTGATTACATTCAGGAAGGAGACATAGATATTTGTAAAGTGCATACGGATCTTAATGTCACAGATCCGTTGACTAAACCTCTCTCACGAGCAAAACATGATCAACACCAGAATGCTATGGGTGTTCGATTCATCACAATGTAACTAGATTATTGACTCTAGTGCAAGTGGGAGACTGTTGGAAATATGCCCTAGAGGCAATAATAAAATGGTTATTATTGTATTTCCTAGTTCATGATAATTGTCTGTTATTCATGCTATAATTGTGTTAACCGGAAACCGTAATACATGTGTGAATACATAGACCACAACGTGTCCCTAGTGAGCCTCTAGTTGGCTAGCTCGTTGGTCAATAGATGGTCACGGTTTCATGACCATGGACATTGGATGTCATTGATAACGGGATCACATCATTAGGAGAATGATGTGATGGACAAGACCCAATCCTAAGCATAGCACAAGATCGTGTAGTTCGTTTGCTAAAGCTTTTCAATGTCAAGTGTCGTTTCCTTAGACCATGAGATTGTGTAACTCCCGGATACCGTAGGAATGCTTTGGGTGTGCCAAACGTCACAACGTAACTGGGTGGCTATAAAGGTACGCTACGGGTATCTCCGAAAGTGTATGTTGGGTTGACACGAATCGAGACTGGGATTTGTCACTCCGTGTGACGGAGAGGTATCTCTGGGCCCACTCGGTAAGACATCATCATTATGAGCTCAATGTGACTAAGGAGTTAGTCACGGGATGATGTATTACAGAACGAGTAAAGAGACTTGCCGGTAACGAGATTGAACAAGGTATGGGGATACCGACGATCGAATCTCGGGCAAGTTCCATACCGATAGACAAAGGGAATTGTATACGGGATTGTTTGAATCCTTGACATCATGGTTCATCCGATGAGATCATCGTGGAGTACATGGGAGCCAACATGGGTATCCAGATCCCGCTGTTGGTTATTGACCGGAGAGGTGTCTCGGTCATGTCTACGTGTCTCCCGAACCCGTAGGGTCTACACACTTAAGGTTCGATGACGCTAGGGTTATAGGGAAATAGTGTACGTGGTTACCGAAGGTTGTTTGGAGTCCCGGATGAGATCCCGGACGTCACGAGGAGTCCCGGAATGGTCCGGAGACGAAGATTGATATATAGGAAGTGAGGTTTTGGATACCGGAAGTGTTCCGGGTGTCTCCGGTAGTGTACCGGGACCACCGGAAGGGTTCCGGGGGTCCATCAAGTGGGCCCACCTGCCCCGGAAGGTTCCATGGGCCAAGAGTGGGAGGGAACCAGCCCCTAGGTGGGCTGGTGCGCCTCCCACCCCAGCCCAAGGCGCAGCAAGGGTGGAGGGGGCAAACCCTAGGCTTAGATGGGCCTTAAGGCCCACCCTAGGGCGCCTCCACCTCTCCTTGCCCTGGCCGCCGGCCAGATGGGCTTCTGGAGGCTGCCGCCACCCCTAGGGTGGAACCCTAGGGCGCAGCACCTCTCCTCCCCTCCTCCTATATATAGTGGAGGTATTTGGGGCTGCACAACACACGAGTTCATCTCCTCCCTGGTGCAGCCCTACTCCTCCCTCTCCTCGTTCTCCGTAGTGCTTAGCGAAGCTCTGCCGGAGTACCACGCAGCTCCACCGCCACCATGCCGTCATGTTGCCGGAGCTCTCCCTCAACCTCTCCTCCCTCCTTGCTGGATCAAGGCGTAGGAGACGTCACCGGGCTGCACGTGTGTTGAACGCGGAGGTGCCGTCCGTTCGGCACTTGATCGGATCTACCGCGATCTGAATCGCTGCGAGTACGACTCCATCAACCGCGTTCTAGCAACGCTTCCGCTTAGCGATCTTCAAAGGTATGAGGATCCAATCTCTCCCCGCTCGTTAGCTGGTTTCTCCATAGATAGATCTTCGTGACACGTAGGAAAATTTTGATTTACTACTACGTCTACCAACAAAATGACCAACTCGGTGGCACCGATGTGTTAAACTCGGTGGTATCGAATTGACCAAAAGGTGGCAACTTTTGAATCTCTGTAAAGCCGATATAGGAAACTCAGTTGCACCGATAAGGTGACCAATGGTCAGATTTCCAATCTTGGTGACGCCGATCCAACATTCTCGATGGGACCGAAAATGTGAATTTGCGTAACAGAAAGTTGGCAACCTAAACTTGGTGGCACCGGTATAGAATCGGTTGCACCGAAGTGGCTAGGGTTTGGTAGAGTCTGTTTAGGTTCTGGAATCGATGGCATCGGTATGGGAAAGTTGGTTGCACTGTTTTTGAGTGTTGGGTATAGAACAGACTTTGGTGGGAGAGCTTGTGAATGTTTTTGGCGACTATCACTTGTGCACGTTTGAGCATATTGTTCACCAACAAAACCTTACCCCCTTTTAATAGTATTGGCTTTCCTATGGACTCAAAGTGATTTCTAACAAATATAAAATGTAGAGTCATTTTGCTTGAAGCTTGGACAACCTATTTCCTTGCATCTTGGGGTAACTCCACAGTCTCCTTTTGCCAATCCTCTCTATAGACTGTATCTGAAATACACTTGGTAAAAATATCAGTCCAAGAGACAATGTATGTTGTTATGAATTATCAAAACCACCAAGGGAGCATGTTCTGCTTTCAATCTCCCCCTTTTTGGTAATTGATGACAACATACAATCAAAGCTTCAAATAAAGATATGCATGGTTATACCGAAGACTTTGAGAGACACATGACTTAGACTTGCTCCCCCTAAATGTGTGCAATCCTTTAAAGGATAGTTGCTTTTGAATGCATGAACACACATAAGGTTGAAGGGATATAACAGGTCATGTATATCTTGGCTATATGCATCAAATATATATGAATGAGATGTATCTTTGTTCAAGACATCACTCTTGCAAACAATATGTGCAAGAAGCAAGAGATCATCTTGATCAAGGATATGATGCATATACTTACCTTGAGTTCTTGAGCATCCTGGTAATAGAAACACACTTGAGAAAACAATGTTAGGAAACACAAGAGTATTATACCAAACAACAAAGCAATGGAACTCAAAATTTCCAAGATATGGAGGACATATAGAAGATAGTATTCCTTAGAATTGACATGTCTCCAAGATCATTGATAATTTTCTCACCGTAGATATGAAAATAGATTATCCTCTCCCCCTGAATCTTAGCATGTAGATACTAGGATTGGATAAGGTGAGAAAGGTCAATTTTTTTTCTCTCCCCCTACTTTGATATTCTCCCCCTGTTTATAAAGATATGAGTATTGATATTGGCTCTCCCCCTTGATCATATCTCCCCCTTTGCATAAGCATGTATCTCCCCTTTAGCATGAAGCTTTGGTCTTCTCCCCCTTTGGCATTAATTCCCCAAAAGGTCAAAAACAGGGATAGATACAAGGATCATTGACTGAGAACGGATCCTTGAGAACAAGGGTCATCGAAATGTAGGATTCATAGAAATGAAAATTGAGAGAGACATGGAAACTGATTTGTTCTTATCGTCCTTTCTTCATTGAAGATAGGGATCCTTGAAGAAAGAAATTCTCTCCTCAAAGTTAACTTTAGTGCTTCTCCCCCTAATTAATACAAAGTTTTTTTTGAAGGGATCATGGAAGTAACGGAAGAATTACAAGAAAGACCATTAAGAAAACACAGAATTGCAAAGAAGATGAATTCAAATGAAACAAAATGAAAATCGGTGACTCTGAGATAGATAGATCGGTGGTACCGAGATTTTGTAGTGCAGCTTGTCTGCAATTTCGGTAGAACCGAGATATCTGACTCGGCGGCTCCGAAAGAGAAACCAAGTTTCTGTTTTCACAGAGTCAAGAGAAAGATTTGCAATGAAATATGAAGTTTTTACAATGGACATCAACTAGAGAAGATTGGAGTGGTTATGAGAAATTATGCAATAGAGAGCAAACCACACCAGATTCTTAACTAGATGATGGGCGGTGACTAGGTCACCTATATTAGAGTATATCGACTTAGGAGCCAAGCAAGAATACTTGATCATAGGTCATACTCTACGTTAAGCTCAGAATGGGGTTACCATTTTTCGATTAAGCATTTTAATGTCTTCATATCACTTGAGTTGCTTTAGCTCATTTCTTGGAGTAAAGCTTTTTCAAGGAAATGAGTACATACCTTTGAGTGATGTTGATGATGTAGCTTGTACATGAACTTGTTGAGGATGCTCGGGGTTGACGAAGATCATCTTGAGGTTTGAGCAATCCTTCTTGTTGTAGTACTCTGGTTACCTACAAGGATTAGTCATGCAAGGAAGAACAATAGATATATCCTATTGACATTATACCAATTGAGAGTGTGCAATTTTGATCAAGTATATGTCAAGGATATGGTTGAGTGGCCTTCTTCCTTCCATGATCATGAGGGGTTGTGGATACTTGGTAATGACAAGATTGCTTATAATTGGAGTTGATGACAATCTTGTGGAATGAAGTTTTTCAAGTACCTACAAGAGATTAGATGCAATACAAGGGATCATAGAATTCCATGTCATAAGATGAAAGTTTAAGATACATGGAAATATCAAGAAAGCTTATGCCCTTGCATGCATCCGAGTGAGTCTAGCTCAAGTTTGAAGCATCGATGATGTTCAACTCACTCCTCAAGTGACAAAATGTCTTCTCATCAAGTGGCTTAGTAAAGATATCTGCCAATTGCTTGTTAGTGCGAACATGCTTAAGATTAATATCTCCTTTGGCAACATGATCACGAATGAAATGATGTCGAACTTGAATATGCTTAGTTCGAGAATGTTGCACAGGATTATGATCAATTTTAATAGCACTTTCATTGTCACACAGTAATGGAACATTTTAAACATGAATTCCATAATTCTTAAGTGTTTGTGTCATCCAAAGAAGTTGCGCACAAGAAGATCCAGCAGCAATGTACTCAGCTTTGGCAGTCGATAGAGATACCGAGTTTTGTTTCTTAGAGGACCAAGATACAAGAGATCTGCCCAAAAATTGACAAGTACCCGAGATGGATTTTCTATCAATCTTGTCACCGGCATAGTCCGAATTAGAATAGCCAACGAGGTCAAAAGAAGATCCCTTGGGATACCAAATGCCAAAATTTGACGTTTGTATCAAGTATCTCACAATGCGTTTTACAGCTAAAAGATGACATTCTTTTGGTGCAGCTTGATATCTAGCACACATGCACACACTAAGCATAATATCGGGACGAGATGCACATAGATATAATAGTGAACCAATCATAGATCGGTAAACCTTTTGATCAACCAGCTCATCCTCTCTGGTAAGATCAACATGTCCACTAGTAGGCATAGGGGTTTTCATACCTTTGCACTCCTGCATGTTGAATTTTTTGATCAAGTCCTTGGTATACTTAGTTTGAGAGATGAAAGTTCCTTCTTTTGATTGCTTGATTTACAAGCCAAGAAAGAATTTCAGCTCACACATCATGGACATCTCATACTTGTCGGACATCAACCTTCCAAACCTTTCACTAAATTGAGGGTTAGTGGAACCAAAGATAATATCATCCACATAGATTTTGCACAAAAATAATTCACCATTAACTCTCTTAGTGAATAAGGTTGCATCAATTTTACCAATTTCAAAACCTTTTTCGATAAGAAACTTCATTAAACATTTGTACCAAGCACGAGGGGCTTGCTTAAGACCATAAAAAGCTTTACGAAGCTTGTAGACATGATTACGTTTCTTAGGATTAACAAAGCTAGGTGGTTGCTTAACATAAACCTCTTCTTCAATCTCACCATTTAAAAATGCAATTTTAATGTCCATTTGATAAAGCGTGATATCATGGTGATTGGCATAAGCAAGAAGAATACGAATAGCTTCAAGTCTAGCGATGGGGGCCGTAGGTCTCACCGTAGTCCATACCTTTGACTTGCATATATCCTTGAGCTACGAGGCGAGCCTTGTTGCGCACGACTTGACCATCTTCGTCTTGCTTGTTCCGAAATACCCATTTGGTTCCGATGATGTTGTGTTCATCCTCGGGATTCTCCACGAGTGTCCACACTTTGTTACTTTCGAAGTTGTGAAGCTCTTCATGCATAGCGTTCACCCAATCCACGTCTTCAAGAGATTGTTCTACCTTCAAGGGCTCAATGCTAGAGATGAAAGAACAATGCTCACAGAAGTTTGCTAGACGAGTTTTAGAGCGAGTGATCCTTGCTGTTTGTATATCACCAAAGATTTGGTTTAGGGGATGGTTCTTGGTCACTTGTGCTCGAACTCGGGTCAGCTTTCGATTGTTGGTTGGTGGAGCTTCTTATTCATCATCATCTCCTTCATCTTCGTTGTTGTTGAAGGTGTCTTTCCCCTGAGGTGGTGGTGGATCTTCATGATGCACTTCCTCCTCTTCATCATCTTGCCGTGTACCGCTTGTGGATGCCTCCATGTCATGTTGTGGTTCACCTTGTTGTGAAGTAGGGGCTTCCACTTGAGTTGATGAAGTACTTCCCTTCACCTCCATGGGACGAATCTTGCCAATGGGTAAATCTAGGATAGCTTCCAAAGGGTTCTTATCACCTACATCATTTGGCAATTGTTCGACTTGCGAACCATTAGATTCATCAAACTTCACATCTACCGTCTCTTCAACTTTTCAAGTGAAGTTGTTGTAGACACGGTAGGTGTGAGAGTTCGATCCACAACCAAGTAGGAATCCTTCATGGGATTTAGGAGCAAATTTAGTACGACGATGCTTATCAAGAATGTAGCACTTGGAGCCGAATACCCGAAAGTATCCAACTTGGGGTTTGTTACCGGTGAGTCGCTCGTATGCCGTTTTACTGAGAAGCTTGTGCAAGTAAAGTCGTTTGTGGCATGACATGCTGTTTCCACGGCTTCTGCCGAAAAGTGCTTTGGCGTCTTGTATTCGTCAAGCATCATTCTTGCCATCTCAATGAGTGTTCGGTTCTTCCTCTCAACAACTCCATTTTGTTGAGGTGTGTACGTAGTTGAGAACTCATGTGAGACACCTTCTTCGTCAAGAAAGGTATCCACATGGGTGTTCTTGAACTCAGATCCGTTATCGCTCTGAACCTTCTTGATCTTCACTTCAAACTGATTTTGCGCTTTGCGAGCGAAGTTCTTGAAGATCTTTTGAACCTGCGACTTATCATCAAGAAAGAATACCCACGTAAATCTGGAAAAATCATCAACTATAACTAGGCCATAGGAATTTCCACCGAGACTCTTGTAAGCATTGTTACCGAAAAGATCCATGTGAAGTAACTCGACTGGTCTCCTAGTAGTCATGATATTCTTAATAGGATGACTTCCACCTACTTGCTTTCCAGCTTGACAAGCACTACAAAGTCTATCTTTGTCAAATATAACATCTTTAACACCAAGTATATGATCACCTTTGATAGGTTTTTCTAAATTATGCATGCCAACATGTCCTAATCTTCTATGCCAAAGCCAACCTTTAGAAGATTTAGCAATTAAACAAGTGCGAGGTTTGGATCTTTTAGTGAAATCGACAATGTATAGATAACCTCTACGGATACCGGTAAAGACAATTTTATGATTATCTTGACGAAACACTTGGCAATCTATTTTCATGAATAACACATTGAAACCGAAATTAGCAAGTCTAGATATGGAAAGAAGATTGTAACCAAGGGATTAAACAAGCATAACATTTTGAATAGAACTATCATGGGATATGGCCACCTTACCAAGGCCAAGTACCTTACCCTTAGAGTTGTCCCCAAAGGTCACGTACCGTCGAGGACCTTGATTAGGCGTGATCTCTTGGAACATGTCTTTATCACCAGTCATATGATTCGTACATCCGTTGTCAAGAATCCACTCTTTTCCTCCAGACATGTAATCCTTAAAGTTCGCCATAAGACTCAGATTCTTCATGATCTTATCATACTCGATGTCAAGCAACTCATCTTCTTCATAATAGCCATGTTCCACATTGTCATCATCAAGTGTGAAATCCTCGTCATAAAGAACAAGAGATTCGTTAGAATAGTGATCATGACAATGTTCAAGTTTATTAGTGGGAATGGCTTCAAAGATAATGTTGTTGATAGTGGTGACATCTCCTTTAGCACGCATAAGATCATGGAGTTCAAATAGGCATTTATCAAAGTTTGGATCACTAGGCTTCATTTTGTGAAAAGCAATGGCTTTATGAAGAATTTCATCTAGATTCCCTAAGGAAAGATTTGGATATCGTTTATCCAAATCAGTCCATAAGGTATAAGCACATGCAAAGTTCTTCATTTGAGAAAGCACGAATCTTGGTAAACCTCTAACAATAAGATTGAGAGTTCTTAAGTTACCAAGCATGTTAATTTCCTCTTCGTGTGTGGGATGTAATTCTTCAATAGGAGGCTCATAGGGGCGCATAACATATTTGCTCAATTGAAATTCATTAAGCAGCTCAAGCATCAAAGATTTCCATTGACTATAGTACTCTCCATCAAGAATGGGCACTCTACAACTCAAACTCCCTATATTAGACACATCCATCTTCCTCCTAGGTGATTAAACCGAAGCAATATAGACCAATGCTCTGATACCAATTGAGGGATCACTAGAAGAGTGTCTAGAGGGGAGGTGAATAGACTACTAGCAGAAATTTAAAACCTAATCTTTTCCCAAGTTAATTGGTTGGTAGATTTTAATAGTTTTAGCAAAGCTAGAAAGTCTAACATCCCTACACATGCATGTCAACAAATATGGCAGCGGAAAGTAAAGACATTGCATATGAGGTAAACAGTTGAGATAGGTAGATCAAACGCAGTTGGAGACACAAGGATTTTTCCCGTGGTTCCGATAGGTGGCGCTATCGTACATCCATGTTTATGAAGTCTTCAACCCACAGAGGGTAACGGTCGCGAGAGTCCACGGAGGGCTCCACCCAAAAGGGTCCACGAAGTAGCAACCTTGACTATTCCATAACGGCTTCCGTCCACGAAGGACTAGCCCCACTATGGTTAGATCTTCACGAAGTAGGCGATCTCCTTGCCCTTACAAACTTCTTGGTTCACTCCACAACACGAAGTAGGAGGCTCCCAAGCGACACCTGACCAATCTAGGAGGCACCACCCTCCAAAAGGTAATAGGCTCGGTAATGACGATGAACTCCTTGCTCTTGTGCCTCAAGATGATAGACTCCTCAGCACCCAATCACTCGCTCACAGATTTGGCATGGTGGAAGAGATGGGATTGATGGAAAGCTACTTGGGGAGGCTAGAAATCAAGATCCATATGATTGGAGTGGAAGATCTTGACCTCAACACAAGGGTAGGTGGTTCTCTCTCAGAAAATCTGATAGGATAGGTATGGAATAGTTCTGAGTGCTCTCTCTCGAGTAAGTGGTGGTGAAGGGGTATATATAGGCATCCCCAAAAATCCAATCGTTACACACAAAATGACCAACTCGGTGACACCGATGTGTTAAACTCGGTGGTACCGAATTGACCAAAAGGTGGCAATTTTTGAATCTCGGTAAAGCCGATATAGGAAACTCTGTTGCACCGATAAGGTGACCAATGGTCAGATTTCCAATCTCAATGACGTTGATCCAACATTCTCGGTGGGACCAAAAATGTGAATTTGCGTAACAGAAAGTTGGCAACCTAAACTCGGTGGCACCGGTATAGAATCGGTTGCATCGAAGTGGCTAGGGTTTGGCAGAGTCTGTCTAGGTTCTGGAATCGATGGCACCGGTATGGGAAAGTTGGTTGCACCGATTTTGAGTGTAGGGTATAGAACAGACTTTGGTGGAAGAGTTTGTGGATGTTTTTGGCGACTATCTTGTGCACGTTTGAGCATATTGTTCACCAACAAAACCTTACCCCCTTTTAGTAGTATTGGCTTTCCCATGGACTCAAAGTGATTTTTCACAAATATAAAATGTAGAGTCCTTTTGCTTGAAGCTTGGCCAACCTATTTCCTTGCATCTTGGGGTAACTCCACAGTCTCCTTTTGCCAATCCTCTCTATATACTGTATCTGAAATATACTAGGTAAAAATATCAGTCCAAGAGACAATGTATGTTGTCATGAATTATCAAAACCACCAAGGGAGCATATTTTGCTTTCACAATGAGACATGATGTTTCTTGTGAGGTTATACCGAGGATGGTTCCATTGATATCTCAAAATGCAATCTTTACTACTACTCCATTTCCTTCTAAATTGTGGCCTTAACGTGAAGTGTTCATGGGAGGATGTAAGTGATACAAGATCTTCATAGACGACTCCAAAAATTGAGATTTTCCTTCAAATGCTACACAAGCTCGTGATTTCAAGCTTTTGCTAAAACGGAAAAACAGACAACAACATGTCGACAAAACTAAAGAATGTCTATTATTGTGATGCATAAACGTTAGCGAAAACAAGATACAAAATGCATGCATAGCGATACCGAGAGCATGCCTTTCAATTTCCGATTGCACCACAATCTACTTTGTGAAATATATTGAAGACAGCACATTTGTACATGTATAACTACTCAAATTCAAACAAATCCAGGAATTTTCATTCAGCAAGAGTATCAACTCAAACACGTTTATATCGTCGGTAATTGCGGTATTTAACTCAGTAACCAAGTCCTTGCAAGTGACCAACATATCTAGCCGGCCGATTGGTATCACGTGCGTGAGTGCTGTTGCAATATAGTAGTACATTCTATAGTGTATAAATAGGCAGGAGGGCCTGGGCTTTTGCTCCAAGTCACCGGTAGATTGCAAGATAGATATAGCTACAGGCAGTTCGCAAAGAAAAAGACATAGCTGCAGGCGCCATGATGGGGGTAGTGGCCAGTGGCAAGGCTCTGATGATACTGGCTGCAGTGTTTATCATGTGCGTCGCCTGCGGCCTGGTGGTCTCGCCGGCGACCACGGAGGAGGTGCCCCTGGTGCCGGCGGTGTACGTGTTCGGCGACTCGACGATGGACGTGGGCAACAACATGTACCCGGGGAACTTTACACCGTCGCCTCCCTACGGCGTTGACCACCCGCTGGGCATCGTACCCAGGTTCAGCAACGGATACAACATGACCGACTCCATCTGTAAGAAATTGAAATTGAAATTGAAATTGATCTGTAAGAATTACGCGCAGGCGCTTTTTATCATGTCATTCTACCCATGAAACTAACAGAAACATGCAAACTGAAATGCAGGTAGGCTGTTGGGTTTCAATATGAGCCCGCCGGCTTACCTGTCGCTGACGCTGGAGACGATGGGTGAGACCCTGAAAGCAGTGGCGGAGCTTGAAACGAAAAACTTGGCGGGTCGGGCAGGCTAATCTGAAGGGAATTAGTCTTGAGATGGCCTTCACGTCATGCACAGTTTGAGCATTTGATCTTAGGGGCGGGCCATGGCCACCTTTTGCCCTAACTTAGCTCCGCCTCTGCCTGAAAGGCTTCGGTGGAGCCAACTAGGCCTCCGGTGGATCTCGCCAACTAGGCCTCCGGTGGATTCGACATTCTCGACATCACCGTTAGTGCTGTCGCCCCAAAATTATGCGCCTTTTTTTGTTTCAAATACCTCTTCTATATACTAGTTTATGATCACATCTTATTTCAATGAGAATAAAACGGAAGACTAAAGTAGTGAATTAGTTGGTCATTGACCAGATAATGCCGACACTAGCATTGGGGAAAGGGGTCCCCTTTTTAGTCTTATAATATGGCGACACTCCATTCACATTTTTCTTTCCTACTTATAAATATTGGAATTGGTGGTGAGTTCACGTGTGGGCCCAACATCCATTCGAAATAAACAAATACACGCATCCGCATATGTAAAACTACCAACCTTTCAAGAGACATATAAACAAATGTACTTTACTTATATGTGGGTCTATCATAATAAACAAATACACTACTTTCATGTGAGATCAACTTTTTTTTAAAAAACACAAATAACAAACACAAAAGTGACTTCAACTCAAAATCAATATTGGTTTTAGTTTCTCTTTCCAACCTACTATGGTCATTTGAAATTCTTTGATGCATCATGTCTCTCGCCGTATTTTTGCCATCTTTTAGTATAATTGTAAATCACGCAACAGCCACAAAAACAGTAACGTTAGCTGACCACGTCATATGTGGCTCCGTGGCAATCACGCACATCTTGCTAGTTTACCCAACGTTTTTACATCCATTTTATATTCACATCCATCTATCTTTTTTTCTAACAACAACTTGTTTGCATGAGTTCACCATGTGTGAGTTACTTCTTGTTTGCATCTATAGGGGAATGCCGACCTCCCGTTGAGCAAGCACGTGGAGTACTTTGCGGACACCAAGGCAAGCATGATAGAGGAAAGCGGCGGCAATAGCACCGACATCGATGTGCTGCTGTCCAAGTCCCTCTTCCTCATTAGCAACGGTGGCAACGACATGTTTGAGTTCTTCAACAAGACTCCGTCGTTCGACAAGGTTCGGCCCTTCTACGACAACCTTAAATGGGACATAATTTGCAAGCCCAGAGACCAGGGAAGTTTGGGGATTGAAAATTTAGAGGTTAAGAATAAATGTCTCCTTAGTAAATGGCCATATAGGTTATCAATGAAGACCGAAGGCTGTGGGCATAGATTTTACGTAATAAATATTTTCAATCCAATGTTGGAAATATGCCCTAGAGGCAATAATAAAATTGTTATTATTGTATTTCCTTGTTCATGATAATTATCTATTGTTCATGCTATAATTGTGTTAACCGAAAACCGTAATACATGTGTGAATACATAGACCACAACATGTCCCTAGTGAGCCTCTAGTTGGCTAGCTCGTTGATCAATAGATGGTCACGGTTTCATGACCATGGACATTGGATGTCGTTGATAACGGGATCACATCATTAGGAGAATGATGTGATGGACAATACCCAATCCTAAGCATAGCACAAGATCATGTAGTTCGTCTGCTAAAGCTTTTCCAATGTCAAGTATCGTTTCCTTAGACCATGAGATTGTGCAACTCCGGATACCGTATGAATGCTTGGTGTGCCAAACGTCACAACATAAGTGGGTGGCTATAAAGGTGCACTATGGGTATCTCCGAAAGTGTCTGTTGGGTTGGCACGAATCGAGACTGGGATTTGTCACTCCGTATGACGGAGAGGTATCTTTGGGCCCACTCGGTAAGACATCATCATAATGAGCTCAATGTGACTAAGGAGTTAGCCACGGGATGATGTATTACGGAATGAGTAAAGAGATTTTCCGGTAACAAGATTGAACAAGGTATAGGGATACCGACGATCGAATCTCGGGCAAGTATCATACCGATAGACAAAGGGAATTGTATACGAGATTGATTGAATCCCCGACATCGTGGTTCATCCAATGAGATCATCGTAGAGAATGTGGGAGCCAACATGGGTATCTAGATCCCAGTGTTGGTTGTTGACCGGAGAGGTGTCTCGGTCATGTCTACGTGTCTCCTAAATTCGTAGGGTTTACACACTTAAGGTTCGATGACGCTAGGGTTATAGGGAAATAGTGTACGTGGTTACCGAAGGTAGTTCGTCGTCCCGGATGAGATCCCAGATGTCATGAGGAGTTCCGAAATGGTCCGTAGACAAAGATTGATATATAGGAAGTGAGGATTTGGCCACCGGAAGTGTTTCGGGAATTACTCGTAACGTACCGGGACCATCGGAAGGGTTTCGGGGTCCACCAAGTGGGTCCACCAGCCCCAGAGGGATGCGTGGGCCGAGAGTGGAAGGGACCAGCCCCAGAGTGGGCTGGTGCGCCCTCCACCACGGCCCAAGGCGCAGGAAAGGTGGGAGGGAGGGGAAACCCTAGACCTAGATGGGCCTAAGGCCCACTAGGGCTGCCCTCCCCCTCTCCCCTCTCTGGCCGCCGGCCAGAACCCATCTAGGGCTGCCGCTGTTGGGAGACGTAGTAGTAAATCAAAAAAAATTCCTACGTGTTCACCAAGATCTATCTACGGAGAAACCAGCAACGAGTAAGGGGAGAGTGCATCTTCATACCTTTGAAGATCGATAAGCAGAAGCGTTACAAGAACACGGTTGGTGGAGTCGTACTCGTAGCGATTCAGATCGCGGTGGACTCCGATCTTAGCGCCGAACAACGGCGGCTCCGCGTTCAACACACGTGCTGCCCGGTGACGTCTCCTACGCCTTGATCCAACAAGTAGGAAGGAGAGGTTGAGGGAGAGCTCCGGCAGCACGACGACATGGTGACGGTGGAGCTGTGTGGTCTCCGGTAGGGCTTCGCCAAGCACTACGGAGAACGAGGAGAGGGAGGAGTAGGGCTGCATCGAGAGAGGAAGAAACCGTGTGTCTGGCAGCCCCAAAACCCTCCACTATATATAGGAGGAGGAGGAGGGAGGGCTGCGCCCTAGGGTTTCCACCCTAGGGGCCGGCGGCAGCCCCAGATCTGATCTGGTGCGGCGGCCAGAGGGAGAGAGGGGTGGTCAGCGCCCTAGGTGGGCCTTAGGCCCATCTGAGCCTAGGGTTTGCCCCCCCTCTTCCCTTGCTGTGCCTTGGGGGGCTGGTTCCCTCCCACTTGTGGCCCAAGAAACCCTCTGGGGCCGGTGGACCCACTTGGTGGACCCCCAGAACCCTTCTGGTGGTCCCGGTACGTTATCGATGACGCCCGAAACATTTCCGGTAACCAAAACCTCACTTCCCATATATCTGGACCATTTCGGAACTCCTCGTGACATCTGGGATCTCATCCGGGACTCCGAACTACCTTCAGTAACCACATACACTATTTCCCTATAACCCTAGCATCATCGAACCTTAAGTGTGTAGACCCTACGAGTTCGGGAGACACGTAGACATGACCGAGACACCTCTCCGGTCAATAACCCACAGCGGGATCTGGATACCCATGTTGGATCCCACATGCTCCACGATGATCTCATCGGATGAACCACGATGTCGGGAATTCAATCAATCCCGTATACAATTTCCTTTGTCTACTGGTATGATACTTGCCCGAGATTCGATCGTCGGTATCCTTATACCTTGTTTAATCTCGTTACCGGCAAGTCTCTTTACTCATTCCGTAACACATCATCCCGTGGCTAACTCCTTAGTCACCTTGAGCTCATTATGATGATGTCTTACCGAGTGGGCCCAGAGATACCTCTCCGTCATACGGAGTGACAAATCCCAGTCTCGAATCGTGCCAACCCAACAAACACTTTCGGAGATACCCGTAGTGCACCTTTATAGCCACCCAGTCACATTGTGACGTTTGGAACACCCAAAGCATTCCTATGGTATCCGGTAGTTGCACAATCTCATGGTCTAAGGAAATGATACTTGACATTGAAAAACCTTTAGCAGACGAACTAGACGATCTTGTGCTATGCTTAGAATTGGGTCTTGTCCATCACATCATTCTCCTAATGATGTGATCCCGTTATCAACGACATCCAATGTCCATGGTCATGAAACTGTGACCATCTATTGATCAACGAGCTAGCCAACTAGAGACTCACTAGGGACAGGTTGTGGTCTATGTATTCACACATGCATTACGGTTTCCGGTTAACACAATTATAGCATGAACAATAGACAATTATCATGAACAAGGAAATACAATAATAACCATTTTATTATTTCCTCTAGGGCATATTTCCAACAGTCTCCCACTTGCACTAGAGTCAATAATCTAGTTACATTGTGATGAATCGAACACCCATAGAGTTCTGGTGTTGATCATATTTCGCTCGTGAGAGAGGTTTAGTCAACGGATCTGCGACATTCAGATCCGTATGTACTTTACAAATATCTATATCTCCCTCCTGAATGTAATCACAGATGGAGTTGAAGCGGCGCTTGATGTGTCTTGTCTTCTTGTGAAACCTGGGCTCCTTCGCAGGGGCAATAGCTCTAGTGTTGTCACAGAATAGAGTCATTGGGCCCGACGCATTGGGAATCACTCCTAGGTCGGTGATGAACTCCTTCATCCAGACTCCTTCCTTTGCTGCTTCTAAAGCAACTATGTACTCCGCTTCACATGTAGATGTCGCCACGACGCTTTGCTTGCTGCTGCACCAGCTGACTGCCCCTCCGTTCAAAATATACACGTATCCGGTTTGCGACTTGGAGTCGTCCGGATCTGTGTCGAAGCTAGCATCGACATAACCCTTTACGACGAGCTCTTCGGCACCTCCATATACGAGAAACATGTCCTTTGTCCTTTTCAGGTACTTCAGGATATTCTTGACCGATGTCCAGTGTTCCGCTCCGGGATCAGTTTGCTACCTCCCTACCAAACTTATGGCAAGGTTCACATCAGGTCCGGTACACCGCATGGCATACATAATAGAGCCTATGGCTGAAGCATAGGGGATGACATTCATCTCTTCTCTATCCTTTGCTGTGGTCGGGCAATGAGTCGTACTCAATCTCACACCCTTTAACACAGGCAAGAACCCCTTCTTGGACTGGTCCATATTGAACTTCTTCAATATCTTTTCAAGGTATGTGCTTTGTGAAAGACCTATGAGGCGTTTCGATCTATCTATGTAGATCTTAATACCTAATATGTAAGTAGCTTCTCCAAGGTCCTTCGTTGAAAAACATTTATTCAAGTAGGCCTTTACACTTTCCAAAAGTACTATATCATTTCCCATCAACAATATGTCATCCACATATAATATGAGAAATGCTACAGAGCTCCCACTCACTTTCTTGTAAATGCAGGGTTCTCCATAGACCTGTATAAACCCAAACGCTTTAATCACCTCATTAAAGCGAATGTTCCAACTCCGGGATGCTTGCACCAGCCCATAGATGGAGCGCTGGAGCTTGCATACCTTGTTAGCATCTTTAGGATCAACAAAACCTTCCGGCTGCATCATATACAGTTCTTCCTTTAAGGTGGCCATTAAGGAATGCTATTTTGACGTCCATTTGCTAGATCCCATAATCATAAAATGCGGCATTTGCTAACATGATTCGGACATACTTCAGCATCACTACGGGTGAGAAAGTCTCATCGTAGTCAACTCCTTGAACTTGTCAATAACCCTTAGCGACAAGCCGAGCCTTATAGACGGTCACATTACCATCCGTGTCAGTCTTCTTCTTAAAGATCCATTTATTTTCAATGGCTTGCTTATCATCAGGCAAGTCCACACTTTGTTCTCATACATGAATCCTATCACGGATTTCATGGCTTCAAGCCATTTGTTAGAATCCGGGCTTGCCATTGCTTCTTCATAGTTCGAAGGTTCACCGTTGTCCAACAACATGATCTCCAGGACAGGGTTGCCATACCACTCTGGAGTGGAACGTGTCCTGGTGGACCTTCGACGTTCAATAGTAACTTGATCTGAAGTTTCAAGATCATCATCATTAACTTCCTCTCCAGTCGGTGGAGGCTCCACAGAAACAACTTCCTATGCGGCGCTACTCTCCGGTTCGAGTGGAGGTACAATTACCTCATCATGTTCTATTTTCGTCCCACTTACTTCTTTCGAGAGAAACTCTTTCTAGAGAAGGATCCATTCTTGGCAACAAAGACTTTGCCTTCGGATCTGAGGTAGAAGGTATACCCAATAGTCTCATTGGGATATCCTATGAAGACGCACTTTTCCGCTTTGGGTTCGAGCTTCTCAGTTTGAAGTTTCTTCACATAAGCATCGCATCCCCAAACTTTTAGAAACGATAACTTAGGTTTCTTTCCAAACCATAATTCATATGGTGTCGTCTCAACGGATTTTGACGGTGCCCTATTTAAAGTGAATGCGACAGTCTCTAATGCATATCCCCAAAATGATAGCGGTAAGTCGGTAAGAGACATCATAGATCCCACCATATCCAATAGAGTGCAATACGATGTTTAGACACACCATTTCGCTGAAGTATGCCAGGCGGCGTGAGTTGTGAAACAACTCCACATTTTTTAGGTGCGTGCCAAACTCGTGACTTAAATATTCCCCGCCACGATAAGATCGTAGGCACTTTACTTTCCTGTCACGTTGATTCTCTACCTCACTCTGAAATTCCTTGAACTTTTCAAAGGTTTCAGACTAGTGTTTCATCAAGTAGACATACCCATGTCTGCTCAAGTCATCAGTGAGGGTGAGAACATAACGGTGCCACCGCGAGCCTCGACGCTCATTGGACCGCATACCTCGGTATGTATTATCTCCAACAAGTCAGTTGCTCGCTCAATTGTTCCGAAAAATGGAGTCTTGGTCATCTTGCCCATGAGGCATGGTTCGCACGTGTCAAATGATTCGAAAT
The DNA here is from genome assembly GCA_022496015.1 of Hordeum marinum. NCBI lineage: Eukaryota > Viridiplantae > Streptophyta > Magnoliopsida > Poales > Poaceae > Hordeum > Hordeum marinum. The sequence continues at coordinate 384,919,462 of CM039677.1, read as the reverse complement.
CAAGAGACTCGAAAAGTCCATCAGCATGGAGCTTCTTCATGCGTTTGACACCAATATGACCAAGGCGGCAGTGCCACATGTAAGTGGGACTATCGTTATCAACCTTACACTTTTTAGTACTCACACTATGAACATGTGTAACATCACGTTGGAGATTCATCAAAAATAAACCATTGACTAGCAGGGCATGACCATAAAACATTTCTCTCACATGAATAGAACAACCATTATTCTCAGATTTAAATGAGTAGCCATCTCGCATCAAGCGAGATCCAGATACAATGTTCATGCTCAAAGCTGGTATTAAATAACAATTATTGAGGTTTAAAACTAACCTCGAAGGTAGATGTAGAGGTAGTGTGCCGATGGCGATCACATCGACCTTGGAACCATTCCCGACGCGCATCGCACCTCGTCCTTTGCCAGCCTTCGCTTATTCCGCAGCTCCTGCTTGGAGTTACAAATGTGAGCAACTACATCGGTATCAAATACCCAGGAGCTACTACGAGCGCTGGTTAGGTACACATCAATAACAAGTATATCACATATACCTTTAACGTTGCCGGCCTTCTTATCCGCTAAGTACTTGGGGCAGTTCCGCTTCCAGTGACCAGTACCCTTGCAATAAAAGTACTCAGTCTCAGGCTTGGGTCCATTCTTGTTCTTCTTCCTGGCAACTTGCTTACCGGGCGCAGCAACAGCTTTGCCGTCCTTCTTGAAGTTCCTTTTACCCTTGCCTTTCTTGAAACTAGTGGTCTTATTCACCATCAACACTTGATGCTCCTTTTTGATCTTGACCTCCGATGATTTCAGCATTGAGTACAACTCAGGAATGGACTTCTCCATACCCTGCATGTTGTAGTTCATCACAAAGCTCCTGTAGCTAGGTGGAAGCGACTGGAGGATTCTGTCAATGACCGAGTCATCCGGGAGACTAACTCCCAGCTGAGTCAAGCGGTTGTGTAACCCAGACATTTTGAGTATGTGCTCACTGACAAAACTATTCTCCTCCATCTTACAGCTAAAGAACTTGTTGGAGACGTCTTATCTTTTGACCCGGGCATGAGCTTGGAAAACCAGTTTTAGCTCCTGGAACATCTCATATGCTCCGTGTTGCCCAAAACACTTTTGGAGCCCCGGTTCTAAACTGTAAAGCATTCCGCACTGAACAAGGGAGTAATCATCGCAGCATGACTACCAAGCGTTTGTAACGTCTTGGTCCACTGGGAAAATGGGTGGGTCACCTAGCGGTGCATCAAAGACATGCAATCTCTTGGAAGCTATGAGGATAATCCTCAAGCTACGAACCCAGTCCGCATAGTTGCTTCCATCATCTTTGAGCTTGGTTTTTTCTAGGAACGCGTTGAAGTTGAGGGTGACATTAGCGTTGGCCATTGGATCTACAATATAGATTGTAAAGACAATTTTAGACTAAGTTCATGATAATTAAGTTCGCATATTCAAATTATTTAATGAACTCCCACTTAGATAGACATCTCTCTAGTCGTCCAAGTGATACATGATCCATGTCAACTAGCCCATGTCCGATCATCACGTGAGATGGACTAGTCATCCTTGGTGAACATCTCCATGTTGATCGTATCTTCTATATGACTCATGTTCGACCTTTCGGTCTTCCGTGTTCCGAGGCCATATCTGTACATTCTAGGCTCGTCAAGTCAACCTAAGTGTTTCGCGTGTGTAAATCTGGCTTACACCCATTGTATGCGAACGTTAGAACCTATCACACCCGAACGTTAGAATCTTTATCGGTCGAACCTCTATGTCAAGGATTCAGTTAATCCCATATGATGTTCCCTTTGTTCTTCGGTATGTTACTTGCCCGAGATTCGATCATCGGTATCTCCATACCTAGTTCAACCTTGTTACTGGCAAGTCTCTTTACTCGTTCCGTAATACAAGATCTTGCAACTAATACTTAGTCACATTGCTTGCAAGGCTTACTATGATGTTGTATTACCGAGTGGGCCCTGAGATACCTCTCCGTCACACGGAGTAACAAATCCTAGTCTTGATCCATGCCAACTCAACAGACACCCTCGGAGACACCTGTAGAGCACCTTTATAGTCACGTAGTTACGTTGCGACGTTTGATACACACAAGGTACTCCTCCGATATCTGTGAGTTGCATGATCTCATGGTCATAGGAACATATATCTGACATGCAGAAAACAGTAGCAATAAACTGACACGATCATAAGCTACGTTTGTAGTTTAGGTCTTGTCCATCACATCATTCTCCTAATGATGTGATCCCGTTATCAAATGACATCTCATGTCCATGGCTAGGAAACCTTAACCATCTTTCGATCAACGAGCTAGTTCACTAGAGGCATACTAGGGACATTGTGTTTGTTTATGTATCCACACATGTATCCATGTTTCCAATTAATACAATTATATCATGGATAATAAACGATTATCATGAACAAGAAAATACAATAATAAACACTTTATTTATTGCCTCTACGGCATATTTCCAACAGTCTCCCACTTGCACTAGAGTCAATAATCTAGTTCACATCACTATGTGATTTACATTGTAATGAATCGAACACCCATGCAGTTCTGGTGTTGATCATGTTTAGCCCTTGGAAGAGGTTTAATGAACGGGTCTGCAACATTTAGATCCGTGTGCACTTTGCAAATATTTATGTTTTTCTCCACGATGTAATCGCGGATGGAGTTGAAACGTCGCTTTATGTGTCTGGTCCTCTTGTGAAACCTTGGTTCCTTGGCCAGAGCAATGGCACTAGTGTTGTCACAGAACAGGTTCGTTGGATTCAGTGCATTGGGCACTACTCCAAGATCTGTCATGAACTACTTCATCCAGACACCTTCCTTTGCCGCCTTCGAGGCTGCGATGTATTCCACTTCGCACATAGAAGCAGCTACCATGCTTTGCTTGGAACTGCACCAACTTACTGCTCCCCCGTTAAGAATAAATACGTATCCGATTTGCAACCTAGAGTTGTTCGGATTAGTGTCAAAGCTTGCATCGACGTAACCCTTTACGACGAGCTCTTCATCACCTCCATAAACGAGAAACATTTCCTTAGTCCTTTTCAGGTACTTAAGGATATTCTTGACCGCCTGCTAGTGCTCCATTCCAGGATCACTTTGAAACCTTCCGGCCATACTTATGGCAAGGCTGACATCGGGTCTTGTGCACAACATTGCATACATGATAGAGCCTATGGCTGAAGCATAGGGGATGACACTCATCTTTTCTCTATCTTCTGCAGTTACTGGGCATTGAGTCTTACTCAACTTCACACCTTGTAACACCGGTAAGAACCCCTTCTTGGACTGTTCCATTTTGAACTTCTTCAAAACTTTATCAAGGTATGTGCTCTGTGAAAGTGCTATTAAGCGTCTTGATCTATCTCTATATATCTTAATGCCTAATATGAAAGCAGCTTCTCCTAGGTCTTTCATTGAAAAACTCTTGTTCAAATATTCCTTCATGCTTTCCAGCATTTCTATATTGTTTCCAATCAGCAATATGTCATCCGCATATAATACTAGAAACGCAATAGAGCTCCCACTCACTTTCTTGTAAATACAAGCTTCTCCGGAAACTTGTATAAACTCAAAAGCTTTGATCACCTCATCAAAGCGCTTATTCCAACTCCGAGATGCTTGCACCAGTCCATAAATGGATCGTTGGAGTTTGCAAACTTTGTCAGCATTCTCTGGATCGACAAAACCTTCGGGTTGCATCATATACGACTCTTCCTCAAGGAAACCGTTGAGGAACGCTGTTTTGACATCCATCTGCCAAATTTCATAGTCGAAATAAGCAGCTATTGCTAACATGATTCCGATAGACTTAAGCATCGCTACGGGTGAGAAAGTCTCATCGTAGTCAACTCCTTGAACTTGTGAAAAACCCTTTGCCACAAGTCGAGCTTTATAGACGGTGACATTACCGTCCGCGTCTGTCTTCTTCTTAAAGATCCATTTGTTCTGAATGGCCTTTCGCCTTTCAGGTAATACTTCCAAAGTCCATACTTTGTTTTCATACATGGATCCCATCTCGGATTTCATGGCCTCTAACCATTTGTCATAATCCGGGCCCATCACTGCTCCTCCATAGCTCGTAGGTTCATTGTTGTCCAACAACATAACCTCCAAGACAGGGTTGCCGTACCACTCAGGGGTAGTACGCGGCCTTGTCGACCTACGAGGTTTAATAGCAGTTTGATCCGAAGCTTCATGATCATCATCATTAACTTCCTCTTCTACCGTCGTAGGTTCCACAGAAACATCTTTCTGCACTGCGCTACTTTCTGGTTGAAGTAAAGGTTCAATAACCTCATCAAGTTCCTCCCACTCAATTCTTTTGAGAGAAACTCTTTCTCAAGAAATGTTCCATTCTTAGTGAGAAACACTTTGCCTTCAGATCTGAGATAGAAGGTATACCCGACTGTCTCTTTCGGGTATCCTATGAAGACACATTTCTCCGCTTTGGGTTCCAGCTTTTCAGGCTGAAGCTTTTTGACATAAGCATCACATCCCCAAACTTTAAGAAACGACAACTTTGGCTTCTTGCCAAACCACAGTTCATATGGCATCGTCTCAACAGATTTTGATGGTGCCCTATTTAAAGTGAATGCAGCTGTCTCTAATGCATAACCCCAAAACGATAGTGTCAAATCAGCAAGAGACATCATAGAACGCACCATATCTAATAAGGTTCGATTACGATGTTCGGACACACCATTACGCTGTGGTGTTCCAGGCGGTGTCAACTATGAAACAATTCCACACTGTCTTAAGTGACTGCCAAACTCATAACTCAGATATTCACCTCCTCGATCAGATTGCAGGAACTTAATCTTCTTGTTATGATGATTCTCAACTTCACTCTGAAATTGCTTGAACTTTTCAAACGTTTCAGACTTGTGTTTCATTACGTAAATATACCCATATCTACTTAAGTCATCAGTGAAGTTGAGAAAATAACGATATCCACCATGCATTGTAACATTCATTGGACCGCACACATCAGTATGTATGATTTCCAATAAGTCACTTGCCCGTTCCATTGTTCCAGAGAACGGCGTTTTAGTCATCTTGCCCATGAGGCATGGTTCACATGTGTCAAGTGATTCAAAATCAAGTGACTCCAAAAGTCCATCAGCATGGAGCTTCCTCATGCATTTTACACCAATATGACCTAAACGGCAGTGCCACAAGAAAGTGGTACTATCATTATCAACTCTACATCTTTTGGCATCAATGTTATGAACATGTGTGTCATCACTATCAAGATTCAATATGAATAAACCCCTAACATTGGGTGCATGACCATAAAAGATATTACTCATATAAATAGAACAACCTTTATTCTCTGATTTAAATGAGTAACCGTCTCGCAATAAACAAGATCCAGATATAATGTTCATGCTTAACGCAGGCACTAAATAACAATTATTCAGGTTCATCACTAATCCCGATGGTAATCGAAGAGAGAGCATGCCGACGGCGATCACATCAACCTTGGAACCATTTCCCACGCGCATCGTCACTTCGTCCTTTGCCAGCCTTCGTTTATTTCGTAGTTCCTGCTTTGAGTTGCGAATGTGAGCAACCGAACCGGTATCAAATATCCAGGCACTACTACGAGAGCTAGTAAGGTACACATCAATAACATGTATATCATATATACCTTGTTTGTCGTTGGCCGCCTTCTTGTCAGCCAGGTACTTGGGGAAGTTCCGCTTCTAGTGACCAGTTCCCTTGCAGTGAAAGCACTCAGTTTCTGGCTTGGGTCCATGCTTGGGCTTCTTTACAGGAGTAGCAACTGCTTTGCCATCCTTCTTGGTTTTACCCTTCTTGCCCTTGCCCTTGACTTTGCCATTTTTCTTGAAACTAGTGGTTTTATTGACCATCAACACTTGATGTTCTTTCTTGATTTTAGACTCAGCGACTTTTAGCATCGCAAACAGCTCGGTGACTGACTTGTTCATCCCGTGCATGTTATAGTTCATCACAAAGCTCTTGTAACTAGGTGGTAGTGATTGAAGAACTCTGTCAGTGATCGCCTCTGGCGGAAGGGCAATTCCCAACTCCGCTAGACGAGTTGAATACCCAGACATTCTGAGTATATGTTCACTGATAGACCCGTTCTCCTCCATCTTGCAAGCATAGAACTTATCGGAGGTTTCATACCTCTCGATCCGGGCGTTCTTCTGAAAGATAAACTTCAACTCCTGGAACATCTCATATGCTCCATGACGTTGAAAACGTCTTTGAAGTCCCGGTTCTAAGCCATACAATATTGCACACTGAACTATTGAGTAATCTCCAGTACGTGCCTCCCAAGCGTTCTTAACATCTTTGGAGGTCATGTCTTCTGGTTGGTCACCAAGCGGTGCACCAAGGACATATGATTTCTGGGAAGCCGTGAGGATAATCCTCAGATTACGGGCCCACTCAACAAAGTTACTTCCATCATCTTTAAACTTAGCTTTCTCTAGGAGCGCATTAAAATTCAAGGGTGCTACTGCGCACGCCATTGATCTACAACATAAATATGCAAAGTTTACTTAGACTATTGTTCAAGATAATGAGTTTTGTTAATCAAATTACTAAAGCTCCCACTCAAATTGACATCCCTCAGGTCATCTGAGTGTCACATGATCCAAGTCCACCAACTCAAGTCCGATCATCACGTGAGTTGAGGTGTCTTCAATGGTGAACATCATTATGTTGATCATATCTACTATATGACTCATGTTCGACCTTTCGGTCTCTTGTGTTCCGAGGCCATGTCTGTACATGCTAGGCTCGTCAAGTTTAACCCGAGTGTTCTGCGCGTGCAACACTGGCTTGCACCCGTTGTATGTGAACGTAGAGTCTATCACACCCGATCATCACGTGGTGTCTCAACACGACGAACTTTCGCAACGGTGCACACTCGGGGAGAACACAATTTATCTTGAAATTTAAGTGAGGGATCACCTTATAATGCTACCATCATACTAAGAAAAACAAGGTGCATAAAAGGATTAACATCACATGCAATTCATAAGTGACATGATATGGCCATGAACTTGTGCTTTAGATCTCCATCTTGAAAGCACCGGCATGATCTCCAACGTCACCGGCAAGACACCATGATCTCCATCATCTTGATCTCCATCAACGTGTCTCCATCGGGGTTGTCGCGCCCAACATGCTTCTACTACTAATGCTACCGTTTAGCGATAAAGTAAAGCATTACATAGCGCTTAATGATTGACATGCATGTCATACAATAATTAAAGACAACCCTATGGCTCCTACCGGTTGCCGTACTCATCGACATGCAAGTCGTGAAATTCTATATATCACATGATCATCTCATACATCACATATATCACATCATGTAATTGGCCATATCACATCACAACATACCGTGCAAAAACAAGTTAGACGTCCTGTAATTGTTGTTGCATGTTTTACGTGGCTGCTATGGGTTTCTAGCAAGAACGATTCTCACCTATGCATAAACCACAACGGTGATACATAATTTGCTTTTCAACCTTCTCAAGGACCGCCTTTGTTGAATCCGATCCAACTAAAGTGAGAGAAACTGCCACCCGCAAGCCATCTAGGCAACAAGTTGCATCGAGGGAACCGGTCTCTCATAAGCGTACGAGTAACGTTGGTCCGGGCTGCTTCATCTCACAATACCGCTGAACCAAAATCCGACCAAGGGAAGAAGCAATCTAAGCATCAACGCCCACAAAACTTTTGTGTTCTACTCGAGATATCATCAACACATAGACCTAGCTCTGATACCACTGATGGGGAACGTTGCATGGGAAACAAAAAATTTCCTACGCACACGCAGATCTATCCATGGTGATGAGCATCTACGAGAGGGAGAGTTAATCTACATACCCTTGTAGATCGCTAAGCGGGAAGCGTTAAGAAACGCGGTTGGTGTAGTCGAACGTCTTCGCGATCCAAATCACCGTGCGTCCCGCGATCCAATCATGATCCATCCCGCGATCCAATCACGATCCGTCCTGCGATCCGATCACGATCCGTCCCACGAACTTGATCACGATCCGTCCCACAAACTTGATCACGATCCTTCCGATCTAGCACCGAACGGACGACACCTCCGCGTTCAGCACACGTACAACTTGATGACGATATCCACCGTATTGATCCAGCAAGAAGGAGTGGAGAGGAAGAAGAGTTCTCTGGCAGCCTGACGGCGCTCCGGCGATGGTGGTGGAGCAATTCCGGCAGGGCTTCGCCTAAGCACTGCAGAAATCCGATCTAGAGGAGAACTATGCACTAGAGGAACGGGTAGCACGTGGCTGAAATTCTAGTGGAAAAACCCTAAAACCTCTAGTATATATAAGAAGAGAGGAGGAGAGGAGGCAGCCTTGGCTTCCCAAGCCAAGGGCTTAGGCTGAACCAACTAGGATTGGAGGACTCTCCTCCAATCCTAGTAGGACTAGGATTCATTCCTTTTTTTTCCTTTTCCACCTTTTCCTATTGGTTTTTTTCTTCCAGCCGCATGGGCCTTGTGTGGGAGTTTCCACCAGCCCACTAAGGGCTGATATTCACTCTCCCACAGCCCATGAAGCCTCTTGGGTCGAAATACCCCTCCCGGAGGTCTCCCGATACACTACCGGCACTCCCGGTACACCACTGATGAGTCCGAAACTTTTCCGGCGACCAAAATAGGACTTCCTATATATGAATCTTTACCTCCGGACCATTCCGGAGCTCCTCGTGACATCCGGGATCTCATCTGGGACTCCGAACAAACTTCGGTCACCACCATACATAACTATATACTACCGAAACCTCACCAAACCTTAAGTGTGCAGACCCTACGGGTTCGAGAACTAGGTAGACATGACTGAGACACCTCTACGGTCAATAACCAATGGTGGGACCTGGATGTCCACATTGGTTCCTACATATTCTACGAAGAGCTTTATCGGTCGAACCTCTATGTCAAGGATTCAGTTAATCCCGTATGATGTTCCCTTTGTTCTTCGGTATGTTACTTGCCCGAGATTCGATCATCGGTATCTCCATACCTAGTTCAACCTCGTTACTGGCAAGTCTCTTTACTCGTTCCGTAATACAAGATCTCGCAACTAACACTTAATCAGATTGCTTGCAAGGCTTATTGTGATGTTGTATTACCGAGTGGGCCCTGAGATACCTCTCCGTCACACGGAGTAACAAATCCCAGTCTTGATCCATACCAACTCAACAGACACCCTTGGAGACACCTGTAGAGCACCTTTATAGTCACCCAGCTACGTTGCGAAGTTTGATACACACAAGGTACTCCTCCGATATCTGTGAGTTGCATGATCTCATGGTCATAGGAACATATACCTGACATGTAGAAAACAGTAGCAATAAACTGACACAATCATAAGCTACGTTTGTAGTTTGGGTCTTGTCCATCACATCATTCTCCTAATGATGCGATCCCGTTATCAAATGACATCTCATGTCCATGGCTTGGAAACCTTAACCATCTTTCGATCAACGAGCTAGTTCACTAGAGGCATACTAGGGACATTGTGTTTGTCTATGTATCCACACATGTATCCATGTTTCCAATTAATACAATTATAGCATGGATAATAAACGATTATCATGAACAAGGAAATACAATAATAAACACTTTATTTATTGCCTCTAGGGCATATTTCCAACACGCGGCACCATGATCATCACTGTCACCGGCATGACACCATGATGTCCATCATCGTGTCTTCATGAAGTTGTCTCGCCAACTATTACTTCTACTACTATGGCTAACGTTTATCAATAAAGTAAAGTAATTGCATGGCGTTTATGATTGACATGCATGTCATACAATAAAATAAGACAACTCCTATGGCTCCTGCCGGTTGTCATACTCATCGACATGCAAGTCATGAATCCTATTACAAGAACATGATCAATCTCATACATCACAATGCATCACATCACATCCTTTGGCCATATCACATCACAAGTCATATGCTGCAAAAACAAGTTAGATGTCCTCTAATTTGTAGTTGCAAGTTTTTACGTGGCTGCTATAGGTTTCTAGCAAGAACGTTTCTTACCTATGCCAAAACCACAGCGTGATATGCCAATTGCTATTTAACCTTCATAAGGATCCTTTTCATCGAATCCAATCCGACTAAGGTGGGAGAGACACACACCCGCTAGCCACCTTATGCAAGAAGTGCATGTCAGGCGGTGGAACCGGTCTCACGGAAGCGTACGTGTAAAGTTGCTCCAGGCCGCTTCATCCCACAATACCACCGAATCAAGATAAGACTAGTAGTGGTAAGCAAATTAACAAGATCGAAGCCCACAACTGCTTTGTGTTCTACTCGTGCATAGATTCTACGCATAGACCTAGCTCATGATGCCACTGTTGGGAGACGTAGTAGTAAATCAAAAAATTTCCTACGTGTTCACCAAGACCTATCTACGGAGAAACCAACAATGAGTAAGGGGAGAGTGCATCTTCATACCTTTGAAGATCGCTAAGCAGAAGCATTACAAGAACATGGTTGGTGGAGTCATACTCGTAGCGATTCAGATCGCGGTGGACTCTGATCTTAGCGCCGAACAACGGCGCCTCCGCATTCAACACACGTGCAGCCCGGTGACGTCTCATATGCCTTGATCCAGAAAGGAGGAAGGAGAGGTTGAGGGAGAGCTCTGGTAGCACGACGACATGGTGACGGTGGAGCTGCGTGGTCTTTGGCAGGGCTTCGCCAAGCACTACGGAGAACAGGAGAGGGACGAGTAGGGCTGCACCGAGAGAGGAAGAAACCGTGTGTCTGGCAGCCACCAAACCCTCCACTATATATAGGAGGAGGAGGAGGGAGGGCTGCACCCTAGGGTTTCCACCCTAGGGGCCGGCGACAACCCCCGATCTGATCTCGTGCGGCGGCCAAAGGGAGAGAAGGGTGGCCGGTGCCCTAGGTGGGCCTGAGGCCCATCTGAGCCTAGGGTTTGCCCCCCTCTCTTCCCTTGCTGCGCCTTGGGCCCTTGTGGGGGACGCACCAGCCCACCTAGGGGTTGGTTCCCTCCCACTTGTGGCCCATGAAACCCTCTGGGGCCGGTGGACCCACTTGGTGGACCCCCGGAACCCTTCCGGTGGTCCCGATACGTTACCGGTGACGCCCGAAACATTTCCGGTAACCAAAACCTCACTTCGCATATATCAATCTTTGTCTCCGGACCATTACGGAACTCCTCATGATGTCCGAGATTTCATCTGGGACTCTGAAATACCTTCGGTAACCATGTACACTATTTCCCTATAACCATAGCGTCATCGAACCTTAAGTGTGTAGACCCTACGGGTTCGGTAGACACGTAGACATGACCGAGACACCTCTCCGGTCAATAACCAACAACGGGATCTGGATACCCATGTTGTCTCCCACTGTTGGGGAAGGTCGCATGGGAAACCAATTTTTTCCTACGCACACGTAAGATCTATCCATGGTGCTGAGCATCTACGAGAGGGAGAGTGGATCTACATACCCTTGTAGATCGCTAAGCGGGAAGCGATAAGAAACGCGGTTGGTGTAGTCGAACGTCTTCACGATCCAAATCGCCGAGCGTCCCACGATCTCATCATGTTTCGTCCTGTGATCCAATCATGATCCGTCCCGCGAACTCATCACGATCCGTCCTGCAAACTCATCATGATCCGTCTCGCGATCTTGATCACGGTCCTTCCGATCTAGCACCGAACGGACGACACCTCTGCGTTCAACACACGTACAGCTCGATGACGATCTCTGCCTTCTTGATCCAACAAGAGGGAGCAGAGTGGTAGACGAGTTCACCGGCAGCATGAAGGCACCACGGTGATGGTGGTGGAGCAATTCCGACAGGGCTTCGCCTAAGCACTGCAGAAATCCGATCTAAAGGAGAAACTATGCACTGGAGGAACGGGCAGCACGTGGCTAAAAATTCTGTGCAAAAAACCCTAAAACCTCCAGTATATATAAGAGGGAAGGAGGAGAGGACTTGGAGCAAGGGCCAAGCCTCCTTGGGTCGGCCGAAGTTGGGAGGAGAGGAGGACTCCTTCCCCAATCCTAGTAGGACTAGGATTCCTCCCTTTTTTGGCCTTTTTCCACCTTTTTCCCTTTGGGCTTTTCTTCCCAGCCACATGGGCCTTGTGTGGGACGTCCACCAGCCCACAAAGGGCTGGTATTTACTCTCCAACAGCCCATGTAGCCTCTTGAGTCGAAATACCCCTCCCGATGGTCTCCCGGTACACTACCGGCACTCCCGGTACACTACCGATGAGCCCGAAACTTTTCCGGCGACCAAAATAGGACTTCCTATATATGAATATTTACCTCCAGACCATTCTGAAGCTCCTCATGACGTCCAGGATCTCATCTGGGACTCCGAACAGCCTTCGGTCAACACCATACATAACTCTATACTACCGAAACGTCACCAAACCTTAAGTGTGCAAACCCTGCGGGTTCGAGAACTATGTAGACATGACCGAGACACCTCTATGGTTAATAACCAATAGTGGAACCTGGATGCCCATATTGGTTCCTACATATTATACGAAGATCTTTATTGATTGAACCTCTATGTCAAGGATTCAGTTAATCCCGTAAGATGTTCCCTCTGTTCTTCGGTATGTTACTTGCCCGAGATTCGATCGTCGGTATCTCCATACCTAGTTCAACCTCGTTACCGGCAAGTCTCTTTACTCGTTCTGTAATACAAGATCCCGTGACTAACACTTAGTCACATTGCTTGCAAGGCTTGTTGTGATGTTGTATTACCGAGTGGGCCCTGAGATACCTCTCCGTCACACGGAGTAACAAATCCCACTCTTGATCCATGCCAACTCAACAGACACCCTCGGAGATACCTGTAGAGTACCTTTATAGTCACCCAGTTACGTTGTGACGTTTGATACACACAAGGCACTCCTCCGGTGTCAGTGAGTTGCATGATGTCATGGTCATAGGAGCATATACTTGACATGCAGAAAACAGTAGCAATAAACTGACACGATCATATGCTACGTTTGTAGTTTGGGTCTTGTCCATCACACCATTCTCCTAATGATGTGATCCCGTTATCAAATGACATCTTTGATCAACGAGCTAGTCTATTAGAGGCATACTAGGGACATGGTTTTGTCTATGTATCCACACATGCATCTAAGTCTTCGATCAATACAATTATAGCATGGATAATAAACGATTATCATGAACAAGGAAATATGATAATAACTAATTTATTATTGCCTCTAGGGCATATTTCCAACAGTCTCCCACTTGCACTAGAGTCAATAATCTAGTTCACGTCACCATGTGATACGCATTGTTATGAATCTAACACCTAATGAGTTCTGGGGCTCGACCATGCTTTGCATGTGAGAGAGGTCTTATAGTCGACGGGTTTGCGACATTCAGATCCTGAGTGTACTTTGAAAATCTCTATGTCAAACCATAAACACTGCTACCACACTCCACCTGGTACTGTTCCAAATGGCTGCTCCACTATACGTATCGAGATTGCTACTACGAGTCATCCGGATTGGTGTTAAAGCTTGCATTGACGTAACTCTTTACGACGAACTCTTTATCACCTCCATAATCAAGAAACATCTCCTTAGTCTTTTAGTCACTAAGGATAATCTTGACCATTGTCCAGTGATCCACTCCCGGATTACTTTTGTACCCCTTGACTGACTCATGGCAAGGCGCACACCAGGTGCGGTACACATCATGGCATAATATAGAGCCTATGGCTAAGGCATAGGGGACGACGTTCATCCTTTCTCTTTCTTCTGCCGTTGTCAAGCTTTGAGTCTCACTCAACTTCACACCTTACAAATCAGGTGAGAACTCTTTCTCTGACTGATCCATTTTGAAATCTTTCAAAATCTTGTCAAGGTATGTACTCATTGAAAGTCTTATCTAGCATCTTGATCTATCTATAGATCTTGATGTTCAACAATTAGGTAGCTTTATCCAGGTCTTCCTTTGAAAAACTCTTTTCAAACAACCGTTTATGCTTTCCAGAAATTCTACATTATTTCCGAATAGCAATATGTCATCCACATATACTTATCAGAAACTCTATAGTGCTCCCACTCACTTTATTGCAAATACAAGTTTCTCATAAACTTTGTATAGATTTAAAAACTTTGATCACCTTATCAAAGTGTATATTCCAACTCCGAGATGCTTGCTTCAGTCCATAGAAGGATCAGTGAAGCTTTCTCACCTTTTAGCATCCTTAGGACTGACAAAACCTTCTGGTTGTATCTCATACAACCTTTCCTTAAGGAAGGAAACGATGTTTTGGCATCCATCTGCCAGATTTCATAATTGAAAAATGCAGCAACTGCTAACATAATTCCAACAGACTTTAGCATCGCTACGAGTGAGAAAGTCTCATCATAGTCAACTCCTTGAACTTGCCGGAAACTTCTTTGCGACAAGTCGAGCTTTATAAATGGTGACATTCACCATCAGCGTCTGTCTTCATTTTAAATATCCATTTGTACTCAACGACCTGCCGTCCAACGATCAAGTCTAACAAAGTCTATACTTGGTTTCATATATGGATCCTTTCTCGGATTTCATGGCCTCTAACCATTTGTCACAATCCGGGCCCATCATCGCTTCTTCATAACTCGTAGGATCATCGTTGCCCAACAACATGACCTCCAAGACAGGGTTGTCGTACCGCTCAGGAGCAGTACACGTCCTTGTTGAGCTACGAGGTTCGATAGTAACTTTATCTGAAGCTTCATGATCATCATCATTAACTTCCTCTTCAACTAAGATAGGCTTCACAGAAACATCTTCCTACGCTGCGCTACTCTCTGGTTGAACAAAGGTTCAACAACCTCATCAAGTTCTATCTTCCTCTCACTCAATTCTTTCGAGAGAAACTCTTTCTCGAGAAAGGACCTAGTTTTAGCAACAAACATTTTATGCTTGGATCTGAGATAGAAGGTTTACCCAACTGTCTTTAGGGTATTCTATGCAGATGCATTTGTTCGCTTTGGGTTCGAGCTCATTAGGTGAAAACCCTTCTCCACATAAGTGTTGCAGCCCCAAACATTAAGAAATGACAGCTTAGGTTTCTATCAAACCATAATTCACACGGTGTCATCTCAACGGATTTAGATGATGTCCTATCTAAAGTGAATGTAGTTGTCTCTAATGCATAACCCCAAAACGATAGTGGTAAAAGGATAAGAGACATCATAATTCGCACCATATCCAATAGAGCACGACTATGACGTTCGGACACACCATTACACTATGGTGTTCCAGGTGGCGTGAGTTGTGACACAACTTTCACATTGTCTTAAGTTGTATACCAAACTCGTAACTCAGATATTCACCTCCACGATCATATCACGGACATTTTATCTTCTTGTCATGATGATCTTAAACTTCACTCCGAATTTGCTTGAGCTTTTTCAAACGATTCAGACTTGCGTTTCATTAATTAAATATACACTATTATCTACTCAAATCATTAGTGAAGGTAAGAAAATAATGATATCCACCGCATGCTACAAGACTCATTGGATTGCATACATCAACATGTATCATTTTCAATAAATCACTTGCCCGCTCCATCAAACCAGAAAATGGGGTCCTTAATCATCTTGCCCAAGAGGCATGGTTCGCATGTCTCAACCGATTCGGAATCGAATGAGTCCAAAGATCCATCAGCATGGAGTTTCTTCATGTGCTTTATACCAATATGACATTTAGCTGTAGTGCCACAGGTATGTGGTACTATCATTATTAACTTTGTATCTTTTGGCATCAATGTTATGAACGTGTGTATTACTACGATCAAGATTCAACAAACCATTCTCACTGGGTGCATGACCATTGAAGGTATTATTCATGTAAACAGAATAACCATTATTCTTTAACTTAAATGAATAACTGTGTTGCAATAAATACGATGTAATCACGTTCATGCTCAACGCAAAACACCAAATAACATTTATTTAGGTTCGTCACTAATCCCGAAGGTAGAGAGAGCATGCGATGTTGATCACATCAACCTTGGAAAAATTTCCAACACACATCGTCACCTCACCCTTAGCTAGTGCTCCGTTTATTCCTTAGCTTTTATTTCGAGTTACTAACATTTAGCAACCGAACCGGTATCCAATACCCAGGTGCTACTAGGAGTACTAGCAAGGTACACATAAATAACATGTATATTAAATATACTTCTGTCGACGTTGCCAGCCTTCTTATCTACCAAGTATCTAGGGTTGTTCCACTTCAGCAACCTCTTTCCTCATAATCGAAGCACTTAGTCTCGGGTTTGGGTTCAACTTTGGGTTGCTTCACTGGAGCACCAACTGACTTGGAATCCATGAAGTTTTCCCTCCTAGCTCCTGCCCTTCTCGAAACTAGTGGTTTGACTAACCATCAACAATTGACACTCCTTCTTGATTTCTACCTTCGCGGTGTCAAACATCGCGGATAGCTCAGGGATCATTATTTCTATCCCTGACATTTTATAGTTCATCACCAAGTTCTAGTAGCTTAGTGACAGTGACTTGGAGAACTATATCAATCACTATCTTATCTGGAAGATCAACTCCCACTCGATTCAAGCGGTTGTAGCATCCAGGCAATCTGAGCACGTGCTCAACGATTGAGCTATTATCTTTCATATTACAGGCAAAGAATCTTGTTGGAGATCTCATATCTCGCAACACGGGCATGAGCCTGTGATCCTAATTTCAGCTCTTAGAACATCTCATATGTTCTGTGACGTTCAAAACGTTTCGGAGCCTCAATTCTAAGCCGCAATGCATGACGCACTAAACTATCAAGTAGTTATCAGAACGTGCCTGTCAGATGTTCACAACATCTACAAACAACGCTAGAGGGGTTGGCGCACCAAGCGGTGCATTAAGGACATAAGCCTTCTGTGCAGCAATGAGGACAATCCTCAGATCACGGAGCCAGTCCGCAATATTGCTACCATCATCTTTCAACTCTATTTCTCTAGGAACATATAAAAATTCAAGGGAGCTACAGCATGAGCTAGTACTCTACAACACAGTTTGCAAAGACACTAGTGACTATGTTCATGATAATGAGTTCAATTAATCATATTACTTAAGAACTCCCACTCAAATTGACATCCCTCCAGTCATTCGAGTGATACATGATCCAAATTCACCAACTCAAGTCCGATCATCACGTGAGTTGAGGTGGTTTCAATGGTGAACATCATCATGTTGATCATATCTACTATATGACTCATGTTCGACCTTTCGGTCTCTTGTGTTCTAAGGCCATGTCTATACATGCTAGGCTCGTCAAGTTTAACCCGAGTGTTCTGCATGTGTAACACTAGCTTGCACCCGTTGTATGTGAACGTAGAGTCTATCAGACCTGATCATCACATGGTGTCTCAACACGACGAACTTTCGCAATGGTGCACACTCGGGGAGAACACAATTCATCTTGAAATTTAAGTGAGGGATCACCTTATAATGCTACCGTTGTCCTAAGCAAAACAAGGTGCATAAAAGGATTAACATCACATGCAAATCATAAGTGACATGATATGGCCATGAATTTGTGCTTTTGATCTCCATCTTGAAAGCACCGACATGATCTCCACCATCACCGGCAAGACACCATGATCTCCATCATCTTGATCTCCATCAATGTGTCGCCATCGGGGTTGTTGCACCCAACATGCTTCTACTACTATTGCTACCGATTAGCGATAAAGTAAAGCATTATATAGCGCTTAATGATTGACACACAGGTCATACAATAATTAAAGACAACCCTATGGCTCCTGCCGGTTGCCGTACGCATTGACATGCAAGTCGTGATAATCTATACATCACATGATCATCTCATAGATCACATATATCACATCATGTAATTGGCCATATCATATCACAACATACCCTACAAAAACAAGTTAGACGTCCTCTAATTGTTGTTGCATGTTTTACGTGGCTGCTACAGGTATCTAGCAAGAACAATTCTCATCTACGCAAAAACCACAATGGTGCTACACTAGTTGCTTTTCAACCTTCTCAAGGACCGCCTTTGTCGAATCCGATCCAACTAAAGTGAGAGAAACGTGCACCCGCAAGCCATCTATGCAACAAGTTGCAGTAGAGGGAACCGGTCTCTCGTAAGCATACGAGTAATGTTGGTCCGGGCCGCTTCATCTCACAATACCGCTAAACCAAAACACGACCAAGGGAGGAAGCAATCTAAGCATCAACGCCCACAAACTCTTTGTGTTCTACTCGAGATCTCATCTACACATAGACCTAGCTCATGATGCCACTGTTGGGGAACATCACATGGGAAACAAAAAATTTCCTACGTACATGCGAGATCTATCCATGGTGATGAGCATCTACGAGAGGGAGAGTGGATCTACATACCCTTGTAGATCGCTAAGCGGGAAGCGTTAAGAAGCACGGTTGGTGTAGTCGAACGTCTTCGCGATCCAAATCGCTGAGCGTCCCGCGATCTCATCACGATCTGTCCCGCGATCCAATCACGATCCGTCCCGCAAACTCATCACGATCCGTCCCGCGAACTCATCACGATCCGTCTCGCGATCTTGATCACGGTCCTTCCGATCTAGCGCCGAACGGACGACACCTCTGCGTTCAGCACACGTACAGCTCGATGACGATCTCCGCCTTCTTGATCCAGAAAGAAGGAGCGGAGAGGTAGACGAGTTCACCAGCAGCGTGACGGCGCTGCGGTGATGGTGGTGGAGAAATTCCGGCAGGGCTTCGCCTAAGCACTGCAGAAATCCAATCTAGAGGAGAAACTATGCACTGGTGGAACGGGTAGCACGTGGCTAAAAATTCTGTGCAAAAAACCCTAAAACCTCTAGTATATATAAGAGGGAAGGAGGAGAGGACTTGGCGCAAGGGCCAAGCCTCCTTGGGTCGGCCGAAGTGGGGAGGAGAGGAGGACTCCTCCAATCCTAGTAGGACTAGGATTCCTCCCTTTTTTGGCCTTTTTCCACCTTTTCCCTTTGGGATTTTCTTCCCAGCCGCATGGGACTTGTGTGGGACTTCCACCAGCCCACAAAGGGCTGGTATTTACTATTCCACAGCCCATGTAGCCTCTTGGGTCGAAATACCACTCCTGATGGTCTCCCGGTACACTACCGGCACTCCCGGTACACTACCGATGAGCCCGAAACTTTTCCGGCGACCAAAATAGGGCTTCCTATATATGAATCTTTACCTCCGGACCATTCCGGAGCTCCTCGTGACGTTCGGGATCTCATCCGGGACTCCGAACAACCTTCGGTCACCACCATACATAACTCTATACTATCGAAACATCACCAAACCTTAAGTGGGCAGACCCTGCGGGTTCGAGAACTATGTAGACATGACCGAGACACCTCTATGGTCAATAACCAATAGCGAGACCTGGATGCCGATATTGGTTTCTACATATTCTACGATGATATTTGTCGGTCGAACCTCTATGTCAAGGATTCAGTTAATCGCGTAAGATGTTCCCTTTGTTCTTCGGTATGTTACTTGCCCGAGATTCGATCGTTGGTATCTCCATACCTAGTTCAACCTCGTTACCAGCAAGTCTCTTTACTCGTTCTGTAATACAAGATCCCGTGACTAACACTTAGTCACATTGCTTGCAAGGCTTGTTGGGATGTTGTATTACCGAGTGGGCCCTCAGATACCTCTCCGTCACACGGAGTAACAAATCCCACTCTTGATCCATGCCAACTCAACAGACACCCTCGGAGATACCTGTAGAGTACCTTTATAGTCACCCAGTTACGTTGCGACGTTTGATACACACAAGGCACTCCTCCGGTGTCAGTGAGTTGCACGATCTCATGGTCATAGGAACATATACTTGACATGCAGAAAACAGTAGCAATAAACTGACACGATCATATGCTACGTTTGTAGTTTGGGTCTTGTCCATCACACCATTCTCCTAATGATGTGATCCCATTATCAAATGCCATCTCATTTCCATGGCTAGGAAACCTTAACCATCTTTGATCAACGAGCTAGTATATTAGAGGCATACTAGGGACATGGTTTTGTCTATGTATCCACACATGCATCTAAGTCTCCGATCAATACAATTATAGCATGGATAATAAACGATTATCATGAACAAGGAAATATGATAATAACTAATTTATTATTGCCTCTAGGGCATATTTCCAACACCCACATGCTCCACGATGATCTCATTGGATGAACCACGATGTCGGGGATTCAATCAATCCCATATACAATTCCCTTTGTCTATCGGTATGATACTTGCCCGAGATTCGATTGTCGGTATCCTTATACCTTGTTCAATCTCGTTACCGGCAAGTCTCTTTACTCGTTCCGTAATACATCATCCCGTGGCTAACTCCTTAGTCAGACTGAGCTCATTATGATGATGTCTTACCGAGTGGGCCCAGAGATACCTCTCCGTCATACGGAGTGACAAATCCTAGTCTCAATTCGTGCCAACCCAACAGACACTTTTGGAGATACCCATAGTGCACCTTTATAGCCACCCAATTACGTTGTGGCGTTTGGAACACCCAAAGCATTCCTACGGTATCCGGGAGTTGCACAATCTCATGGTCTAAGGAAACGATACTTGACATTGGAAAAGCTTTAGCAAATGAACTACACGATCTTGTGCTATTCTTAGGATTGGGTCTTGTCCATCACATCATTCTCCTAATGATGTGATACCGTTATCAGTGACATCCAATGTCCATGGTCATGAAACCGTGACCATCTATTGATCAACGAGCTAGCCAACTAGAGGCTCACTAGGGACAAACTGTGGTCTATGTATTCACACATGCATTACGGTTTCCGGTTAACACAATTATAGCATGAACAATAGACAATTATCGTGAACAAGGAAATACAATAATAACCATTTTATTATTGCCTCTAGGACATATTTCCAACAGCCGCACCACCCTAGGGTGGGAACCCTAGGGGTGGGCATCCTCCTCCCTCTCCTCCTATATATAGTGGTGGTTTTTGGGCTGCCAAGAACACAAGTTTCTTCCTCTCTCGGTGCATCCCTACTCCTCCCTCTCCTCGTTCTCCGTAGCGCTTGGCGAAGCCCTGCCGGAGACCACGCAACTCCACCGTCACCAAGACGTAATGCTGCCGGAGCTCTCCCTCAACCTCTCCTTCCTCCTTGCTGGATCAAGGCGTAGGAGACGTCGTCGGGCTGCACGTGTGTTGAACACAGAGGCGCCGTTGTTCAGCGCTAAGATCGGAGTCCACCGCGATCTGAATCACTGCGAGTACGACTCCACCAACTGCGTTCTTGTAACGCTTCTGATTAGCGTCTTCAAAGGTATGAAGATGTAATCTCTCCCCACTCGTTGCTGGTTTCTCCATAGATAGATCCTGGTGATCGTAGGATTTTTTTTGATTTACTACCACGTCTCCCAACAGTGGCATCATGAGCTAGGTCTATGCGTAGAATCTATGTACGAGTAGAACACAAAGTTGTTGTGGGCGTCGATCTTGTTAATGTGCTTACCACTACTAGTCTTATCTTGATTCGGCGGTATTGTGGGATGAAGCGGCCCGGACCAACTTTAGAGGTACGCTTACATGACACCGGTTCCACCACCGGACATGCACTTGTTGCATAAGGTGGCTAGCGGGTGTCTGTCTCTCCCACCTTAGTCGGATTGGATTCGATGAAAAGGGTCCTTATGAAGGGTAAATAGCAATTGGCATATCACGTTGTGGTTTTGGCGTAGGTAAGAAACGTTCTTGCTAGAAACCTATAGCAGCCACGTAAAAACTTGCAACTACAAATTAGAGGACGTCTAACTTGTTTTTGCAGCATATGCCTTGTGATGTGATATGGCCAAAGGATGTGATGTGATACATTGTGATGTATGAGATTGATCATGTTCTTGTAATAGGATTCACGACTTGCATGTCGATGAGTATGACAACCGGCAGGAGCCATAGAAGTTGTCTTATTTTATTGTATGACTTGCATGTCAATCATAAATGCCATGTAATTACTTTACTTTATTGCTAAACGTTAGCCATAGTAGTAGAAGTAATAGTTGGTGAGACAACTTCATGAAGACACGATGATGGAGATCATGGTGTCGTGCCGATGACAGTGATGATCATGGTGCCCCGAAGATGGAGATCAAAGGAGCAAGATGATATTGGCCATATCATGTCACTATATTGATTACATGTGATGTTTATCATGTTTACATCTTATTTGCTTAGAACAACGGTAGTGAATAAGATGATCTCTCAATAAAATTTCAAGAAAGGTGTTCACCCTAACTATGCACCATTGCTAAGGATCGTTGTTCCGAAGCACCACGTGATGATCGGGTGTGATAGGTTCTAACATTCACATACAACGGGTGTAAGCCAGATTTACACACGCGAAACACTTAGGTTGACTTGACAAGCCTAGCATGTACAGACATGGCCTTGGAACACAGAAGACCGAAATGTCGAACATGAGTCGTGTAGAAGATGCGATCAACATGGAGATATTCACCGTGAATGACTAGTCCGTCTCACGTGATGATCGGACACGGGCTAGTTGACATGGATCATGTATCACTTGGATGACTAGAGAGATGTCTATCTAAGTGGGAGTTCATTAAATAATTTGATTATGTGAACTTAATTATCATGAACTTAGTCTAAAATTGTCTTTACAATCTATCTTGTAGATCCAATGGCCAACGCTAATGTCACCGTCAACTTCAACACATTCCTAGAGAAAACCAAGCTCAGATGATGGAAGCAACTATGCGGACTGGGTCCGTGGCTTGAGGATCATCCTCATAGCTTCCAAAAGATTGTATGTCCTTGATGCACCGCTAGGTGACCCACCCATTTTCCCAGCGGACCAAGACGTTACGAACGCTTGGCAGTCACGTTGTGATGATTACTCCCTTGTTCAGTGCAGCATGCTTTACAGTTTAGAACCGGGGCTCCAAAAGCGTTTTGAGCAACACGTAGCATATGAGGTGTTCCAAGAGCTGAAACTAGTTTTCCAAGCTCATGCCCGGGTCGAGAGATATGAAGTCTCCAACAAGTTCTTCAACTGTAAGATGGAGGAGAATAGTTCTGTCAGTGAGCACATACTCAAAATGTCTGGGTTGCACAACCGCTTGACTCAGCTGGGAGTTAATCTCTTGGATGATTCGGTCATTGACAGAATCCTCGAGCCGCTTCCACCTAGCTACAAGAGCTTTGTGATGAACTACAACATGCAGGGGATGGAGAAGTCCATTCGTGAGTTGTACTCGATGCTGAAATCAGCGGAGGTTGAGATCAAAAAGGAGCATCAAGTATTGATGGTGAATAAGACCACTAGTTTCAAGAAAGGCAAGGGTAAGAAGAACTTCAAGAAGGACGACAAAGCTGTTGCCGCACCCAGTAAGCAAGTTGCCGGGAAGAAGAACAAGAATGGACCGAAGCCTGAGACCGAGTGCTTTCATTGCAAGGGTACCGGTCACTGGAAGCGGAACTGCCCCAAGTACTTAGCGGATAAGAAGACCGGCAACGTTAAAGGTATATGTGATATACTTGTTATTGATGTGTACCTAACCAACGCTCGTAGTAGCTCCTGGGTATTTGATACCGGTGCAGTTGCTCACATTTGTAACTCCAAGCAGGAGCTGCGAAATAAGCGGAGGCTGGCAAAGGACGAGGTGACAATGCGCGTCGGGAATGGTTCCAAGGTCGATGTGATCGTCATCGGCACGCTACCTCTACATCTACCTTCAAGATTAGTTTTAAACCTCTATAATTGTTATTTAGTACCAGCTTTGAGCATGAACATTGTATCTGGATCTCGCTTGATGCGAGATGACTACTCATTTAAATCTGAGAATAATGGTTGTTCTATTTATATGAGAGAAATGTTTTATGGTCCTGCTCCGCTGGTAAATGGTTTGTTTTTGATGAATCTCGAACGTGATGTTACACATGTCCATAGTGTGAGTACCAAAAAGTGTAAGGTTGATAACGATAGTCCCACTTACATGTGGCACTGCCGCCTTGGTCATATTGGTGTCAAACGCATGAAGAAGCTCCATGCTGATGGACTTTTCGAGTCTCTTGATTTCGAATCATTTTACAAGTGCGAACCATGCCTCATGGGCAAGATGACCAAGACTCCGTTCTCTGGAACAATGGAGCGAGCAAGTGACTTGTTGGAGATAATACATACCGATGTATGCGATCCAATGAGCGTCGAGGCTCGCGGTGGCTACCGTTATGTTCTCACCCTCAGTGATGACTTGAGAAGATATGGGTATGTCTACTTAATGAAACACAAGTCTGAAACCTTTGAAAGGTTCAAGGAATTTCAAAGTGAGGTAGAGAATCAACGTGACAGGAAAATAAAGTGCCTACGATCTGATCGTGGCAAAGAATATTGAAGTCACGAGTTTGGCACACACCTAAGGAAATGTGGAATTGTTTCACAACTCACGCCGCTTGGCACACCTCAGCAAAATGGTGTGTCTGAACGTCGTAATCGCACTCTATTGGATATTGTGCGATCTATGATGTCTCTTATCGACTTACCGCTATCATTTTGGGGATATGCATTAGAGACTGCCGCATTCACTTTAAATAGGGCACTGTCAAAGCCCGTTGAGACGACACTGTACGAATTATGGTTTGGAAAGAAACCTAAGCTGTCGTTTCTAAAAGTTTGGGGATGCGATGCTTATGTGAAGAAACTTCAACCTGAGAAGTTCAAATCCAAAGCGGAAAAGTGCGTCTTCATAGGATATCCCAAAGAGACTATTGGGTATACCTTCTACCTCAGATCCGAAGGCAAAGTCTTTGTTGCCAAGAATGGATCCTTTCTCGAGAAAGAGTTTCTCTCGAAAGAAGTAAGTGGGAGAAAAATAGACCTTGATGAGGTAATTATACCTCCACTCGAACCGGAGAGTAGCGCAGCACAGGAAGTTGTTTCCGTGGAGCCTACACCGACTGGAGAGGAAGTTAATGATGATGATCATGAAACTTCAGATCAAGTTACTATTGAACGTCGAAGGTCGACTAGGACATGTTCTGCACTAGAGTGGTACGGCAACCCTGTCCTAGAGATCATGTTGTTGGACAACGGTGAACCTTCGAACTATGAAGATGCGATGGCGGGCCCGGATTCCAACAAATGGCTTGAAGCCATGAAATCCGAGATATGATCCATGTATGAGAACAAAGTGTGGACTTTGGTGTACTTGCCTGATGATAAGCGAGCCATTGAAAATAAATGGATCTTTAAGAAGAAGACTGACACAGATGGTAATGTGACCGTCTATAAGGCTCGGCTTGTCGCTAAGGGTTATCGACAAGTTCAAGGAGTTGACTACGATGAGACTTTCTCACCCCTAGCGATGCTGAAGTCTGTCCGAATCATGTTAGCAAATGCCACATTTTATGATTATGGGATCTGGCAAATGGACGACAAAATGGCATTCCTTAATGGCTTCCTTAAGAAAGAACTGTATATGATGCAGCCAGAAGGTTTTGTCGATCCTAAAGATGCTAACAAGGTATGCAAGCTCCAGCGCTCCATCTATGGGCTGGTGCAAGCATCTCGGAGTTGGAACATTCGTTTTAATGAGGTGATTAAAGCATTTGGGTTTGTACAAGTTTATGGAGAACTCTGTATTTATAAGAAAGTGAGTGGGAGCTCTGTAGCATTTCTCATATTATATGTGGATGACATACTGATAATGGGAAATGATATATAACTTTTGAAAAGTATAAAGGCCTACTTGAATACATGTTTTTCAATGAAGGACCTTGGAGAAGCTGCTTACATATTAGGCATCAAGATCTATAGAGATAGATCGAGACGCCTCATAGGTCTTTCACAAAGCACATACCTTGAAAAGATATTGAAGAAGTTCAATATGGATCAGTCCAAGAAGGGGTTCTTGCCTGTGTTAGAGGGTGTGAGATTGAGTACGACTCAATGCCCGACCACGACAAAGGATAGAGAAGAGATGAGTGTCATCCCCTATGCTTCAGCCATAGGCTCTATTATGTATGCCATGCTGTGTACCAGACCTGATGTGAACCTTGCCATAAGTTTGGTAGGGAGGTACCAAAGTGATCCCGGAGCGGAACATTGGACAACAGTCAAGAATATCCTGAAGTACCTGAAAAGGACAAAGGACATGTTTCTCGTACATGGAGGTGCCAAAGAGCTCGTCATAAAGGGTTACATCGATGCTAGCTTCAACACAGATCCGGACGACTCCAAGTCGCAAACCGGATACGTGTATATTTTGAACGGAGGGGCAGTCAGCTGGTGCAGCAGCAAGCAAAGCGTCGTGGCGGCATCTACATGTGAAGCGGAGTACATAGCTATTTCGGAAGCACCAAAGGAAGGAGTCTGGATGAAGGAGTTCATCACCGACCTAGGAGTAATTCCCAATGTGTCGGGTGCAATGACTATGTTATGTGACAACACTGGAGCTATTGCCCTTGCGAAGGAGCCCAGTTTTCACAAGAAGACAAGACATATCAAGCGCCGCTTCAACTCCATCCGTGATTACATTCAGGAGGGAGATATAGATATTTGTAAAGTACATACGGATCTGAATGTCGCAGATTCGTTGACTAAACCTCTCTCACGAGCGAAACATGATCAACACCAGAATGCTATGGGTGTTCGATTCATCACAATGTAACTAGATTATTGACTCTACTGCAAGTGGGAGACTGTTGGAAATATGCCCTAGAGGCAATAATAAAATGGTTATTATTGTATTTCCTTGTTCATGATAATTGTCTATTGTTCATGCTATAATTGTGTTAACCGGAAACCGTAATACATGTGTGAATACATAGACAACAACATGTCCCTAGTGAGCCTCTAGTTGGCTAGCTCGTTGATCAAGAGATGGTCACGGTTTCATGAACATGGACATTGGATGTCGTTGATAATGGGATCACATCATTAGGAGAATGATGTGATGGACAAGACCCAATCTTAAGCATATCATAAGATCGTGTAGTTCGTCTGCTAAACCTTTTCCAATGTCAAGTATTATTTCCTTAGACCATGAGATTGTGCAACTACCGGATACCGTAGGAATGCTTTGGGTGTGCCAAACATCACAACGTAAATGGGTGGCTATAAAGGTGCACTACGGGTATCTCCGAAAGTGTCTGTTGGGTTGGCACGAATCGAGACTCGGATTTGTCACTCTGTATGACGGAGAGGTATCTCTGGGCCCACTCGGTCATAATGAGCTCAATGTGACTAAGGAGTTAGCCACGGGATGATGTATTACGGAACGAGTAAAGAGACTTTTCGGTAACGAGATTGAACAAGGTATAGGGATACCGACGATTGAATCTCGGGCAAGTATCATACCGATAGACAAAGGGAATTGTATACAGGATTGATTGAATCCCCGACATCGTGGTTCATCCGATGAGATCATCATGGAGCATGTGGGAGCCAACATGGGTATCCAGATCCCACTGTTGGTTATTGACTGGAGAGGTGTCTCGGTCATGTCTACGTGTCTGCCGAACCCGTAGGGTCTACACACTTAAGGCTCGATGATGCTAGGGTTATATTGAAATAGTGTACGTGGTTACCTAAGGTAGTTTGGAGTCCCGGATGAGATCCCGGACGTCACGAGGAGTTCCGGAATGGTCCGGAGACAAAGATTGACATATAGGAAGTGAGGATTTGGCCATCGGAAGTGTTTCGGGAATTACCGGTAACGTACCGGGACCACTGGAAGGGTTTCGAGGGTCCACCAAGTGGGGCCACCAGCCCCAGAGGGCTGCGTGGGCTGAGAGTGAAAGGGACCAGCCCCAGAGTGGGTTGGTGCGCCCTCCACCCTAGCCCAAGGCACAGGAAAGGTGGGAGGGAGGGGAAACCTTAGACCCAGATGGGCCTAAGGCCCACTAGGGCTGCGCCCTCCCCCTCTCCCCTCTTTGGCCACCAACCAGAACCCATCTAGGGCTGCCGCACCACCCTAGGGTGGGAACCCTAGGGGTGAGCACCCTCCTCCCTCTCCTCCTATATATATTGGTGGTTTTGGGGCTGCCAAGAACACAAGTTTCTTCCTCTCTTGGCGCAGCCCTACTCCTCCCTCTCCTCATTCTCCGTAGTGGTTGGCAAAGCCTTGCCGGAGACCATGCAGCTCCATCTTCACCACGCCGTTGTGCTGCCGGAGCTCTCCCTCAACCTCTCCTTCCTCCTTGCTGGATCAAGGCGTAGGAGACCTCACCGAGCTACACGTGTGTTGAACGCGGAGGCGCCGTTGTTCGACGTTAAGATCGGAGTCCACCGCGATCTGAATCGCTGCGAGTACGACTCCACCAACCGTGTTCTTGTAACGCTTCCACTTAGCGATCTTCAAAGGTATGAAGATGCAATCTCTCCCCACTCGTTGCTGGTTTCTCCATAGATAGATCTTGGTGATTGTAGGAATTTGTTTGATTTACTACTACGTCTTCCAACATCCAAAATATTAGCCCAAGTTACTGCTAGACCGACGGACTCTCCTTTCTGGAAGGGCTTGATGAAGGTCAAAGCTCTCTTCTTTCATAGGACTCGGTTGATAATTGGGAATGGAGGCGCTACGAGGTTTTGGGAGGGTATGTGGCTGGGGGTACGCCTTTGGCTGTACAATATCCTGCCCTGTATAATATTGTGCAACGTAAGGATGTGTACGTTGCCACAATATGTCAGTCTATCCCACTAAACATACAGTTCCGGCGATCACTGATAGGACGTCGTTGGACTGAGTGGCTACACTTAGTTAGACGCCTAATGGAGATACAGTTATCGGATGAGCCCAATACGATTACGTGGAAACTCATAGAGACAGGTGTGTTTACAGTCAAATCCATGTACCTGGAGCTAATAGACACATCGGAGGTACCAAAGTCCAAACATGTTTGGAAGGTTAAGATTCCTTTGAGAATCAAAGTTTTCATGTGGTTTGTTCACAAGAAGGTGATTCTTACCAATGATAGTTTAGCTAAACGCAATTGGCCAGGCAATACTAGATGTTGCTTTTGTAGTAATCAGGAAACAATCAAACACCTTTTTCTCCAATGCCCGCTAGCAAAACTATTATGACAAACTGTTCGAGTAACTTTTCATATTGATCCTCCAAATAGTATTGATGTACTGTTTGGTACATGGCTAAACGGAGTGGATGCTAACATTACTCGACACATTCGCATAGGAGTCTGTGCGTTATTATGGGTTATATGGAATTGCAGGAATGTTTTGGTTTTTAACATGATAACACATATACATTTCTTGTAGGTACTACACAGGGCGTCGGCACTGATCCGTACGTGGTCGTTACTCACTCCTGCGAAGACCAAGGAGTCTTTGGTTACTGGATGTGTCCGATGGGAGATGGTAACGTAGGATATATTCAACCGGTTTGGATGACGGTCCACTAATAGAATAGATGGTTAGACATCTAGGTCTATTTTTACCGGTTATGGCACATCTCATTTTCTTTATTGTTTTGTAACTTCGTTCCTTTAGAGCGGGATTGAATCTACAGACTGTTTATTTTGATATTTTTAATAAAATGGCTATATGCATTATGCTAATACAAAGGTCGAATGTAACCTTCTGTCCAACTACACCAAGTATGTCAAGATGCTGTATGGGCTCGGGGAGCGGCGTTTCGGTGTCGTTGACGTGCCGCTTATCGGCTGCGTGCCGATGATGCGGAAGATAGTCTTCTCCAAGTACGGTGTGGACCGCTGCGAATCCTTGGCAAGCGTCCTCCCTTGGGGCTTCAACCAAAAATTGAGCGTCGCCATGGCAGAGCTCGCCGCGTCGATGCCCGGGATGAAGTCGGGAGCTCCTACAACCTGGTGAAGAACTTCACGGGGCCGCCGGAGGCCCCCGGGTTCGACGATGCGAAGAGCGCGTGCTGCTGCGGCGGAATGTTCGGCGTGGAGACCATGTGCGTGTCCAATGCCACCTACTGCCACAACCGCGACGACCATCTGTTCTGGGACGCAGTGCACTGCACCCAGGCCACCTCCAACAAGCGCGCAAAAGCCATCTATGACGCGCCGCTGGAGGAAAGATTCGCGGCGCCCATCAATTTCAAGCAGCTGCTTGTTGATGATCAACGCACATCGTCAGCCGTTAATTTGCTGATGAGTGCGTGAGTGACAAGCTTGTTGCTGTTCTCTGCTAGCACTTCCGTCATGTTCGTTTTATCCTTGTTCTGTGTAGGGCATAGACCTGGCCATGGGCAGCCCGGCCTGGTTGGCCCGGTCCCATCCGACCTTGTCCACGAGCCGCGCTCGGACCTAGAATTTAAGCTCGATGGTCGAGCCGGGTCAGGCTCAGACCCGATGAAACAGAAAATTACGTCTAGTCAAGATGGACCTGTCGGGTCGGACCGGGCTTTTTTCAGGCCCAAACCGGGCTTAGACTCAAAAACTAGGCCCGACGGCCGGGCCGGGCTGGACTTGGGCCTGGAATTTCAGCGTTGGGCTTTTTTTGGCCCGGCCCGACCCGAGATATGGCTAGTATGGTGTGTTGCATGTGTTCAATTAGTAGTCTGGACGTTTTGTACTATCTTGCAAAATAAGGAACCTGACACGTACCTTGTTTGCGTGGAGGTGCGTTGTGGAAGTGGGTTGGATGGTTTCAAGATGTTTCTGGCATGACAGAAACAAATCGTGATGTAAGGCCCTACTGAGTGTTTTACGGTGAACAGGTGTTAAAAGCATCTTTAATAAAAGATGCATATGTAAAAATAATTATCTTTTGTATCTTCGAGGTCTAAAAAGACCTCTCCAACGGATGGTGTAGATGCAAAACATAATAATAATACATCTTCATCTTTTAGAGATGTAAACTACAATACCTCGCGATGTAAATTTACGTCTTCACCTACAGCAGATGTAAAATTCACGGTCACGCGCCAACTGTCAATTGCCTTTCATTTCATTTCCCTCCTACATTCCTCTTCCTCCCGGTCGCCGACCGCACTGCCACCGTCGCCCGACAGCCACCATGCCACTCCACCGTTGTCCCTCGCCACCGTCCAGCGCCACCTTCGGCCCATCGTTGCCCCCTTTCTGCGCACCTACGTCGCCGCCCTGACTCCTCTCTCTTATCATCGTTCCGCCTCCCGCCGCCACCCCGACCTCCACTGTCGCCGCCCCCGATTCCCACTGCCTCCGCCCTAGATTCGCCACCCCCGCCTCCCATCGCCACCGCGTCTCCCCGCTATGGCCACCCCACTTCGCCTCCCCCGTCGCCGCGTCGACTCTCCTTCGGCCTCGTTCCGCCTTCGTCGTCGCCGCCCCAAATCTGCTCCGACCTCGCTCCGTTTCAGCCGTCGCTGCCCCAACTCTCCTCTGACCTCGCTCCGCCTCCCGTCACCGCCTCGATCCCCAATGCCCCCCGCCCAGCTCCGCCACCCACGCTACCCCGACTCGCGTCCAGCCACGCTTCATCTCCGCCGTCGCCGCCCCGACTCTCCTCTGGCCACGCTTCATCTCCGCCATCGCCGCCCCGACTCTCCTCTGGCCACGCTTCATCTCCGCCATCGCCGTCCCGACTCTCCTCCGGCCTCTCTCCGCCTCCCGCGACCGCTTGATCCCCACTGTCATCACCAATATACATCTTCTGTTGGAGTTGCTATTTTACATCTCCAATATAGATCTTCTGTTGGAGTTGCCTCTTTTTTGGAGATGTAAAAAGCACTTTTTAAATATGTAAACTTTTACATCTCCTGATTTACATCTCCAAATTTGCACCTTTTATTCAAGATGCTCCAAGCATGTCACATAAGCAAAAGTATGACATGATGCTGCTCGGGCCTGGGAGGCGGCGTTCCCCTAGGCTGGCCCGACGCTGGAGCATATCGACCTCACCGGCCCGAGGGAGAATGAGGACGCCTAGGACGTCGCGCGAGGAGGTGCAACTTTTTTATGTTTAATTAAGTTTAAGTGGACTTTGGTCAACGTTTGACCAAAGTTTTAATGTTTAATTATGGTTGTTTGGACTTTTAAATGCTGAGTTGTTTTTTTATGTCCGTGCTCGGGCCTGCGTTGGGTTCATATGCCGACTCAAACCCAAAATGGGACACAATCGTCCGCTCAGGTGACCCAAACGGACAATCGTGCGTCCGTTTGGATTGGTCCGTTGGAGTTACAGTTTGACCAGACCTAGTAATGGGCCTCCCCACCACCCCACATCAGTTTAATGGCAAAAACAAAAAAAGACATAAAAGCCCAATTTTCTTCTGACTACTATCAAGTCTTGAAGCTGAACTTGCCTCACAAAAAAGGCTGAAGCTGGACTCCGAACCTGATTATGAATAACAAAATATTTTTATGTTGCCATAATATGTATAACAAAATTGTCATCAAGTTAAAAATATGGATCCATAGTAGTTAGAAAAACTAGAAAAATGCCAAAAAATAAGCACAAAAGGTGTTTCAACATATAGATGCCCATGTTATATAAAACAAATTTGCCATGGTCCAAAGCAATTAGTTTGCCATGGTAAATTCATAAAGTTTGCCATGTTCCAAATGTATAAAACTTGTGAAGATTTGAAGTATGAATTTGCCCATGGTTTGAATTTTTTTCCTCGGATAAAAAGTAACGTTGACATGTTCAAAAATAAAAAATTGCTATGATCTGAAGTTTGAACTTTGTCAAGTTTGCCATGTCGATTTTTTTAACTTTTTCATTGGTTGAAAACATAAATTTGTCATGGTCTAACCTACAACTTTGCCATAGTCCTAACAATAACTTTGTCATGCTTAAAAAAATTATTTTTTCATGGTGCAAACAAGAAAAGTATAATTGCTATGGTAATGCTCACATGCTAATTTTCTTGCCATGAAAAAGAAAATGATATTCAGAAAATTGCTATGGCAAAAATAACCATGTAGAAACTAGAATGAACAGTACAAAGCAAAATATGACCAAAAATTCCCATGGCAGGAGGATATTAAAATTTGTTGTGGTATTTTAAGTAAAAATGCCATGCTTTCTATAAAGAAATAGTCATGTATGAAAATAACACAAATTATGACCAAATATTACAAGTGGTAGATGTATACTAAGAATTTTCATGGTATTTTTTTATTACAAATGTTATGCTTTGTATAAGAAACTTCTCATGTATGTAGAATAGCACAAATTATGTGCAAAATTGCCATGGCAGATGTATATTGAAGTTTGCCATGTTATGTTAACTAAAACTGCGATCCTTTGTATGACAAATTTGTCATACATGTTAATAAATAATTTTATTCATCGCACACTTGTAATTTACCATGTATACTTGTCATGTCTTTTTTGTACCTTTTGCTTCATACATTGACCATCAACCTTAGAACATTAAGATTTTCTTTCTACCATTTTCTTTATAAAATTCCCATGTCACTTGGTGTATGAGAATTTTTCCAATTTTCTTGGCATATCCATAGATAAATTTCACCAAAATTTGCTATATTACTTCAACTTTTTGTACTCCTAAGTTCCCTCATGTTTGAAAAATCATTGATAAAATTTGACATGGCAAAGTGTTTTTAGCTTTTTGCCATGTCACTAATATATATTTTCCCATATCATCAATACAACTCTTGCCATGCCACAATTTTTTTTAAAGATGTTAACTATTTGGCAATGGAAAATTCACTTTAGGGCAAGAAAATTATAGATTTTGGTTTTTACAAGGCAAGGTCATTAAAAAAAATTAGCCATGGCAAATTCACTTTAGGGCTCATGGCAAGTTCACTGTATGGTGCATGGCAAATAATTATTTTTAGACAATGTCAAACTTCTTTTGTTATGACCCATGGCATATTCATTTTATAGACTATGACCATTTACTTTAGGTAAACTGGAATTTTTCTTGGGATAATGGTAAACTTATTTTTAATGGATCATGGCAAAATTCCTTTTTCCGAAAAAGTGCTATGTTTCTAGAAGAAGATAACAATTCCAAAAATTGCCGCGTCCATGGAAAATCCCTATATATTCCTATAATTTGTCAAAAAAAATCAAATACAAAAATTCTTCACTATTTCCACGTGCCCTTAGCAAATCCCAAAAAATTCAACACTTTAGTCACTTGCCATGGTACACTACCAAAAATGAACAATAAAAGTTAGAAAATTGTCATGGTCCATTTTGCCACAACAAGTTCAAGGATTTTTTATCGTTAATAAGGAAAATATATATGAATTTTTGTATCTAAAACAATAATTAATACATGTAAAATCTAAAAAATAATGTATTCTATAAAACCAAAAAGTTTAGCTATATAAACCATGGCAAATTGTAAAAGACGACGTAATTGCGAGAGGTCCAAAACATAGTGTGTGTGAAATCCCAATGAATTTCACCCCTAGAAAATGCCACGCCACACCTACAAAGTAGTTGCCATACTCTATGTAAAACAATTGTCATATGGTTCCCATTTAGGCATATTTTAAATGAAAACTAATCGCAATGATACCACTACACAAATGAACTTGCACACAAAGTCATAAAGAAAAATAACTTGCCAGCATCCCTCCACCCCACCCCGGCCTATAAGAGACTTGACATGCATATTGAACTTGGTTAGCTTTTTCTGCCATGAATGTGGAATTAACCGTGTCATGAGAACAACAAGTGTTAAGTTGCAATCCGAAAAAAAATCCATGGCAAAATATGTGAAGGCATGTTAAAATGGGGATACATGACACATGTTGATACATGGCAAACAACTATCTACACACCAAATGTTATTTGCCAACTAGCATAACTTGCAAACCGCTCCAAATTATAAGAAAACTTACATTGCAATGCAAAAATTGGTAAAAAAAAAGGGTTTGGTAAACGATGAGGTGATGCGTACCAACATGGGGCAATGTACTTTCACACCTGCAACACATAATAAAAATGCCATGGCAAACAGAATCATCTTAAGACAAAGAGGAGAAAAAGCAACTTGCCAGGAAAAAAGAATAGTCTTAGGCACCTATAAAACATAGAGGGAAAATTAAGCTGCCATGGGTCTCTTGCTAAATCTGCCATGGGTACTAAATTTGAATGAACACTAGTTCAAATATGGGGCCGGGAGAGAGAACGTACAACACTGAGTTTTGCCCTGCGTTCAACTTTCTTTTTCTTCTTTTTATTCAGTGTGAAAACAAACGCGTGTTGGTGCTCGCCTAATAACTTGATCGTGTCATCCCACGACCACGAGCATGCTCCAAACAGTCTTACAATGACGCCGAGGATCGCACAAACCGCGTCCTTCAGCTCAGCGTAACTGAAATCAACCGAAAAGGGCTAAACAAAACACTCCCGGATATGCTCGTATTGTAGCGTATTTGTACTGCCATTGCAGCGAAAACAGTTGTCATGGCAGTCTTATTTCATGACGACTGCAGAATGTGCAGTTGCTATGAGATTAGGCAATCACATCAGCCGGAAGCGAGCGAGTACAATCATGGGGCTCAAGGCTTGCTCAAGAGCGCTATGCTCATTTTGTGCTTTATCGTGTTCATGTGCGTCCATGCGAGGTTGCCGCTTGACA
Organism: Hordeum marinum; assembly: GCA_022496015.1. Taxonomy (NCBI): domain Eukaryota; kingdom Viridiplantae; phylum Streptophyta; class Magnoliopsida; order Poales; family Poaceae; genus Hordeum; species Hordeum marinum. Next base: position 384,883,812 of record CM039677.1, on the reverse strand, counting down.
GTGTGTGTGCACGTGCGTGTGTGCGTTTGTGTGTGCGCGCGCTCGCTGTGAAAAACCGAGTTGGTTTGGGTTAAGCATATGCGCCTTGGCAAGGACGCATGCATGTTTATATTGGCACAATGCCACATGATAGATACAGGAGGTTAGTTAGGTTTAGGCTTGATCTCCAAGTTAGCTGGATACATGGAGATAAAGCCTACTAACCAGGTTGTTACAATAGATAACCGAAGCCTTTACAAATCTATACCTGCACGTTACATCATATGTTTAACACTTATCCTTAATCACAACTTAGTTGTGTCTAAATGACTCTAGCTGCTGAAGCGTGATTGGTTTAGTAAACCCATCTGCAACTTGATCTCTAGTGGGAGTAAATCTGATATTCAACAGTTTGTCTGCTATCCTTTCTCGAACAAAGTGATATCAATCTCAATGTGCTTCGTTCTGCCATGGAAAATAGGATTATCATACAAGTATGTGGCACTAAGATTATCACACCAAAGTGACGCATCCGTTGGATGACGAACACTCAACTCAGTCAACAAGTTCTGAACCCAAATGACTTCAGCAGTAGCATTAGCCAGAGCTTTATACCCAACATCTGTGCTTGATCAAGATACAGTGGGTTGTTTGCGAGCACTCCATGAAACTAGGTTACCTCCTAGAAACACTGCAAAGCCTCACGTGGACCTCCTGTCATCAGGACAACCTGCCCAATCTGCATCTAAAAAAGCACTCACAAGCATAGAATTTGATTTACTGATTTTAAGTCCATAACTTCTTGTTCCCTGAAGATAGCTCAATATCCTCTTCACTGTTGTCCAATGAATGCTAGTAGGAGCATGCAATAACTGACATACTTTATTTACTGAATATGAAATGTCTGGCCTAGTCAATGTCACATACTGTAAGGCTCCTACAATACTCATGTACCTGGTAGAGTCCTCTCCTCCAAGTAGTTCACCATCATGGAGTGACAACTTTTCAGAGGTGGACAAAGGGGTAGATAAAGGATTACACCCCTTCAAGTTTGATTCTTTGAAGCATTTCTTGGACATGTTTTTTCATGTGCCAACAAAATTCCATTCTGAACATTTTAAACCTCAATCCAAGAAAGAAATGCAGGCAGCCAAGATCCTTGAGGGCAAAGTCCTTGCCCAAATCCTTAAGAAGGGCTTCAATAGCTTGTGGTGAGGAACTAGTGACAACTATATCATCCACATAAATGAGCATAAAAATAACGATCCCATGCTTATGATAGAAGAAAAGAGATGTATCTCCCTTGGATGGAACAAAACCAAGAGATTGTAACTTTGATAGGCGAGAGTACCATGCTCTACGTGCTTGTTTCAGTCCATATAATGCTTTATCAAGCTTGCAAACATAGCGTGGTGAGTGTGAGTTTTCATACCTAGGAGGTTGTATCATGAACACTTCCTCTTACAAAACGCCATGCAAAACACATTCTTCACATCTAGTTGTCTCATGCACCAGTTGTGTGATACTACAACTTAGAGAATTAATCTAATATTAACAACTTTGAGTACAGGACTAAAAGTGTCCTCATAATCAATTCCATACCTTTGCTTGAAACCCTTTGCAACAAGGCGTGACTTGTAAATGCCTATACTGCCATTTGACTTCCTCTTTACCTTGTACACCCATTTACAGTCGATGACATTTCTACCCTTGGTAGAGTCCTCTCATGCCAGGTTTTATTATTCATGAGAGCAGAGTACTCTTCATCCATGTCCTCCTTCCAGTGAGCATCACCAAGGGCTTCTCCCAAGTTTTGCAGTTCACCTCTTGCAAAAAAGGAGCCCCAACGAATACAATCTTCCGTGTAAACTTTTAGTTTAACAACACCACCTTGAGACCTTGTGTGTGCACGAACAGGTGGAGGCAGGGCAGGACGAGCAAGGTTTTGTTGTAGCCGATTTGATGACGTGGAGACAGGAGAGTCAGTCGCATCAGAAGATCTGGCTGACTCCTGTAGCGAGCCGGCAGACAAATCTGCCTCATAATCAGCAGCCAAACCAGTGCTTGAATACACGCCCACAGTCGGTCTAGGGTTGCCAGGTGGCGCAGAGGTAGAAGCCGCAGCCCCTCCTAGGCCATGTGACGAGGGGCCCATAGAGCCAGGCGCAGAGAGTGGTCGATCGGTGGGACGCACAAGGAGCCCGCCTGGCCCAGACTACGGTACGGGCGAACCAGCGACTGACACGGATCCCGTAGCGAATCCAGAGGCAGCTGCCAGCCCACCTGACGTGGTGGATCCCGAGGGAATCCCACCCGAATCCACCGCGGGGTGAGAGCCAGGATTTTCGTAGGAATTCCTGTAGACATGAAATCATGCAGCAAATTTTCATCCAGATTTTCAGCGTGATCCTGCACACTTGCATCAGAAAAATGATCAAAGGTATTATCCTGAGACAAAGACATGTGATCAACAGTAGTAGCTAGCACCTCGAAAATAAAATTAGGCGATGGTAGAAGATGGCTGGGCAAGAGAACGAGCTCTTTGCGAAGTTGTGCTTCGGCCTATGGGTGGAGTTTGATAAAGGAAAAACATGTTCATCAAAAACCACATCGCGTGAGATGTACACCCGACCGGATGCAACATCGATGCACTTATAGCCTTTGTGCATGGTACTATAACCCAAGAACACACACTGCTTGGAGCGGAATTCAAGTTTATGCTTGTTGAAGGGACGCAAGTTAGGCCATACGACACAACCAAAAATGCGAAGAAAAGTGTGATTGGGTTTTGTAACAAAAAGAAGTTCAAGTGGTGTTTGGTTTTGATGACCCTACTAGGAACACGATTAATGAGATGAACAACAGTGAGAAAAGCCTCATCCCAAAACTTGAGTGGCATAAACGCATGAGCAAGAAGGGATAGTCCAACTTCTACAATGTGTCTGGGTTTTATTTTAGCAGGCCCGTCTTGTTGATGATCATGGGGATAAGATACATGATGAATGATGCCACTACGCTCAAAAAAGGAATTTAGTTTTTGATATTCACCCCCAATCCATTTGCATAGTGAGAACCTTGCGATCAAAGAGTCGTTCAACATGTTGTTGAAAAAGATGACATTTCTCAAACACATCAGACTTATTTTTAAGCAAATATATCCAACTAAACTTCCTGAAATCATCAATGTAACTGACATAATATTTTTGTCTGCCTATAGAAACAGGTCCAGGACCCCACACATCGAAAAAATGAGCTCTAAAGGAGCTTTGGACTCACTAGTAGATCGAGAATAAGGAAGTTGATGACTCTTGGCCATCTGACATGCATAACAGACCAACAAATGGTCTTGCTTATTGGAAACTGGAAGGCAAAAATCACGAAGTATTTTCTAGACCACCGGTAAGATAGGATGCCCTAGACGCTTATTGCACCACGAAGTAGATGGTTTGACCACGCCAAAAGGTTGACGATGAGGAACATCATGGTGGACAGACACGGGAAATAGATGATCCTTACTCTCGCTTTGAAGAATGGTTCTCCAAGTGGCTCTATCCTTAACAAAAACAAGTTTAGTGTAAACTTCAAGGAAGGCATGATTATCATTGATAAGACGATGAGCAGAAAGTAAGCTTTTGTCGGCTTGTAGTGCATGAATAATGTTCTTAAGATCTAGTGAGCCATGAGGGGTAGATAAAACCGAATGACCAACATGTGTAATGCTCATACCTTGACCACTCGCGGTGTGGATTTGTTTCGTGCCAGTGTAACAATCACAGACATCAAGCTTCTCAAGCTCCCTGGTCACGTGATCCGTCGCACCGGTGTCAGGAAACCAATTAGTGTCGACTCCTTAAGAGTGAGCGGCGTTTCCGGACCAGTTACCGCCGCCGCCAGTGGTGGAGCTAGCTTTTCACATCAGGGTGGTCCGCTCCCAAAAAAAATATGACAAGAAATTTGACATGCAAACATTCTAACTAGTTCTTAGTACCATCAAAATAGATGAATATGGTCTTGCAAACACAGCAGAATTCTCAATTAAGACTAAGTTTTGCATAAACAAGCGTACATAGTACATACTACATGGACCATGGACCATAGTCATACCTTGAGAAGTTCCACAAGACTATGTTTCCGGCCTACGCTTATGTGTTTCCATGAAGGTATAAATTATATCATCTTCATTCACCTTAGAGAAAGCATCCCTCTCAATGTATGTGAGTAGGTAATCATCCGAAAGACTATCCCCCATCTTATTTCTCAACTTGCTCTTCACTATGCTCATGGCAGAAAATGCTCTCTCAACATTTGTTGTTGCCACCGGTAGAATCAATACCAATTTTAGAAGCAAGTACACCAAAAGATGAACTATATGTCTCCCTGTTTGAACAAGCTTAACCGAGAGATCAACAAGATTTCCAAGGCCTCGGAAGTTTTCATCTTTCCTCATATCATCTATGTAGTTATCAAGTTGTAGTTCAAGGTGTAACAAGTCAGCACTTGAAAAATCTTTGGGATAAAACTCAGCAAGTCTTCATACTTTGCGTGTATCAAAATAAACAAATGAATTGAAGGGATTCAATACCAATTTTAAAAACAATACAAATTTTAGAAGCAATTACACATACCTTTTGTGCATCAAAAGCGGCAAATGAGTTGGCGGGATTCAAAGTAGACATACAAGATAGCAACTCCATATTGATCTCATCAAATTGATTTTCAAGCTCTTAACTAATTTAATCAATTACTCCAAGAAAAACTTCTCATCTAAAGTGATCATCATTTGTTTGACTTCGAACAAACTGTGATGATCTTCCATAAGGCACATAATCATCTTGCATTATAGGAATTTGAATGCCATGCTTGTTACAAAATAGTGTGACCTTTTGTAGAAATGCATCCCACCCGGTAGACCTAAGTTCTTGTATTGTACTTTTTGCAGTTCTAGCAAGTGCCATTGCAATAAGAATATCTTGGTCTCTTCTTTGCAAACAATCAGACAAATCACTTGTGTATCCAAGAATGACACGCATCAAGTGTGCATTGAAAACAAAGTCAAATGACTCAAACATTCCTACAATAGTATGAATTTTGGGCCAATCACTTCTTTGTGAAGCATCTTGTCCAAGAGTTATGAGCACATCACGAATTGTGGGACATATAGCAATAATATTGAGAACAATTTTGTAATGAGATCGCCACCGAGTATCACCAGGCCTAGGTGTCACGCCCAAGATGCGATCCTATCCTTATTTAGGCACGAGGGCCTCGACAGGGATAGAAGCGCATCTCATCGTGTTCCAAGAATGGATATCATTACAAGTACATGTACAGAAGAGATGAGTATATGGAATTGGCTTACACTCGCCACAAGCTACATCAAGATCACATCAATACAACAACATACTCAAACATCATACAGAAGAGCAGGGTCTGACTACGGACGAAATCAAACGATAAAATGACATCCACCCTTGCCATCCCAGGCTTCTGCCTGGAACCCATCCTAGATTGATGATGAAGAAGAACTCCAACAAACAAGCAATGCTCTCATGTTCAAGCATCGCATTACCTGTACCTGCAACTGTTGTTGTAGTAATCTTTGAGCCACATGGACTCAACAATCTCATTTCCAAGGGTATCAAGACTATTAAAGCTTAATGGGTGAGGTATGGTTAAGTGGTGAGGCTGCAGCAAGCGACTTACCATTTATTTGAGTGGCTAACTTACGAATACAGAAAATAAAGTATGGTGGTCTACGCATAACGAACGTGAACTAGTAGTGATCACTAACTGATCCTGAACACCTACTTACGTCAATCATAACCCCACCGTGTTCTCTTTCGGAGAAGAACTCACGAGAAGAGACCGTCATGGTTATGCACTCAGTTGGTGTATTTTATTAGAGTTTACTTCAAGTTTGCTATGACCGGGTGTTAAAAAAAGTATCCAAGTTTGCCACATAACCACGGGCACGACTTTTCAAAAGATTTAACCCTGCAGGGGTGCTGTAACTCATCCATCACAAATTAACCACACGCCGCGAAAATAACCTCGACCACGGATCTCGTGATAATCCTAGGCAATTCCAAAGGAATTCCGACACCTCAAGATAGCCCGAAGAAGATCAGAGTTCCTCACGCATGACATTCGAGAAAGGTAAAACAAATCTAGTAAGGCCTCCCGACGTGTCGACGATCCCGATAGGAGCCGCGTATCTTGTTCTCAGGACACGACGGATAAGCGACGCATATATACAGTGGCCTGATAGAAATCTCCCAACTTGCCCTAGGTTGGCCCCACATAGTGCTCTAGTTTGGACTAACACTCATGAGGAGCACTGGCCCGGGTTGTTGATTAATCCACGGGGTGATCATGCCCTATGCAATTTTAGTTGTTATTAAGAAAATAGTACCAATGTTGGGCCTTGCCAGACAAGTTTTATCCTAAAACGAAGATCAAGGGGGTCCCCATAACAACCCTGAGCATGTTAGGAGCGCTCAATTATGGAACATAACACCGGTTCACAAGTAACTAGGGGCGACAAGAGTGGAACAAAACACCGAGCAAAAGGCCAAGCGTTCCACCCTTTACCAAGTGTATAAGTGCATTAAATTAAATAGCAATAATATTGTGATAACAAAAGAATGTCCATGTTGTCACATGGAAGCAATTGCACCTGCAGCTAGAAACGCTATAAGAGGGGCTGAGCAAGCGGTAACATATCCAAACAAAGGTTTGCTGAGAAGGTGGAGGGTTAGAGGCTTTCATGGCAATGTTGGGAGGCTTGACAAACAAGTGGTAGGTAGCAATACATAACGATGAAAGCGGGACAACTAGCATGGCAATGATAGTAATGGTATCCAGGGAAATGTGTCATCTTGCCTAAGATCCCGCTCGGAAGAAGATCGAGTCCATGAAGAAGACAGGCCAACGTAGTCGAACAAATCCTCACACTCCGAACGCTTTCGGAACACTATCGAGAAGAAGCAATCCAGAAACAACAATAAACATAAGATACACCACAACATATGCATGACATGATGCACAAACCAATATGATGCATGTCCGGTTTAAATATGCAAGGCATGACAATTCACATCAAACAACTACTACACATTAAAGTGAAGCTCAATATGCAACGAGTTGCATATTGACGAAACTCCATGTTCGAATCATTTAGTTTACTCTTGTTTAGGTACTCATCAATATTAAATGTTGTTGAACATGGCAAGAGGTGAAGCAATAACAACTATATCATCTGGGCATTTTAATGAGGCCGGAAGGAACATATAGCTTTTCCGAAGCATCCCCATAAGCATATTATGAATTTGGTCCAGATCTGTACTAACCATATTTTAGAGTTGTTAAACAGAAAAATAATTGTCACCATGAGATTCTACACGTGTTTCTAGTCAAGTTTCATATGTGGGACATTTTAATCGGAGCAACGGTTAATTAGTTATGAAATAAATCATATCGGCATGGCAATTATGCAAATTGAATGAAAACAGCATGTTAAACATTTTTATCACATGTGAAAGTTGGATATTGTGAAACTACATAAAATTCTAGTCAAGTTTCATATATAAAGTTATCCCATATGATGCACGGATGAAAAGTTATTAAATGCATGAGTTAGGGGGGTTTTCTGCAATTTTATTATCACTGGTTAATTAGCAAAATCCGCAAGAAAGGAAAAAATGACTATGGGCCGAATCTGCTCTCGGGCCGAACATGTGCATGGGTGATAGATAACTAATCGGTGCTCAGGCAGGGGATAGGCGGCGCTCGCCTTGCTGGGCCTAGCCCAGGTGGTGGAGCGGCTGGCTTGGGCCGGCCTTGGCGCTGGCCCACGAGGGCGAGGCGAGGCCCGTGCGGGGGCGCTGGCGGTCAACGGGAGCGGGAGCCCTCCCGACGTCCTGCTCTCTCCCGAGCAGGGCAGAGCGACGGCGGCGGCACCCGTCGTGGCCAACAGCGAGGCCGCGGGATGAAGGGGCGACGCGTATCCGACGCGGAACCTCCCGGATCCGGTGGCGGCGCGACGAACGGAGGCCGGCGAGGTCGAGGGACCGGCGGTGACCAACTTGTGGGGAAGAGAGAGAGCGCGAGGTGAGAGAGAGGGGAAGGAAAGGGAGTAGAAGGAGAGGGGCATGAGGGGCTGGCCTACGGGGGCTCGCCAGCGCCAGCGGCGGCTCACCGGAGGGCGCGGAGGCGGGGGCCGACGTCGGGGCTCTGGCGGCGACTGAGGCATGGAGGCGCGGCTGCGGACGACCATGGGGCTGCTGGGAGGAGCTCGGGGCGCCTCGCCTGGTTTGGGCCCGGGCGAGCCTGGATCTTGGCCTGGCGGGCCCACTGCGGGAGGAGGGAGACAAGCGGCTGGGTGGCGGCTAAGGCATGGGAAACGAGAAGGATTAGGGTTAGGTCTCCTCCAAATTAGGCAGGTGGTCTATTTATAGGTTTAGGGGCTAGGGTGATGGTTTTCGGAGCCGATTTCGGCCGTGCGATCGCAATCGGACGTCCGGATCGGGGCAAGGGTGGTGGGCTGTGTGTGTGGAGTGGGCTAAGGCTAAGAAGAGAGAGAGAATGGTGGCCCGTGACACGAGTTTTTAAACAGCAAAAAACGTCCGACGAATAACCGATGACCGCACTGCTATGGATGACCGATGGGGTATCAAGCGAACTCGGAATGCGACGAAATTCGACAGGCGGTCTACCTACAATATAATAATACCGCACGCCAACTTTTGACCCAATCCAGGAATATTTTTCGCGCGCTTTAAAAACGGTTTTTTTAACGATGCCGCGGGTGCGTGCGTGTGTGGTTGGTCTCGAAACGGGCAACGGCAAGAACGAAGAGAACCGGCAACTACGAACGGATGCAAGTTTGATAACTCATGTTGACAAAATGCCGATGCTATGTAGATGATGCGAATGATTCGATGATGAATGCGTCAACTAGTCGAACACCCGACGAGAATGGAAACGAAAGGGAAATCTTCTGGAGCATCGGTCCCGGGCTGTTACAACTCTCCTCCACTACACGAGGATCTCGTCCCGAGATCTAGAATGAGAAGGGGAAGAGAAAGAGCAAAAGGTAAAACTTAGTTGCGTCTTTGAAAAACGAGTGAAACCAATGACCATTGAAGGTTTCAATGGGAAGAAGAATGATATGAGGAACAAGCAAGAATTCACAAGAAATTTCGGCAGCACTTCGGTAGGGAAGAGAGGTAAAATTTGATATGATGGAAAGAATTTGAAAGAAAGACACCAAACTTTGGTTGGATTAGAATCAAAACTTCATAAGACAGAAGGATCATGAAAAGATTTCATAGCACTCCGGTAAATGGACAACAAGGGAAGAACAAGATCTTAATCAAACTAGATGTGAGTTGAAAAGAGCAACCCCACAATGCCTCCATAACAAAAGAGTAGAAGCTAGATCTTTGGAGAGAAGAGAACGGAGAAGAAAATGACAACTTCTACCACCAATTAATTTTAAAGCATGGTTGAACGGAGTTGATGGAGAATCAACAATGAAAAGAATAACTTGTTATGGACTTATGGAAAACATCTCAAAATTATGAGGTGACAACCTACCACCACAGAAACAATTGATTGCTTGAGAGCAACAAGATATGCAAAACTTCTTTCACCAAGAGGTGGAGGAGACACTTGAATCATTTATAACACCATGATAGCAACAATCCTTAGGAAATGCTTTAGGTGAAATCCAACCCAAGATAACTCCGAGAATACAAGATGGGTTTACTTATCTTATTCTTGACAATTTTCCTTCGAGACTCCTCATAATCAAGAATTTAATAAAACCATCTCAAAAGACAATGGAGAAAGAATTGAACTTAGAAATCCAAGATAAAGAACACTTGAGCACCTCCAACAAGAATCTTGATGATTACTTCGAGAAAGAAATACATCCTTAACTAACCACCATGAAGAAACATCGGGATGAACTCCGGAATGAAAGGATGAAGCTTGACATTGAATGTAGAAAAGAACAAGATCGAGGCCTTGCTATGAATTAGTTGAAGCTTAGCGACAAGATGCTTGAGAAAACTAGGAACACGGGAAAAGGAAAGATGAGAACACTTGAAGCACAGAATTGATATCATGCACAACTCCGGAAGAGGGATTGAAATCACTTTGATGAAACTAGAATAAGAATTATGTTATGCTTATCCTTCATCCAGTTAAATTGATGACAAGCAACGGATTTCGCACACCAATTATTCTTGTTGCAAGGAATTGAAGAGAAAGAGAGAGAGAGATCACAACTTGAAGAAGTCTTGAACGAGAACACCAGTAAGAATTCAAAACGAATGAGGATACTACGATTGAATGAAGATACATGGGAATGAAGAGATCATGAACCACCTAATGGAAAACTTCACAAGGCACCGGAATAATTGAGATATGAATGAAGGAACAACAATTGAGAAGAATTTGAGAACGAAAGCTGAAAGCTAAGAATGAGGGATCTTCTAAAATGATGGCCTTCAGGAGGATCGAGAAACGAAAACAACTCTGAATGCACTGGATAGATATGGGAGAAATTTCTCATGAATGAAACAATTTGAGATGATAACAACAAGCTGAAACCATGAATCTCTAGGAGAATGGATTAAGATTTAAGAGAACTCTCCCTCGGTCTTCAATGCAGAGAATGATGATGAGAAACACCACCACGAATTACTGAGATACTTTGGAATAATGAATAAGGAAAGGTTGAGCCAATGATGAAAGTGATTCGAAGCGATCATGAAGAAGGAATATGACTGATGAAAATCATTCTTACATCATATTGAAAAGAACTTGAGGGCATCTCCGGAAAGATTAGAAGAGTCAGGTAGGATCCTGGGAAAAAACCTATGGGTTATGGGCCCACTCAAAAGAAACCACCGTTGAAACAATTGAATACAAGGGAGATTTCACCGGTACAAATTAATAAGTTGATGAGGTGAGAACCCTCGAAATAATCGATTTTTTTAACGGAAACATGAATTTTGTTAGATATCTTCAAAACTCTGGGTAGAAAAAGAGAGGCGCATAAACAAGAGAGGCTTAGATAAGAATTCCAACATGGGAGAGCAATTAGAGAATGAAAATGACATGATGAACACCAAGAACTAGAATTGAATCCACCGAAGAAGAATAACAACGAGAACAAGGGATATGAGGATATATCTTGAAATTGAAACTCCTAAGAATATTCACAAAGAATCACCGGAAACAAGATAGAAGAAAAGATAGCAGAAGAATTACATGAATAGAAAAGACACTTGGATGATAATTTAATCATTGAAGAAAAAGGGCGGGAGGGTGGGGAAAACAAAGACAACTTGAGATAGATGAGACGAACTTCAGAAAGAAATGAGAATTGATCTTGCAAATATTAGAGAGGATTGAATTATCTTGAAGATAAGCACAACTGATAAAAAGAATTGATATGATAACTTGATTGAGCAAAAGAATTAGCATTCTCACAGAAATATGAGAACACTTCTTAGGAAAGATATGAAATCACCACTTGACATTGAAGCAACTCGGATTACCATATTCAAAACAAAACAAAGGATGACGCTTATGAAACAAGCCGAAACAAATACATGACAGAGATTTCATCCGATATTTTCGTGGTAAGGTTCACACGGGCTCGATCGTACATTGGATTGTCATATTGAAATGGTGCTCGAATATGCTCCCTAGGCGTAGCGAACTACAAGGTTTGACGAAGCATATATCAAGACTGTCCTCTGTAAGAAAGACTGTGAACAAACAAATCCACTAGATGTCAAACCCCAACCTCACATCATGATCTGTTGAAAGATATCCTAGGTAACTACTTGAATTCCCACCTAAGAACTTCTGAAAACTTTCTTGGTTATGCAATCGGGTGTTGGGGATACAAGAAGGAAATATCTCACACAACTAACAAACCTACACCCCAACTGTATCCGTCCTTCAACACATAACCAGAGGCTTTCGCAAATCCATCTAACTCAAATCCTCGAAAGCACAACGATACTAACCATGGTGGTACCCCGGACGCCTCCCCAGTACTGGGTGACTCCGACCTTATCTCACCACGATAAGTATTGAAGCAATTCCGAACACCCTCCGTCCTGAGATACTAAGGAAGCTGAATGATAACGATGTGCTAAGAATTCCTTGGAGCTCAACTACCCAGAAGAAATCAAGTCAGACAGGAGGCACCAAGACAGAACTCCATCACATCGGTATCATATAGTTTCCAAAATACCCGCGTGATCCTAAATTTTTTTTGAGCGAGAAGAGGAGTAGAATCAAAATTTCTAAGTCAAATACCTCACCAGAGTATAGAAGAGGAGTAAAAAGAAACCTACTCTCCGATATAACTAGACTCAAAAATAGTTTTACTAGACACGACTCGGCCAAGTTTGATCAATCAAGGGGGCTCTTAGGTCGGTACAGGCTCTGATACCAACTTGTCACGCCCAAGATACGATCCTATTCTTATTTAGGCACGAGGGCCTTGACAGGGATAGAAGCGCATCTTGTTGTGTTGCAAGAATGAATATCATTACAAGTACATGTATAGAAGAGATGAGTATATGGAATTGGCTTACACTCTCCACAAACTACATCAAGATCACATCAATACAACAACATATTCAAACATCATACAGAAGAGCAGGGTCCGACTACGGACGAAATTAAACGATAAAATGACATCAACCCTTGCTATCCCAGGTTGCCGCCTGGAACCCATCCTAGATTGATGAAGAAGAAGAACTCCAACAAACAAGCAATTCTCTCACGTTCAAGCATCGCATTACCTGTACCTACAACTGTTGTTGCAGTAATCTGTGAGCCACAGGGACTCAACAATCTCATTTCCAAGGGTATCAAGACTATTAAAGCTTAATGGGTGAGGTATGGTTAAGTGGTGAGGCTGCAGCAAGCGACTAAGCATTTATTTGAGTGGCTAACTTATGAATACAGAAAGTAAAGTATGGTGGTCTACGCATAAGGGACGTGAACTAGTAGTGATCACTAACTGATCCTGAACACCTACTTACGTCAATCATAACCCCACCATGTTCTATTTCGGAGAAGAACTCACGAGAAGAGACTGTCACGGTTACGCACTCAGTTGGTGTATTTTATTAGAGTTTACTTCAAGTTTTCGATGACCGGGTGTTAAACAAAGTATCCAAGTTTGCCACATAACCGCAGGCAGGACTTTCCGAAAGATTTAACCCTGCAGGGTTGCTCCAACTCATCCATCACACATTAACCACACGCCGCGGGAATAACCTTGACCACGGATCTCGTGATCATCCTAGTCAATTCCAAAGGAATTCCGACACCTCGAGATAGCCCGAAGAAGGTCAGAGTTCCTCACGCAAGACATTCGAGAAAGGTAAAACAAATCCAGCAAGGCCTCCCGACGTGTCGATAATCCCGATAGGAGCCGTGTATCTCGTTCTCAGGACACGACGGATAACCGACGCGTATAGTGGCCTGATAGAAATCTCCCGAGTTGCTCCGGGTTGGCCTCGCACAGTGCTCTAGTTTGGACCAACACTCATGAGGAGCACTGGCCCGGGTTGTTGATTAATCCACGGGGTGATCATGCCCTATGCAATTTTAGTTGTTATTAAGCAAATAGTACCAATGTTGGGCCTAGCCACACAAGTTTTATCCTAAAACAAAGATCAACGGGGTCCCCATAACAACCCCGAGCATGTTAGGAACACTCAATTATGGAACATAACACCGGTTCACAAGTAACTAGGGGCGGCAAGAGTGGAACAAAACACCGAGCAAAAGGCCAAGCCTTCCACCCTTTACCAAGTGTATAAGTGCATTAAATTAAATAGCAATAATATTGTGATAACAAAAGAATGTCCATGTTGTCACATGGAAGCAATTGCACCTGCAGCTAGAAACACTATAAGAGGGGCTGAGCAAGCAGTAACATAGCCAAACAAAGGTTTGCTGGGAAGGTGGAGGGTTAGAGGCTTTCATGGCAATGTTGGGAGGCTTGACAAACAAGTGGTAGGTAGCGAGACCTAACGATAAAAGCAGGACAACTAGCATGGCAATGATAGTAAAAGTATCTAAGGAAATGTGTCATCTTGCCTGAGATCCCACTGGGAAGAAGATCGAGTCCATGAAGAAGACGAGCCAACATAGTCAAATGAATCATATTTAAGAGTTGTTAAACAGAGAAATAATTGTCACCATGAGATTCTACACGTGTTTCTAGTCAAGTTTCATATGTGCAACATTTTAATCGGAACTATGGTTAATAGGTTATGAAATAAATCATATCGGCATGGCCATTATGCAAATTGAATGAAAACATCAGATTAAACGTTTTTATCACATGTGAAAGTTGGATATTGTGAAACTACATCAAATTCTAGTCAAGTTTCATGAATCGTATTACAAGAACATGATCAATCTCGTACATGACAATGCATCACATCACATCCTTTTGGCCATATGACATCACAAGGCATATGCTGCAAAAACAACTTAGACATCCTCTAATTTGGCCATATGTGTCTTGTCTTCTTGTGAAACCCGGGCTCCTTTGCAAGGGCAATAGCTCCAGTGTTGTCACAGAATAGAGTCATCGGGCCCGACACACTTGGAATTACTCCTAGGTGGGTGATGAAGTCCTTCATCCAGACTCCTTCCTTTGCTGCTTCCGAAGCAGCTATGTACTCCGCTTCACATGAAGATGCCGCCATGACACTTTGCTTGCTGCTACACCAGCTGACTGCCCCTCCGTTCAAAATATACACGTATCCGATTTGCGACTTGGAGTAGTCTGGATCTGTGTTGAAGCTAGCATCGACGTAACCCTTTACGGCGAGCTCTTCGGCACCTCCATATAAGATAAACATGTCCTTTGTCCTTTTTAGGTACTTCAGGATATTCTTGATCGTTGTCTAGTGTTCCGCTCCAGGATCACTTTGGTACCTCCCTACCAATCTTATGGCAAGGTTCACATCAGGTCTGGTACACAGCATGGCATACATAATAGAGCATATGGCTGAAGCATAGGGGATGCCACTCATCTCTTCCCTATCCTTTGCCGTGGTCGGGCATTGAGTCGTACTCAATATCACTACCTGTAACAAGGCAAGAACCCCTTCTTGGACTGATCCATATTGAACTTCTTCAATATCTTTTCAAGGTATGTGCTTTGTGAAAGACCTATGAGGTGTCTCGATCTATCTCTATAGATCTTAATACCTAATATGTAAGCAGCTTCTCCAAGGTCCTTCATTGAAAAACACTTATTCAAGTAGGCCTTTAGACTTTCCAAGAGTTCTATATCATTTCCCATTATCAGTATGTCATCCACATATAATATGAGAAATGCTACAGAGCTCCCACTCACTTTCTTGAAAATACGGGGTTCTCCATAAACCTGTACAAACCCAAATGCTTTCATCACCTCATTAAAGCGAATGTTCCAACTCCGAGATGCTTGCACCAGCCCATAGATGGAGCACTAGAGCTTGCATACCTTGTTAGCATCTTTAGGATCGACAAAACCTTCCGGCTGCATCATATACACTTCTTCCTTAAGGAAGCCGTTAAGGAATGCTGTTTTGAAGTCCATTTGCCAGATCTCATAATCATAAAATGCGGCAATTGCTAACATGATTCAGGCAGACTTCAGCATAGCTACGGGTGAGAAAGTCTCATCATAGTCAACTCCTTGAACTTGTCGATAACCCTTAGCGACAAGCCGAGCCTTATAGACGGTCACATTACCATCTGCATTAGTCCTCTTCTTAAAGATCCATTTATTTCAATGGCTCGCTTATCATCAGGCAAGTCCACCAAAGTTCACACTTTGTTCTCATACATGGATCCTATCTCGGATTTCATGGCTTCAAGCCATTTGTTGGAATCCAGGCCCGCCATCGCTTCTTCATAGTTCGAAGGTTCACCGTTGTCCAACAACATGATCTCCAGGACGGGGTTGCCGTACCCTCTGGTGCGGAACGTGTCCTAGTGGACCTTCGATGTTCAATAGTAACTTGATCTGAAGTTTCATGATCATCATCATTAACTTCCTCTCCAGCCGGTGTAGGCTCCACAGAAACAACTTCCTGCACTGTGCTACTCTTCGGTTCGAGTGGAGGTACAATTACCTCATCAAGTTCTATTTTCCTCCCACATACTTCTTTCAAGAGAAACTCTTTATCGAGAAAGGATCCATTCTTGGCAACAAAGACTTTGCCTTCGGATCTGAGGTAGAAGGTATACCCAATAGTCTCTTTGGGATATCCTATGAAGACACACTTTTCCCCTTTGGGTTCGAGCTTCTCAGGTTGAAGTTTCTTCACATAAGCATCACATCCCCAAACTTTTAGAAACAACAGCTTAGGTTTCTTTCCCAACCATAATTCATACGGTGTCGTCTCAACGGACTTTGACGGTGCCCTATTGAAAGTGAATGCGACAGTCTCTAATGCATATCCCCAATATTATAGCGGTAAGTCGGTAAGAGACATCATAGATCGCACCATATCCAATAGAGTGCGATTACGATGTTCAGACACACCATTTCGCTGAGGTGTGCCAGGCGGCATGAGTTGTGAAACGATTCCACATTTCCTTAGGTGCGTGCCAAACTCGTGACTTAAATATGCTCCGCCACGATCAGATCGTAGGCACTTTATTTTCATGTCACGTTGATTCTCTACCTCACTCTGAAATTCCTTGAAACTTTCAAAGCTTTCAGACTTGTGTTTCATTAAGTAGACATACCCATATCTGCTCAAGTCATCAATTAGGGTGAGAACATAACGGTAGCCACTGCGAGCCTCGATGCTCATTGGACCACATACATCGGTATGTATTATCTCCAACAAGTTAGTTACTCGCTCCATTGTTCCGGAGAACGGAGTCTTGGTCATCTTGCCCATGAGGCATGGTTCGCACGTGTCAAATGATTTGAAATCAAGAGACTCCAAAAGTCCATCAGCATCGAGCTTCTTCATGCGTTTGACACCAATGTGACCAAGGCGGCAGTGCCACATGTAAGTGGGACTATCGTTATCAACCTTACACTTTTTGGTACTCACACTATGGACATGTGTAACATCACAGCCGAGATTCATCAAAAATAAACCATTGACCAGCGGGGCATGACCATAAAACATTTCTCTGACATAAATAGGACAACCATTATTCTTAGATTTAAATGAGTAGGCATCTCGCATCAAACAAGATCCAGATACAATGTTCATTCTCAAAGCTGGTACTAAATATCAATTATTGAGGTTTAAAACTAATGCCGAAGGTAGATGTAGAGGTAGCGTGCCGACTGCGACCGCATCGACCTTGGAACCATTCCCGACGCGTATCGTCACCTCGTCCTTTGCCAGCCTCCGCTTATTCGGCAGCTCCTGCTTGGAGTTAAAAATGTGAGCAACTACACCGGTATCAAATACCCAGGAGCTACTACGAGGGCTGGTTAGGTACACATCAATAACAAGTATCACATATACCTTTAACGTTGCCGACCTTCTTATCTGCTAAGTACTTGGGTCAGTTCCGCTTCCAATGACTGGTACCCTTGCAATAAAAGCACTCAGTCTCAGGCTTGGGTCCATTCTTATTCCTCTTCCGAGCAACTTGCTTACCGGTAGCGGCAACAGCTTTGCCGTCCTTCTTGAAGTTCTTATTACCCTTGCCTTTCTTGAAACTAGTGGTCTTATTCACCATCAACACTTGATGCTCCTTTTTGATCTCGACCTCCGCTGATTTCAGCATTGAGTACAACTTAGGAATGGACTTGTCCATACCCTGCATGTTGTAGTTCATCACAAAGCTTTTGTAGCTAGGTGGGAGCGACTAGAGGATTCTATCAATAATCGAGTCATCCGGAAGATTAACTCCCAGCTGAGTCAAGCGGTTGTGCAACCCAGACATTTTGAGTTTGTGATCACTGACAGAACTATTCTCCTCCATCTTACAGCTGAAGAACTTGTCGGAGACGTCATATCTCTCCACCCGAGCATGACCTTGGAAAACCAGTTCAGCTCTTGGAACATCTCATATGCTCGTTGTTGCTCAAAACGCTTTTGGAGCCCTGGTAAAGCATGCCGCACTGAACAAGGGAGTAATCATCAAGCGTGATTGCCAAGCGTTCGTAACGTCTTGGTCCATTGGGAAAATGGGTGGGTGACCTAGTGGTGCATCAAGGAGATACAATCTCTTGGAAGCTATGAGGATGATCCTCAAGCTACGGACCCAGTCCGCATAGTTGCTTCCATCATCTTTGAGCTTGATTTTCTCTAGGAATGCATTGAAGTTGAGGGTGACATTAGCGTTGGCCATTTGATCTACAACATAGATTGTAAAGACAATTTTAGACTAAGTTCATGATAATTAAGTTCACGTAATCAAATTATTTAATGAACTCCCACTTAGATAGACATATCTCTAGTCATCCAAGTGACACAAGATCCATGTCAACTAGCCCGTGTCCGATCATCACGTGAGACGGACTAGTCATCCGTGGTGAACATCTCCATGTTGATCGTATCTTCTATACGACTCATGTTCAACCTTTCGGTCTTCCATGTTCCGAGGCCATGTCTGTACATGCTAGGCTCGTCAAGTCAACCTAAGTGTTTCGCGTGTGTATATCTGGCTTACACCCGTCGTGTGTGAACGTTAGAACCTATCACACCCAATCATCACGTGGTGCTTCGGAACAACGATCCTTAGCAACGGTGCACAGTTAGGGTGAACATATTTCTCGAAATTTTATTGAGAGATCATCTCATTTACTATCGTCGAACTAAGCAAATAAGATGTAAACATGATAAACATCACATGCAATCAATATAGTGACATGATATGGCCAATATCATCTTGCTCCTTTGATCTCCATCTTCGGGGCACCATGATCATCACTGTCACCGGCACGACACCATGATCTCCATCATCGTGTCTTCATGAAGTTGTCTCGCCAACTATAACTTCTACTACTATGGCTAACGTTTAGCAATAAAGTAAAGTAATTACATGGCGTTTATGATTGACACGCAGGTCATACAATAAGATAAGTCAACTCCTATGGCTCCTGCCGGTTGTCATACTCATCGACATGCAAGTCGTGAATCCTATTACAAGAACATGATCAATCTCATACATCACAATGCATCACATCACATCCTTTTGGCCATATCACATCACAAGGCATATGCTGCAAAAACAAGTTAGATGTCCTCTAATTTGTAGTAGCCAGTTTTTACGTGGCTGCTATAGGTTTCTGGCAAGAACGTTTCTTACCTACGCCAAAACCACAACGTGATATGCCAATTGCTATTTACCGTTCATAAGGATCCTTTTCATCGAATCCAATCCGACTAAGGTGGGTGAGACAAACACCTGCTAGCCACCTTATGCAACAAGTGCATGTCAAACGGTGGAACCGGTGTCACGTAAGCGTACGTGTAAAGTTGGTCCGGGCCGCTTCATCCCACAATACCATCAAATAAAAATAAGACTAGTAGTGGTAAGCAAATTAAAAAGTTCGACGCCCACAATAACATTGTGTTCTACTCGTGCATAGATTCTACGCATAAACCTGGCTCTGATACCACTGTTGGGAGACGTAGTAGTAAATCAAAAAAATTCCTACGATCACCAAGATCTATCTATGGAGAAACCAACAACGAGTGGGGAGAGATTGCATCTTCATACCTTTGAAGATCGCTAACTGGAAGCGTTACAAGAACACGCTTGGTGGAGTCGTACTCGTAGCGATTTAGATCACGGTGGACTCCGATCTCAGTGCCGAACAACGGCGCCTCCACGTCCAACACATGTACAGCCCGGTGACGTCTCCTACGCCTTGATCCAGCAAGGAGGAAGGAGAGGTTGGTGAAGAGCTCCGGCAGCACGACGGCGTGGTGATGGTGGAGCAGTGTGGTCTCCGGTAGGGCTTCGCCAAGCTCTACAGAGAACAAGGAGATGGAGGAGTAGGGCTGCGCCAAGAGGAGAGGAACTCGTGTCTCAAACAGCCCCAAGTGCACCACTATACATGGAGGAGGAGGAGGGAGGGCTGCAACCTAGGGTTTCCACCCTAGGGGGGTGCGGCAGCCACCAGATCTGATCTGGTGCGGCGGCCAGAGGGAGAGTGGGGTGGTCGGCGCCCTAGGTGGGCTTAGGCCCATCTGAGCCTAGGGTTTTCCCCCTCTCTTCCGTTGCTGCGCGTTGGGCCCTTGTGGGGGGCGCACCAGCCCACCTAGGGGCTGGTTCCCTCCCACTTGTGGCCCATGAAGCCCTCTGGGGCCGGTGGCCCCACTTGGTGGACCCCCGAAACCCTTCTGGTGGTCCCAGTACGTTACCGGTGAGGCCCGAAACATTTCCAGTAACCAAATCCTCACTTCCTATATATCAATCTTTGTCTCCGAACCATTCCGAAACTCCTCGTGACATCCAGGATCTCATCTGGGACTCCGAACTACCTTCGATAACCACGTACACTATTTCCCTATAACCCTAGCGTCATCGAACCTTAAGTGTGTAGACCCTACGGGTTCGGGAGGTACGTAGACATGACCGAGACACCTCTCCGGTCAATAACTAATAGCAGGATCTGGATACCCATGTTGGCTCCCACATGCTCCAGGATGATCTCATCGGATGAACCATGATGTCGGGGATTCAATCAATCCCGTATACAATTCCCTTTGTCTACCGGTGTGCTATTTGCCCGAGATTCGATCGTCGGTATCCCTATACCTTGTTCAATCTCGTTACCGGCAAGTCTCTTTACTCGTTCCACAACACATCATCTCATGGCTAACTCCTTAGTCACATTGAGCTCATTATGATGATCTCTTACCGAGTGGGCCCAGAGATACCTCTCCGTCATACGGAGTGACAAATTCCAGTCTCGATTCGTGCCAATCCAACAGACACTTTTGGAGATACCCGTAGTGCACCTTTATAGCCACCCAGTTACGTTGTGACGTTTGGCACTCCCAAAGCATTCCTACGGTATCTGGGAGTTGCACAATCTCATGGTCTAAGGAAATGACACTTGACATTGTAAAAGCTTTAGCAGACGAACTACACGATCTTGTGCTATACTTAGGATTGGGTCTTGTCCATCACATCATTCTCCTAATGATGTGATCCCGTTATCAATGGCATCCAATGTTCATGGTCATGAAACCGTGACCATATATTGATCAACGAGCTAGCCAACTAGAGGCTCACTAGGGACACATTGTGGTCTATGTATTCACACATGCATTACGGTTTCCGGTTAACATAATTATAGCATGAACAATAGAAAATTATCATGAACAAGGAAATACAATAATAAATTTTTTATTATTGCGTCTAGGGCATATTTCAAATAGTCTATTTATAGGTTTAGGGGCTAGGGTGCTGGTTTTCGGATACGATTTCGGCTGTGCGATCGCAATCGGACGGCCGGATCGGGGCAAGGGTGGTGGGCTGTGTGTGTGGAGTGGGATAGGGCTGAGAAGAGAGAGAGAGAGAGAATGGTGGCTCATGACACGAGTTTTTAAACAGCAAAAAATATACGACGAATAACCGATGACCACACTGCTACGGATGACCGATGGGGTATCAAACGAACTCGGAATGCGACGAAATTCGACAGGTGGTCTACCTACAATATAATAATACCGCACGCCAACTTTCAACCCAATCCAGGAATATTTTTCGCGTGCTTTAAAAATGGGTTTTTAACAATGCCACGGGCGCGTGCATGTGTGGTTGGTCTCGAAACGGGCAATGGCAAGAACAGAGAGAACCGACAACTACGAATGGATGCAAGTTTGAAAACTCATGTGAAAAAATGCTGATGCTATGCAGATGATGCGAATGATGTGATGATGAATGCGACAACCAGAAAAACACCTGATGAGAATGGAAACGAAAGGGAAATCTTCTGGAGCGTCGGTCTCGGGATGTTACACTAGGTAACCCTATATCTTGATTCTAACCACTCCCAGTTTGTAACTCACCACATTCAAGTAGTTTCATGATATTGTGAAGTCTAGCATCTCGAAGCATGTCATGACACTTATAATACACTCCAATAACATTCAGTAATAAAGACACTCGATCAAAAAAACAAACACAATCATCATTTCCCTTGGCAATAGCGACACGAACTAGCTGGAGTTGATGTGTAAAACAATGAATATAATAGGCAGAAGGTGACTCTTTCGTGATTAAAGTTTTCAGTCCTTTAGTTTCTCCTCTCATGTTGCTAGCCCCATCACATCTTTCCCCACGAATTTGAGTCATGGTCAAACCTTGATCAATAAGTAAAGGTTCAATTGCTTCCTTAAGTGACAATGAAGTAGTGTCACTTACATGAACAACTCAAAGAAAGTGCTCACATGGCCTTCCTACTTTATCAACAAAACGCAAGCATAAAGATAGTTGTTCTTTATGTGATACATCACTAGACTCATCAGCTAGAATATCATAGTGCTCATCACCAAGTTGTTCAGTAATTTGATTTCTAGTAAGTAATGCACAACATTGAATAATTTGATGTTGTATCTGATGAGAAGTCAATTTGCAGTTACCTGGTGCATTCTTCAAAACTTACTTGTTCACCTCCTCACTATTTGCTGCAAGCCACTTCAATAGCTCAAGGAAGTTTCTTCTATTGTTAGATTGTTCACTTTCATCATGCCCACGAAATGCCAATCCTTGATGAAGAAGAAACTGCAAGCATCTAAGTGAATACTTCAACATCATCTTGTAAAGACGCATATCCTCACTATTCATCTTCACAACAAGATTGTCAATTGCTGCATGAGGATTCACAAATAAGTTATATCTCTCTTGAGCTGCATTGTGCACACTTGTTACACAACCAACATGCTTAAGAAGAGCATCCTATCTATTCCAATTCCTCCAACCACCATCAGTAAATGCAATAGTTCCCTTATGACTAGCTTTTTTCTCTTTTAAAAAGTAACATACAAAGCAAAATGCAGATTTCTTCTTGATACTATATTCAAGCCAACTATGATGATGAACCCACAGAGGATTGAACGAACGATCTCTACTCCCAATTGGTCTTTTTTTTCAAAGTCATGTGAATAGGGTTTGAATGGCTTTTTAAGGACATATGCTCTTCGAACTTCGTCTTGATCATTGACATGATAACTTGCAATGGGTATCCTTTCTCTAATATCATGTTTAAGATGACTAAAATCATAAACCGGTGGTGACAGCAGTGACACATCTTCATTTTGCTCTATGGTCACATTCGACATAGACAATGTTTTTTTTCCAGTTTGCTCTTCGATCACAACCGACACACACACAAGTACTCCAGTTTGCTCTTCGGTCACATCCGACATATGCCCCTCCTTCTTTTTCTTCCCTATCCTCATAGCTTATTTCTGAAAAAGAGAAACAATGTCTTCACCCCTCTTCATTTTACAAAAAACTGCAAGAAAACAACTTTATATCAATATAACTAATTGAGGACTACACGGTTTGCAGATTACATATATGTTCAAAAACAGAAAAAATGCCCCTATCAATATAGCTAATTGAGGCCCTAAATCAGAAAAATTGTGCATTTTACACCTTAAATGGGCCGGATTTTTGGCTAGATTTGCAGTTCCAGAGGGGGGCGAGGCCACGAGGGCTGGGGTGTTGCCGCGCTGGCCGGCCGTAGTTGGCTGGGCACAACCGAGCAGGGGCGCGCCATAGGCGTTGGTTGGAGAAGGGATGGGCCGCGCCGCCACGGTTGGGTGGGAGATAGCAAGGCGGAGGAGAGGCAGGACCGCGGACGCGCGGGCTTCCTAGATGGCGGTGGCAGTACTAGGCGGCAGGGGCACGACCGACGGCGATAAACGGCGAGGCAACGAGGCGGCTGGCGGCTGGCGACAATGCGAAGGAGTTATGGACGAGAGTGACTAGGTCAAATGCCGAGTGACTATGTGTTAACTGGGCTAGACTTTCAATTTCGGGCCCAAGTAGTATAGGTATATAGTAGGCAGTTATAAAATTCCAGGGTGGGTCACGGCCCACCCTAGAAACTCTGTACTTCCACCACTAGCCGTCGCCGCCACTGGCAGGGTTGCACACATTGTTATTGTAGCCATGGTCATAGCGTTTCTTGTAGCTCCACGTACCATCACCGCTTTCCTTGCAGATCTAGCACCGTTCATGCTGCTGGTCACCACAGTCACCGCCACAGTCAATGTTGGGGATATAACCCCGTGGTAAGACCCGCCCAGGTGGAGCCGGGTCATGCCTGGCGGCTCATAATCTAGACCAAGGAAGACGGGCCAAAAAACGTAGGTGTGGCCGTATGGCGGCTTACCAAGATGGGCCAAGACAAAGGCCCAGACGGAAGATGGCACGAAGACCAGGGCAGTTAAGCCGCCCGGAGACGGCTTGCCCAAGATGGCAAGGCGACATAGAGACAGAGTCAGATACATCGTAAGAGTCGGTATGAGGCTTGTGTAACCCGTGGTCTTGACCTCCTATATAAAGGCGAGACCCGAGGCGACTTAGAGAGAAACCAATCAATCGAGAGCTAGGTCAAGCGAATCTGCTCCCTTGTAATCGATACTGTTGGAAATATGCCCTAGAGGCAATAATAAATTGGTTATTATCATATTTCCTTGGTCATGATAATTGTTTATTATCCATGCTATAATTGTTTTGATCGGAAACTCATATACATGTGTGGATACATAGACAACACCATGTCCCTAGTATGCCTCTAATAGACCAGCTCGTTGATCAAAGATGGCTATGGTTTCCTAGTCATGGACATGAGATGTCATTTGGTAACAGGATCACATCATTAGGAGAATGATGTGATGGAGAAGACCCAGACCACAAACATAGGATATGATCATGTCAGTTTATTGCTACTGTTTTCTGCATGTCAAGTATATGTTCCTATGACCATGAGATCACGCAACTCACTGACACCGGAGGAGTACCTTGTGTGTATCAAACATTGCAACATAACTGGGTGACTATAAAGGTGCTTTACAGGTATCTCCGAGGGTGTCTGTTGGGTTGGCATGGATCAAGACTGGGATTTGTTACTTCGTGTGACGGAAAGGTATCTTAGGGACCACTCAGTAATACAACATCACAATAAGCCTTGCAAGCAATGTGACTAAGCGTTAGTCAAGATATCTTGCATTACGGAACGAGTAAAGAGACTTGCTGGTAACAAGATTGAACTAGGTATGGAGATACCGACGATCGAATCTCGGGCAAGTAACATACCGAAGAACAAAGGGAACATCATACGGGATTAAGTAAATCCTTGACATAGAGGTTCGACCGATAAAGATCTTCATAGAATATGTAGGAACCAATATGGGCATCCAGGTCCCACTATTGGTTATTGACCGTAGAGGTGTATTGGACATGTCTACATAGTTCTCGAACCCGCAGGGTTTGCACACTTAAGGTTCGGTGACGTTTCGGTAGTATAGAGTTATGTATGGTGGTGACCGAAGGTTGTTCGGAGTCCTGGATGAGATCCCGGACGTCACAAGGAGCTTCGGAATGGTCCGGAGGTAAAGATTGATATATAGGAAGTCCTGTTTTGGTCGCCGGAAAAGTTCCGGGCTCATCGGTAGTGTACCGGGAGTGCCGATAGTGTACCAGGGACCATCGGGAAGGGTATTTCGACCCAACAGGCTACATGGGCTGTGGGAGGACAAATACCATCCCTTAGTGGGCTGGCCAAAGTCCCACACAAGGCCGATGTGTCTACGAAGAAATTCCAAAAGAGAGAAGTCGTATCTCAAATCAGCCCAAACCCTTGCATATATATAGGAGGAGGGAGACGGAGGGCTGCCTTGGCCTCTCCTCCAAGGAGGAGAGGTTCGGCCGAACCAGGGATAGAGTCCACCTCCCACAAGGGAGGTGGATCTCCTCTTTTAAAACCCTTTTGCCCTTTATCTCTTGATCCCAGCCGCATGGGCCTTTCTAGAAGGTCTTGGCCAGCCCAATAAGGGCTGGCACACCTTCTCTAAGGCGCACAAAGTCCTATGGTCGTCACACCCCTCCCGGGGGTCCTCCGGCACCCTCCCGGCAGTCCCGGTACACTACCGATGTGCCCGAAAACTTTCCGGTGACCAAAACTGGACTTCCTATATATATCAATCTTTACCTCCGGACCATTCCGGAGCTCCTCGTGACATCCGGGACTCCGAACAACTTTTTGTAATCACGTATACCATTTCTCTATAACCCTAGCGGCATCGAACCTTAAGTGTGTAGACCCTACGGGTTCGGGAGACATGTAGACATGACCGAGATACCTCCACGGTCAATAACCAATAGCGGCATATGGATACCCATGTTGTCTCCCACATGCTCCACGATGATTTCATTGGATGAACCATGATGTCGGGGATTCAATCAATCCTGTATACAATTCCCTTTGTCTATCGGTATGATACTTGCCCGAGATTCGATCGTCGGTATCTCTATACCTTGTTCAATCTTGTTACCGGCAAGTCTCTTTACTCGTTCCATAATACATCATCCCGTGACTAACTCCTTAGTCACATTGAGCTCATTATGAAGATGTCTTACCGAGTGGGCCTAGAGATACCTCTCCGTCACACGGAGTGACAAATCCCAGTCTCGATTCGTGCCAACCCAACAGACACTTTCGGAGATATCCGTAGTGCACCTTTATAGCCACCCAGTTACGTTGTGACGTTTGGCACACCCAAAGCATTCCTATGGTATCCGGGAGTTTCACAATCTCATGGTTTAAGGAAACTATACTTGACATTGAAAAGCTTTAGCAAATGAACTACACGATCTTGTGCTATGCTTAGGTTGGGTCTTGTCCATCACATCATTGTCCTAATGATGTGATCCCATTATCCACGACATCCAATGTCCATGGTCATGAAACCATGACCATCTATTGATCAACGAGCTAGTCAACTAGAGGCTCACTAGGGACATGTTGTGGTCTATGTATTCACACATGTATTAAAGTTTCTAGTTAAAACAATTATAGCATGAATAATAGACAATTATCATGAACTAGGAAATACAATAATAACCATTTTATTATTGCCTCTAGGGCATATTTCCAACAGTCTCCCACTTGCACTAGAGTCAATAATCTAGTTACATTGTGATGAATCGAACACCCATAGCAATCTGGTGTTGATCATGTTTTGCTCGTGAGAGAGGTTTAGTCAACGGATCTGCGACATTCAGATCCGTATGCACTTTACAAATATCTATATCTCCCTCCTGAATGTAATCACGGATGGAGTTGAAGCGGCGCTCGATGTGTCTTGTCTTCTTGTGAAACCTGGGCTCCTTCGCAAGGGCAATAGCTCTAGTGTTGTCACATAATAGAGTCATCGGGCCCGACACGCTTGGAATTACTCTTAGGTCGGTGATGAACTCCTTCCTGCAGACTCCTTCCTTTGCTGCTTCCGAAGCAGCTATGTACTCCGCTTCACATGTAGATGCCGCTACGATGCTTTGCTTGCTACTGCACCAGTTGACTGCCCCTCTGTTCAGAACATACACGTATCCTGTTTGCGACTTGGAGTCTTCCGGATCTGTGTCGAAGCTAGCATCGACGTAACCCTTTACGGCGAGCTCTTCGGCACCTCCATATACGAGAAACATGTCCTTTGTCCTTTTCAGGTACTTCAGGATATTCTTGACCGCTGTCCAGTGTTCCGCTCCGGGATCACTTTGGTACCTCCCCACCAAACTTATGGCATGGTTCACATCAGGTCTAGTACATAGCATGGCATACATAATAGAGCCTATGGCTGAAGCATAGGAGATGACATTCATCTCTTCTCTATCCTTTGCCGTGGTCGGGCATTGAGTCATACTCAATCTCACACCTTGTAACACAGGCTAGAACCCCTTCTTGGACTGATCCATATTGAACTTCTTCAATATCTTGTCAAGGTATGTGCTTTGTGAAAGACCTATGAGGCGTCTTGATCTATCTCTATAGATCTTAATACCTAATATGTAAGCAGCTTCTCCAAGGTCCTTCATTGAAAAACACTTATTCAAGTAGGCCTTTACACCTTCCAAGAGTTCTATATCATTTCCCATTATCAGTATGTCATCCACATATAAACGAGAAATGCTACAGAGCTCCCACTCACTTTCTTGTAAATACAGGGTTCTCCATAAACCTGTACAAATCCAAACGCTTTAATCACTTCATTAAAGCGAATGTTCCAACTCTGAGATGCTTGCACCAACCCATAGATGGAGCGTTGGAGCTTGCATACCTTGTTAGCATCTTTAGGATCGACAAAACCTTCCGGCTGCATCATATACAGTTCTTCCTTGAGGAAGCCATTAAGGAATGTCGTTTTGACGTCCATTTGCCAGATCTCATAATAATAAAATGTGGCAATTGCTAAAATGATTCGGACAGACTTAAGCATCGCTACGGGTGAGAAAGTCTCATCGTAGTCAACTCCTTGAACTTGTCGGTAACCCTTAGCGACAAACCGAGCCTTATGGACGGTCACATTACCATCCGCGTCAGTCTTGTTCTTAAAGATCCATTTATTTTCAATGGCTCGCTTATCATCAGGCAAGTCCACCAAAGTCCACACTTCATTCTCATACATGGATCCTATCTCAGATTTCATGGCTTCAAGCCATTTGTTGGAATCCGGGCCCGCCATCGCTTCTTCATACTTTGAAGGTTCACCGTTGTCCAACAATATGATCTCTAGGACAGGGTTGTCGTACCACTCTGGTGCGGAACGTGTCCTAGTGGACCTTCAACATTCAATAGTAACTTGATCTGAAGTTTCATGGTCATCATGATTAACTTCCTCTCCAGCCGGTGTAGGCTCCATAGAAACAACTTCCTATGCTACGCTACTCTCCGGTTCGAGTGGAGGTACAATTACCTCATCAAGCTCTATTTTCCTCCGACTTACTTCTTTCGAGAGAAACTCTTTCTCAAGAAAGGATCCATTCTTGGCAACAAACACTTTGCCTTCGGATCTGAGGTAGAAGGTATACCCAATAGTCTCTTTGGGATAACCTATGAAGACGCACTTTTCCGCTTTGGGTTCGAGCTTCTCAGGTTGAAGTTTCTTCACATAAGCATCGCATCCCCAAACTTTTAGAAACGACAGCTTAGGTTTCTTTCCAAACCATAATTCATACTGTGTCGTCTCAACGGTTTTGACGGTGCCCTATTTAAAGTGAATGCGGCAGTCTCTAATGCGTATCCCCAAAATGATAGCGGTAAGTCGGTAAGAGACATCATAGATCGCACCATATCTAATAGAGTGTGATTACGACGTTCAGACACACCATTTCGCTGAGGTGTGCCAGCCGGCGTGAGTTGTGAAACAATTCCACATTTCCTTAGGTGCTCGCCAAACTCGTGACTTAAATATTCTTCGCCATGATCAGATCGTAGGCACTTTATTTTCCTGTCACGTTGATTCTCTACCTCACTCTGAAATTCCTTGATCCTTTCAAAAGTTTCAGACTTATGTTTCATTAAGTAGACATACCCATATCTACTCAAGTCATCAGTGAGGGTGAGAACATAACGGTAGCCACCACGAGCCTTGACACTCATTGGACCGCATACATCGGTATGTATTATTTCCAACAAGTCAGTTGCTTGCTCCATTGTTTCGGAGAACGGAGTCTTGGTCATCTTGCCCATGAGGCATGGTTCGCACGTGTCAAATGATTCGAAATCAAGAGACTCCAAAAGTCCATCATTATGGAGCTTCTTCATGCATTTGACACCAATATGACCAAGGCGGCAGTGCCACATGTAAGTGGGACTATCGTTATCAACCTTAAACTTTTTGGTACTCACACTATGGAAATGTGTAACATCACGTTCGAGATTCATCAAAAATAAACCATTGACCAGTGGGGCATGACCATAAAACATTTCTCTCATATAAATAGAACAACCATTATTCTCAGATTTAAATGAGTAGCCATCTTGCATCAAGCGAGATCCAGATACAATGTTCATTCTCAAAGCTGGTACTAAATAACAATTATTAAGGTTTAACACTAATCCCGAAGGTAGATGTAGAGGTAGCGTGCCGACGGCGATCACATCGACCTTGGAACCATTCCCGATGCGCATCGTCACCTCGTCCTTTGACAGCCTCCGCTTATTCCGCAGCTCCTGCTTGGAGTTACAAATGTGAGCAACTACACCGGTATCAAATACCCAGGAGCTACTACAAGCGCTGGTTAGGTACACATCAATAACAAGTATATCACATATACCTTTAATGTTGCCGTCCTTCTTATCCGCCAAGTACTTGGGGCAGTTCCGCTTCCAGTGACCGGTTCCCTTGCAATAAAAACACTCAGTCTCAGGCTTGGGTCCATTCTTGTTCTTCTTCTTCCCGGAAACTTGCTTACCGGGCGCGGCAACAGCTTTGCCGTCCTTCTTGAAGTTCTTCTTACCCTTGCCTTTCTTGAAACTAGTGGTCTTATTCACCATCAACACTTGATGCTCCTTTTTGATCTCGACCTCCGCTGATTTCAGCATCGAGTACAACTCAGGAATGGACTTCTCCATCCCTTGCATGTTGTAGTTCATCATAAAGCTCTTGTAGCTAGGTGGAAGCGACTGGAGGATTCTGTCAATGACTGAGTCATCCGGGAGATTAACTCCCAGCCGAGTCAAACGGTTGTGTAGCCCAGACATCTTGAGGATGTGCTCACTGACAGAACTATTCGCCTCCATCTTACAGTTGAAGAACTTGTCGGAGACGTCATATCTCTCGACCCGGGCATGAGCTTGGAAAACCAGTTTTAGCTCTTGGGACATCTCATATGCTCCGTGTTGCTCAAAACGCTTTTGGAGCCCCGGTTCTAAACTGTAAAGCATGCCGCACTGAACAAGGGAGTAATCATCGCAGCGAGAATGCCAAGCGTTCACAACGTCTTGCTCTGCTGGGAGAAGGGGTGGGTCACCTAGTGGTGCATCAAGGACATACAATTTCTTGGAAGCTATGAGGATGATCCTCAAGCCACGGACCCAGTCTGCATAGTTGCTTCCATCATCTTTTAGCTTGGTTTTCTCTAGGAACACGTTAAAGTTTAGGGTGACATTCGCGTTGGCCATTGGATCTACAACATAGATTGTAAAGACAATTTTAGACTAAGTTCATGATAATTTAAGTTCACATAATCAAATTATTTAATGAACTCCCACTTAGATAGACATCTCTCTAGTCATCCAAGTGATACATGATCCATGTCAACTAGCCCGTGTCCGATCATCACGTGAGATGGACTAGTCATCCATGGTGAACATCTCCATGTTGATCATATCTTCTATACGACTCATGTTCGATCTTTCGGTCTTCCGTGTTATGAGGCCATGTCTGTACATGCTAGGCTTGTCAAGTCAACCTAAGTGTATCGCGTGTGTAAATCTGGCTTACACCCGTTGTATGCGAACGTTAGAACCTATCACACCCGATCATCACGTGGTGCTTCGGAACAATGATCCTTAGCAACGGTGCACAGTTAGGGTGAACACTTTTCTTGAAATTTTATTAAGAGATCATCTTATTTACTACCGCCGTTCTAAGCAAATAAGATGTAAACATGATAAACATCACATGCAATCACTATAGTGACATGATATGGCCAATATCATCTTGCTCCTTTGATCTCCATCTTGGGGGCACCATGATCATCACTGTCACTGGCACAACACCATGATATCCATCATCATGATCTCCATCATCATGATCTCCATCATAATGATCTCCATCATCGTGTCTTCATGAAGTTGTCTCGCCAACTATTACTTCTACTACTATAGCTAATGTTTAGCAATAAAGTAAAGTAATTACATGGCGTTTATGATTGACACGCAAGTCATACAATAAAATAAGACAAGTCATGTGGCTCTTGCCGGTTGTCATACTCATCGACATGCAAGTCGTGAATCCTATTACAAGAACATGATCAATCTCATACATCACAATGCATCACATCACATTCTTTGGCCATATCACATCACAAGGCATAAGCTGCAAAAACAAGTTAGACGTCCTCTAATTTGTAGTTGCAAGTTTTTACGTGGCTGCAATAGGTTTCTAGCAAGAACGTTTCTTAACTATGCCAAAACCACAACGTGATATGCCAATTGCTATTTACCCTTCATAAGGACCCTTTTCATCGAATTCAATCCGACTAAGGTGGGAGAGACAGACACCCGGTAGCCACCTTATGCAACTAATGCATGTCAGGCGGTGGAACCAGTCTCACGTAAGCGTACATTTAAAGTCGGTCCAGGCCGCTTCATCCCACAATACTGTCGAATCAAGATAAGACTAGTAGTGGTAAGCATATTAACAAAATCAACGCCCACAACAACTTGTGTTCTACTCGTGCATAGATTCTACACATAGACCTAGCTCATGAGGCCACTGTTGGGAGACGTAGTAGTAAATCAAAAAAATTCCTACTTATCACCAAGATCTATCTATGGAGAAACCAGAAACAAGTGGGGAGAGATTGCATCTTCATACCTTTGAAGATCACTAAGCGGAAGCGTTACAAGAACGCGGTTGGTGGAGTCGTACTCGCGGCGATTCAGATCGCGGTGGATTACGATCTCAGCGCCGAACAACGGCGCCTCCGCGTTCAACACACGTGCAACCCGATGGCGTCTCCTACACCTTGATACAGCAAGGAGGAAGGAGAGGTTGAGGGAGAGCTCCGGCAGCACGACGCCGTGGTGACGGTGAAGCTACGTGGACTCCGACAGGGCTTCGCCAAGCGCTACGGAGAACGAGGAAGAGGAAGGGTAGGGCTGCGCCGAGAGAGAGAGAAGTCATGTCTCAAATCAGCCCACGCCCTTGCATATATATAGGAGGAGGGATAGGGAGGGATGCCTTGGCCTCTCCTCCAAGGAGGAGAGGTTCGGCCGAACCAGGGATAGAGTCCACCTCCCACAAGGGAGGTGGATCTCCTCTTTTAAAACCCTTTTGCCCTTTATCTCTTGATCCCAGCCGCATGGGCCTCTCTAGAAGGTCTTGGCCAGCCCAATAAGGGCTGGCACACCTTATCTAAGGGCCCACAAAGTCCTATGGTCGTCACACCCCTCCTGGGGGTCCTCCGGCACCCTCCCGGCACTCCCGGTACACTACCGATGTGCCCGAAAACTTTCCGGTGACCAAAACTAGACTTACTATATATCAATATTTACCTCCGAACCATTCCGGAGGTCCTCATGACGTTCGGGATCTCATCCGGGACTCCGAACAACTTTCGGTAATCACGTATACCATTTCCCTATAACCCTAGCGTTATCGAACCTTAAGTGTGTAGACCCTACGGGTTCGAGAGACATGTAGACATGATCGAGACACCTCTCCGGTCAATAACCAACAGCGGGATCTGGATACCCATGTTGGCTCCCACATGCTCCATGATGATTTCATTGGATGAACCACGATGTCGGGGATTCAATCAATCCTGTATACAATTCCCTTTGTTTATCGGTATGATACTTGCCCGAGATTCGATCGTCGGTATCTCTATACCTTGTTCAATCTCTCTACCGGCAAGTCCCTTTACTCGTTCCGTAATACATCATCCCGTGACTAATGCCTTAGTCACATTGAGCTCATTATGATGATGTCTTACCGAGTGGGCCCAGAGATACCTCTCCGTCACACGGAGTGCCAAATCCCAATCTCGATTCGTGCCAACCCAATAGACACTTTCGGAGATACCCGTAGTGCACCTTTATAGCCACCTAGTTACATTGTGACATTTGGAACACCCAAAGCATTCCTACGGTATCCGGGAGTTTCACAATCTCATGGTCTAAGGAAACGATACTTGACATTGAAAAGCTTTAGCAAATGAACTACACGATCTTGTGCTATGCTTAGGTTGGGTCTTGTCCATCACATCATTCTCCTAATGATGTGATCCTGTTATTGACGACAACCAATGTCCATGTTCATGAAACCGTGACCATCTATTGATCAATGAGCTAGTCAACTAGAGGCTCACTAGGGACATGTTGTGGTCTATGTATTCACACATGTATTACGGTTTCCGGTTAACACAATTATAGCATGAACAATAGACAATTATCATGAACTAGGAAATACAATAATAACCATTTTATTATTGGCTCTAGGGCATATTTCCAATAGTTTTAGGGTTTTTAAACAAGATTTTCAGCCACGTGCAATCCTACCCTCTAGTTCGTAGTTTCTCCTCTAGATCTATTTCAGATGTGCTTAGCGAAGCCCTGCTAAGATTACTCCACCACCATCGCTGCAACACCGTCACGCTACCAGAAAACTCGTCTACCTCTCCGCTCCCTCTTGCTGGATCAAGAAGGCAGAGATCGTCATCAAGCCGTATGTGTGGTGAACACGGAGGTGCCGTCCGTTCGGTGCTAGATCAGGACGGATCGTGATTGGATCGCGGGACGCTCGGCGATTTGGATCACGAAGATGTTTCATTACATCAACCGCGTTTCTTAACGCTTCCCGCTTAGCGATCTACAAGGGTACGTAGATCCACTCTACCTCTCATAGATGCTCATGACCATGGATAGATCTTGCGTGTGCGTAGGAAATTTTTTGTTTCCCATGCAACGTTCCCCAACAGTGGCATCATGATCTAGGTCTATGTGTAGATGAGATCTCGAGTAGAACACAAAGAGTTTTGGGCATTGATTCTTAGATTGCTTCCTCCCTTGGTCGTGTTTTGGTTCAGCGGTATTGTGGGATGAAGTGGCCCGGACCAACCTTACTCGTACGCTTATGAGAGACCGGTTTCATTGACTGACGTCTAACTTCGTTGCACAAAGATGGCTGGCAGGTGTCTGTTTCTCCTACTTTAGTTGGATCGGATTTGACAAAGGCGGTCCTTGAGAAGGTGGAAAAGCAATTTATGTATCACCGTTGTGGTTTTGCATAGGTGAGAATTCTTCTTGCTAGATACCCGTAGCAGTCACATAAAACTTGCAACAACAATTAGAGGACGTCTAACTTGTTTTTGCAGGGTATGTTGTGATGTGATATGGCCAATTACATGATGCGATATATGTGATGTATGAGATGATCTTGTGTTGTATAGAATATCACGACTTGCATGTCGATGAGTACGGCAACCGGCAGGAGCCATAGGGTTGTCATTAATTATTGTATGACCCGCGTGTCAATCATTAAGCGCTATGTAATGTTGTACTTTATTGCTAAACGGTAGCTATACTAGTATGAGCATGGTGGGCACGACAACCTCGATGGCGACACAATGATGGAGATCATGATGATGGAAATCATGGTGTTATGCCGGTGACGATGGAGATCATGCCGGTGCTTTCAAGATGGAGATCAAAAGCACAAGGTCATGGTCATATCATGTCACTTATGATTTGCATGTGATGTTAATCCTTCTATGAACCTTGTTTTGCTTAGAACGACGGTAGCATTATAAGGTGATCCCTCACTTAAATTTCAAGGTAAAATTGTGTTCTCCCCGAGTGTGCACCGTTGCGAAAGTTCGTCGTGTCGAGACATCACGTGATGATCGGGTGTGATAGACTCTAAGTTCACATACAATGGGAGCAAGCCAGTGTTGCACGTGCAGAACACTCGGGTTAAACTTGACGAGCCTAGCATGTACAGACATGGCCTCGGAACACAAGAGACCAAAAGGTCGAACATGAGTCATATAGTAGATATGATCAACATGATGATGTTCACCATTGAAACCACCTCAACTCACGTGATGATCGGACTTGAGTTGGTGAATTTGGATCATGTAACACTCGAATGACCGGAGGGATGTCAATTTGAGCGGGAGTTCTTAAGTAATATGATTAATTGAACTCATTATCATGAACATAGAGAGTTGTGTCTTTGCAAATTATGTTGTAGATTACTAGCTCACGTTGTAGCAACCTTGAATTTTTATATGTTCCTAGAGAAATAGAGTTGAAAGATGATGGTAGCAATAATCTGGACTGGGTCCGTCATCTGAGGATTGTCCTCATTGCTGCACAGAAGTCTTATGTCCATAATGCAACGCTCGGTGTGCCACCCCCTCTAGCGTCGTCTTTAGTGTTGTGAACATCTGACAAGCATGTTCTGATGACTACTTGATAGTTTAGTGTGTCATGCTTTATGGTTAGAATTGAGGCTCCAAAACGTTTTGAACGTCATGGAACATATGAGATGTTCTAAGAGCAGAAATTAGGATCTCAGGCTCGTGCCCGTGTTGTGAGATATGAGATCTCCAACAAGATTCTTTGCCTACAAGATGAAGGAGAATAGCTCAATCGTTGAGCATGTGCTCAGATTGTCTGGGTGCTACAATCACTTGAATCGAGTGGGAGTTGATCTTCCAGATAAGAAAGTGATTAACATAGTTTTCCAAGTCACTATCACTAAGCTACTAGAACTTCGTGATGAACTATAATTATGCCAGGGATGGAAATGATGATCCCTGAGCTGTTCGCGATGTTTGACACCGCGAAGGTAGAAATCAAGAAGGAGCATCAAGTGTTGATGGTTAGTAAAACCACTAGTTTCGAGAAGGGCAAGGGCAAGGAGGGAAACTTCATGGATGGCAAGTCAGTTGCTGCTCCAGTGAAGCAACCCAAAGTTGAACCCAAACCCGAGACTAAGTGCTTCTATTATGAGGTGAGCGGTCGCTAAAGCGGAACAACCCTAGATACTTGGCAGATAAGAAGGCCGACAACATCGACATAAGTATATTTGATATACGTGTTGTTGATGTGTACCTTGCTAGTGCTCCTAGTAGCACCTGGGTATTGGATACCGGTTCGGTTGCTAATTGTATGTAACTCGAAGAAAAAGCTACGGAATAAACGGAGACTGGCTAAGTGTGAGGTGACGATGTGTGTTGGAAATGTTTCCAAGGTTGATGTGATCAACATCGCACACTCTCTCCACCTTCGGGATTAGTGACAAACATAAATGTTGTTTGATGTTTGCGTTAAGTATGAACATGATTAGATCGTGTTTATTGCAACACGGTTATTCATTTAAATTAGAGAATAATGGTTATTTTGTTTACATGAATAATACCTTCAATGGTCATGCACCCAGTGAGAATGGTTTGTTCTTGACCGTAGTAATACACATGTTCATAACATTGATGCCAAAAGATACAAAGTTAATAATGATAGTACCACATACTTGTGGGACTGCCGCTAAATGTCATATTGGTATAAATCACATGAAGAAACTCCATGCTGATGGATCTTTGGACTCATTTGATTTCGAATCGGTTGAGACATGCGAACAATGGCTCTTGGGCAAGATGACTAAGGACCCCGTTTTCCGGTTTAATGGAGCGGGCGAGTGATTTATTGGAAATGATACATGATTGATGTATGCAATCAAATGAGTCTTGTAGCATGCGGTGGATATCATTATTTTCTTACCTTCACTGATGATTTGAGTAGATATAGTGTATATTTACTTAATGAAACACAAGTCTGAATCGTTTGAAAAGTCAAGCAGAATTAGAGTGAAGATTTAGATCATCGTGACAAGAAGATAAAATGTCTATGATGTGATCATGGAGGTGAATATCTGAGTTACGAGTTTGGCATACAACTTTAGACAATGTGGAAGTTGTTTCACAACTCACTCCACCTGGAACATCATAGTGTGATTGTGTGTCTGAACGTCATAGTCGTGCTCTATTGGATATGGTGCGTGCTATGATGTCTCTTATCGTTTTGCTACTATAGTTTTGGGGTTATGCATTAGAGAAAACAACATTCACTTTAAATAGGGCACCATCTAAATCCATTGAGATGACACCGTGTGAATTATGGTTTGATAGAAACCTAAGCTGTCATTTCTTAATGTTTGGGACTGCAACGCTTGTGTGGAAAAAATGTTTTCACCTAATGAGCTCGAACCCAAAGCGGACAAATGCATCTTCATAGAATATCCTAAGAATAGTTGGGTGAACCTTCTATCTCAGATCCAAGCATAAAGTGTTTGTTGCTAAAACTGGGTCCTTTCTTGAGAAAAAGTTTCTCTCGAAATAATTGAGTGGGAGGAATATGAAACTTGATGAGGTTGTTGACCCTTTGCTTCAACCAGAGAGTAGAGCAACGCAAAAAGATGTTTTTGTGGAACCTACGTCAGTTGAAGAGGAAGTAAATGATGATGATCATGAAGCTTCAGATCAAGTTACTATCAAACCTCGTAGGTCGACAAGGATGTGTACTGTTCCTGAGCGGTACGACAACCCTGTCTTGGAGGTCATGTTGTTGGATAACGATGAACCTATGAGCTATGGAGAAGCGATGATGGGCCCAGATTCTGACAAATGGTTAGAGGCCATGAAATCCGAGAAAGGATCCATGTATGAAAACCAATTATAGACTTTGGTAGACTTGCTCGTTGGATGGTAGGTCATTGAATACAAATGGACCTTTGGGATGAAGACATACGCTGATGGTAAATGTCACCATTTATAAAGCTTGACTTGTCGCAAAGAAGTTTCTGACAAGTTCAAGGAGTTGACTGTGATGACACTTTCTCACTCGTAGCAATGCTAAAGTCTATTGGAATTATGTTAGCAGTTGCTGCATTTTTCAATTATGAAATCTTGCAGATGGATGTCAAAACATCGTTTCCTTAACGGTTTACTGGAGGAAATGTTGTATGTGATACAACCAGAAGGTTTTGTCAGTCCTAAGGATGCTAAAAGGTGTGCAAGCTCTAGTGATCCTTCTATGGACTGTAGCAAGCATCTTAGAGTTGGAATATACGCTTTGATGAGGTGATCAAAGTTTTTGAGTCTATACAAAGTTTATGAGAAACTTGTCTTTACAATAAAGTGAGTGGGAGCAATATAGAATTTTTGATAAGCATATGTGGTTGACATATTATTGATCGAAAATGATGTAGAATTTCTGGAAAGCATAAACGGTTGTTTGAAAAGTGTTTTTCAAAGGAAGACCTGGATAAAGCTACCTAATTGTTGAGCCTCAAGATCTATAGAGATAGATCAAGATGCTTGATGAGACTTTCAATGAGTACATACCTTGACAAGATTTTGAATGAGTTCAAAATGGATCAGTCAGAGAAAGAGTTCTCGCCTGATTTGTAAGGTGTGAAGTTGAGTGAGACTCAAAGCTCGACAACGGCAGAAGAAAGAGAAAGGATGAACGTCGTCCCCTATGCCTTAGCCATAGGCTCTGTATAGTATGCCATGCTATGTACCGCACCTGTATGTGCCTTGCCATGAGTCCGTCAAGGGGTACAAGAGTGATCCAGGAGTGAATCACTAGACAACAGTCAAGATTATCCTTAGTAACTAAGAGACTAAGGAAAATGTTCCTCGATTATGGAGGTGAGAAAGAGTTCGTCGTAGAGAGTTACGTCGATGCAAGCTTTGACACCAATCCGGATGACTCTTAGTAGCAATCCGGATACATCTAGTAGAGCAGCCATTTGGAATAGCTCCAAGTGGAGTGTGGTAGTAGTGTTTACAGTTTAACATAGAGATTTGCAAAGTATACATCGATTTGAATGTCCTAGTCCCGTTGACTATGAGACCTCTCTCACATGCAAAGCATGATCAAGCCCCAGAACTCATTGGGTGTTAGATTCATAAACAATGTGAATCACATGGTGATGTGAACTAGATTATTGACTCTAGTGCAAGTGGGAGACTGCTGGAAATATGCCCTAGAGGCAATAATAAATTGGTTATTATCATATTTCCTTGTTCATGATAATCGTTTATTATCCATGCTATAATTGTGTTGATCGAAAACTGAGATACATGTGTGGATACATATACAACACCATGTCCCTAATATGCCTCTAATAGACTAGCTCGTTGATCAAAGATGGCTATGGTTTCCTAGTCATGGACATGAGATGTCATTTGTAACGAGATCACATCATTAGGAGAATGATGTGATGGACAAGACCCAAACTACAAATGTAGCATATGATCGTGTCAGTTTATTGCTACTGTTTTCTGCATGTCAAGTATATGTTCCTATGACCATGAGATCATGCAACTCACTGACACCGGAGGAGTACCTTGTCTTCATCAAACATAGCAACGTAACTGGGTGACTATAAAGGTGCTCTACAGGTATCTCCGAGGGTGTCTGTTGGGTTGGCATGGATCAAGACTGGATTTGTTACTCCGTGTGACGGAGAGGTATCTCAAGGCCCACTCGGTAATACAATATCACAATAATCCTTGCAAGCAATGTGACTAAGTGTTAGTCACGGGATCTTGTATTACAGAACAAGTAAAGAGACTTGCCGGTAACAAGATTGAACTAGGATTGGAGATACCGACGATCGAATCTCGGACAAGTAACATACCGAAGAACAAAGGGAACATCATACGGGATTAACTGAATCCTTGACATAGAGGTTCGACTGATAAAGATCTTCATAGAATATGTATGAACCAATATGGGCATCCAGGTCCCTCTATTGGTTATTGACCGTAGAGGTGTCTCGGTCATGTCTACATAGTTCTCGAACCCGCAGGGTCTGCACACTTAAGTTTCAGTGACATTTCGGTAGTACAGAGTTATGTATGGTGGTGACCGAAGGTTGTTATGAGTCCCGGATGATATCCTGGACGTCACAATGAGCTCCAGAATGGTCTGGAGGTAAATATTGATATATAGGAAGTCCTGTTTTGGTCGCCGGAAAAGTTTCGGGCTCATCGGTAGTGTTTCGGGAGTGACGGTAGTGTACCGGGGGACCATCGGGAAGGGTATTTCGACCCAAGAGGCTACATGGGCTGTGGGAGGACAGATATCAGCCCTTAGTGGGCTGTCCGAAGTCCCACACAAGGCCCATGCAGTTGGGAAGAAATTCCAAAAGAGAAAAGGTGGAAAAAGGCAAAAAGGTGGAAATAAGGAAGGAGCCCTAATCCTACTAGGAGTGGAGGAGGAGGACTCCTCCTCTCCACTTCGGCCGAAGAAAAGAGGGTATGGCCCTTGCGCCAAGCCTCCTCCTCCTATCCTCCTATATATACTAGAGGTTTTAGGGTTTTTGCACAAGATTTTCAGCCACGTGCAACCCTACCCTCTAGTTCGTAGTTTCTCCTCTAGATCGGTTTCAGCTGTGCTTAGGCGAAGCCCTGCTGAGATTACTCCACCACCATCACCGCAGTGCCGTCACGCTGCTAGAAAACTCGTCTACCTCTCCGCTCCCTCTTGCTGGATCAAGAAGGCGGAGATCGTCATCAAGCCGTACGTGTGCTGAACGTGGAGGTGCCGTCCGTTCGGTGCTAGATCGAGACGGATCGTGATTGGATCGCGAGACGTTGACGATTTGGATCGCGAAGACGTTCGACTACATCAACCGCGTTTCTTAGCACTTCCCGCTTAGCGATCTATAAGGGTACGTAGATCCACTCTACCTCTCGTAGATGCTCATCACCATGGATAGATCATGCGTGTGCGTAGAAATTTTTTGTTTCCCATGCAACGTTCTCCAACAGTGGCATCATGAGCTAGGTCTATGTGTAGGTGAGATCTCGAGTAGAACACAAAGAGTTTGTGGGCATTGATGCGTAGATTGCTTCCTCCCTTGGCCGTGTTTTGGTTCAGTGGTATTGTGGGATGAAGCGGCCTGGACCAACCTTACTCATACGCTTACGAGAGACCGGTTCCATCGACTGACATGTAACTTCGTTGCACAAAGATGGCTGGCGGGTGTGTGTTTCTCCTACTTTAGTTGGATCGGATTCGACAAAGGCGGTCCTTGAGAAGGTTGAAAAGTAATTTATGTATCACCGTTGTGGTTTTGCATAGGTGAGTATTATTCTTGCTAGATACCCGTAGCAACCACGTAAAACTTGCAACAACAATTAGAGGACGTCTAACTTGTATTTGCAGGGTATGTTGTGATGTGATATGGCCAATTACATGATGAGATATATGTGATGTATGAGATGATCATGTGTTGTATAGAATATCATGACTTGCATGCCGATGAGTACGACAAGCGGCAGGAGCCATAGGGTTGTCTTTAATTGTTGTATGACCTGCGTGTCAATCATTAAGCACTATGTAATGCTTTAGTTTATCGCTAAATGGTAGCTATAGTAGTATGAGCATGGCGGGTGTGATAACCCCGATGGCGACACAGTGATGGAGATCATGGTGTTATGCCGGTGACGATGGAGATCATGCCGGTGCTTGCATGATGGAGATCAAAAACACAAGTTCATGGCCATATCGTGTCACTTATGATTTGCATGTGATGTTAATCCTTTTATGCACGTTGTTTTGCTTATAACGGCGGTAGCATTATAAGGTGATCCCTCACTTAAATTTCAAGGTAAAATTGTGTTCTCCCCGAGTGTGCACCGTTGCGAAAGTTCGTCGTGTCGAGACACCACGTGATGATCGGGTGTGATAGACTCTACGTTCACATACAATGGGAGCAAGCCAGTGTTGCACGTGCAGAACACTCAGGTTAAACTTGACGAGCCTAGCATGTACAGACATGGCCTCGGAACACAAGAGACCGAAAGGTCGAACATGAGTCATATAGTAGATATGATCAACATGATGATGTTCACCATTGAAACCACCTCAACTCACGTGATGATCGGACTTGAGTTGGTGAATTTGGATCATGTAACACTCGAATGACCGGAGGGATGTCAATTTGAGTGGGAGTTCTTAAGTAATATGATTAATTGAACTCATTATCATGAACATAGAGAGTAGTGTCTTTGCAAATTATGTTGTAGATTACTAGCTCACGTTGTAGCTCCCTTGAATTTTTATATGTTCCTAGAGAAATAGAGTTGAAAGATGATGGTAGCAATAATCTGGACTGGGTCCGTCATCTGAGGATTGTCCTCATTGCTGCACAGAAGTCTTATGTCCATAATGCACCGCTCGGTGCGCCACCCCCTCTAGCATCGTCTTTAGTGTTGTGAACATCTGACAAGCATGTTCCGATGACTACTTGATAGTTTAGTGTGTCATGCTTTATGGCTTAGAATTGAGGCTCCAAAACGTTTTGAACGTCATGGAACATATGAGATTTCTAAGAGCAGAAATTAGGATCTCAGGCTCGTGCTCGTGTTGTGAGATATGAGATCTCCAATAAGATTCTTTGCCTACAAGATGAAGGAGAATAGCTCAATCGTTGAGCATGTGCTCAGATTGTCTGGGTGCTACAATCACTTGAATCGAGTGGGAGTTGATCTTCCAGATAAGAAAGTGATTAATATAGTTTTCCAAGTCACTATCACTAAGCTACTAGAACTTCGTGATGAACTATAATTATGCCAGGGATGGAAATGATGATCCCTGAACTGTTCGCGATGTTTGACACCACGAAGGTAGAAATCAAGAAGGAGCATCAAGTGTTGATGGTTAGTAAAACCACTAGTTTTGAGAAGGGCAAGGGTAAGGAGGGAAACTTCATGGATGGCAAGTTAGTTGTTGCTCCAGTGAAGCAACCCAAAGTTGAACCAAAACCCAAGACTAAGTGATTCTATTATGAGGTGAGCGGTCACTGAAGTGGAACAACCCTAGATACTTGGTAGATAAGAAGGCTGGCAATGTCGACAGAAGTATATTTGATATACGTGTTATTAATATGTGCCTTGCTAGTACTCCTAGTAGCACCTGGGTATTGAATACCGGTTCGGTTGCTAAATGTTCGTAACTCGAAGAAAAAGCTACGGAATAAACGGAGACTGGCTAAGTGTAAGGTGACAATGTGTGTTGGAAATGTTTCCAAGGTTGATGTGATCAATATCACCCACTCTCTCCACTTAGGGATCGAGGGGTACGTTGTTGGCAGGATGAACAAGAGTCGTCATGGCCGGCTCTACATCGACGACGCCGGCTGAGGCCCTGAGGCCCTCGCAAGGTCCCAAATTACACTGCCGACCTGCCTCCGGAGGCTTGGATAGTACAGAGTATATGTATCTACCATGAGATTATGAGATGTAATATATTGATCTATTGACTAGACTGACCTCGGTTTATATATGCACCGTAGGCCTAGAGTTTAGAGGAGTCCTTGTCTTGTGCGCCAATTCTTGTGGAATCCTTCTTGTATTCGGCATGGGCTGTCCGAAGTGGCCCATTAGTGAATCATCATGGGGGTCCTCGGCCCGACCCACTGGTCGGAAGATGACGTGATGAGTACCTCGTAGTTCAGGACACCGTCAGAGACCAAGATACTTAATAGGGAATGTCTTCGTCACACACAGGAAAACACCCTTGAGCGCTTGATGGCGGAGATTGTCAGAACGGATGGGCACAATCACACTCTTTGCCATGTTCACCTTAAGGTTCAAGGCCTCTCATATAGTTCCAAGATGGTCTTCAACGCCGACATGTGATGCACCTCTTGTCTCCGAAGACTGGGATCAACTCTCATACATGGTGCTTCAGAAGCACGACCTCCACGCTCTCATGGACAGTTTTGTGAACCAGTTGCACATATCTCATAAACGTTGTTCTCACTATCGTGCGGATCTATCACATGCTCGCCCTAGACTTACCTCTGTGGGTGCTCAAGGCGACTGACAAAATTGTTGCGGATTCTTATGAGCAGGTGTTGATTGCGTAAAGGGCGAACAATACCTCGTGTCTTGGGAGAACATTTGCACACCGGTGCAGGCTGGCTGACTTGGTATCCACAATCTCAATGATGCCCTCCGATCTCTCTCCGTACCTAAATACTTGTTGTTGGGAAGAACTAGACTAGTTCTTCCCAACTACAAGTATTATGGTACAAAGGGAGTAAATGGCA
This sequence comes from Hordeum marinum, assembly GCA_022496015.1. Taxonomy (NCBI): domain Eukaryota; kingdom Viridiplantae; phylum Streptophyta; class Magnoliopsida; order Poales; family Poaceae; genus Hordeum; species Hordeum marinum. The sequence goes on along the minus strand of CM039677.1, from coordinate 384,838,981 downwards.
ACGGTGATCCATTCTTTTGATGATCTGCCATGGTCCACGCTTGAACTTGCCACCTCGGATCAAGCAAAGCCATCTACGGGGTATCGTCAAGATTGGCTCTTCGAGACATGGAGTTTTTGCTCCCGAACTCATATGCTCCCTGATGAATAGTAAAGTCGAAAAAATAGTAAACAAATTCAAATATTTTTTATGGTAAACTTTGACAAATGTTTTGTGTGTTTGCAAAATTTCAGCTTGAAATAACATTTGTGGAAGTGGTGGCAAAAAAAATTGGCTGCTCCAAAAATGCTAGCTTTGAATACATTTTTTACTGTTGAATTTTTTTTTTGCTGTGACTTTCACGAATGTTATTTCGTGCTGAATTTTGATACGCATGTAAAACATTTATCAAAGTTTATAAAAAAATTAAATTTGTTTAAATATTTTTTTACTATTTTATGATTTTACTATTCACGGAGGAGCATTTGACCTCAGGAGTAGAATAGGACTTTCGTCTTCCTGGCGGCAACTTCGCATTATTCTAAGAAGACCATTGGCTAGACGGTATCAATATACAACATGTTGCCCCCGCGACTGCTGCCTTGGTCCGGCCATAGGCACTTGCTCGCCACACTGTGCTCCAGGATTGTGATTGTCTATATGCCTGCCACTTTCAGTTCTTGAAGCTGTGGACTCGTATCGTCGGTATTCCTCCCCTTTTTCCTGGTGCTGGCCAATGGGCGTGAAAATGGACTCTAACTGGTACCTACTCTACCATATGGACCTATTACGCAACATGTGCCAGAAGAATTGACGTGGCTGCCTGCTGGAATACAAGTTCTTCGCCCGGCTAGTCATGCGCAATGGAGGTTGTTGAAATATATTGTCTATCCTCTTTTTATCAGTTCGGATTTTTGGATGAGTTGACTGGAGTATGAATTTAATATGATATCCGAGGTAAGAGGTCTTGAGTTCAAAACCCTGCCAACGCAGTATTAAAATAACAATTTTGCTAAAACACATCTAGATGTGAGATAAGTATTGTACATCTAAGTCTTATATTGTTCATCTTACGTGGAGATTCGTGTAGGTATTTTTTTTCTTTTTTTCTTTTCCTTTTTATGTTTGATTTTGTCATTTAGATGTGTAATAACTATGTCACATCTAGATGTGTCCTAAACACACCCTTAAAATAAAACGATTCTGCGGCCTATACCGATCCCACGTCTAAGGACTAAAATAGCCTAGACGTGAGGGGGGAGTGTTGAAATATATTGTCTGTCTCTCTTTATCAGTTCGGACTTTTGGATGAGTTGACTGAAGCATGAATTCAACAGATGTTGGTTTTCTGATCGCCATGCCAAATGTGGCCTGTCGCACTGATATGTTTATTTTGCATCATGTTTTCCTACTGTTATTTACAAACTTTTAGAATTATATTTCATTTTATGATACAATTCTAATGTCTTTTCTCTCTTAAATTGCAAGATACATCACAAAAAAAAAGATTAATGATAGCTGAAATTTTGAGCCTGAAAAAGCTATCAATTATCTTGCTATCAAACTATATTACATCACTTGCAGAGAATACCTTGTTGAAAATCGTTTATTGATTTCTTTTATTTCTCATTGGGTTTGATACTCTTATCAAAAAGACTATAATCGATTCTCTATACTTGTGAATCATAAAGCACCAACGAACATGTCCTCTTTGCTGCCAACATGACGAAACCATCAAGCACCTACTCCTCCAATGTTGTTTTGCCTGCAAAGTTTGGACTTGTATCCTTCAAGGGATCGGTCTCCATCACCTCTCCTCTTCTGCAAATGATGCAATCCTAAACCGGTGGTCTGAATAATATTTGAACAAGGGTTAACTCTGTCAGCATATGCACCCTACGTTGCATATGGCTAGAAAGGAACCGAAGGGTTGTCATAAATGAATTCCTTCTTTCGGCAGTGATCATCAACAAAGCAGGAGACTATTGTCGTGAGTTGCCCGATGTGGGCACTGGTAGTCTAAATCAAGTTATATCTTAATTGCGATGTTTGTTTTGTTTGTTTGTGGCTGTCACTCTGTTTTGGCGCCATAAACGCATTGTTATACATGTAAACGTTTTTCTATTTTAATATATAGGCCGTAAACCTCCTGTGTGTTCCTAGAAAAAAAAGCGGTTAAAATGGGAAGAACAATTTGATTATGTAGCTATATGGACGAACAAATAAGGCCTCAAAGCAAACATACAACATGCCCACGTTCTATAGAAGGCCAAATTAGCCCATTTTAATTGTAGAAACTCCGACCATTCATTTATGACATGACACCTCACAAGATCGTAACAATCCAGCCCACTTCTACGACGCACCTCCACGCAAACAAAACATGTGTGAGGTTCCTTATTTTGCAAGAAACAAAACATCCAAACTACTAACGGAGCACATGCAACACATCTTATATGCTCGACACAAAACAAGGATGAAATGAACATGACACAACTGCCAAATAGAGAATAGCAGCATGCTTGACACTCACACACTCACAAGCAAATTAGCAGCTGAGACTGCGCGTTCATCATCAAGAAGCAGCTGCTTAAAATTGACGGGTGCGGCGAATCCTCGCTCCACCGGCGCGTTGTAGATGTCCTCGGCGCCCTTGTTCCAGGTGGCCTGGGTGCCGTGCACCCCGTCCCAGAACAGGTGCTCGTCGCGGTTGACGCAGTAGGTGGAATTGGAGCTGCACAAGGCCTGCCCGCCGAGCCTCCCGCCGCCGCAGCACGCGCTGTTCACAACCTTGAACCCAGCGGCCTCCGGGTGCGCGGTGTAGTATGTAACCAGGTTGTAGGAGCTCCCCACGGAGTACCTCATCCCGGACAGCGACGCGGCGAGCTCCGCCACCGCGTCGCCCAAGGCGCTGTTGAAGTCCCTGGCGAGTTTATTGGCCAGGATTTCGCAGGCCCACTCGCCGAACGGGGATATCGCCCGCACCCCCGGCAAGCAGCCCATGGGCGGCACGTCGATGACGCCGAAACGCCGCGCCCCGAGCCCGTACAGCGTCTTGACATACTTGGTGTAGTTGGACAGAAGGTCGTCGTAGAATGGCCGAACCTTGAAGATGGACGGTTTATGAGTGAAGAATTCAAACATGTCGTTGCCGCCGTCGCTAATGAGGAAGAGGGACCTGGACAGCAGCGTGTCGATGTCGGTGCTATTGCCGCCGCTTTCCTCTGTCATCTTTGCCTTGGTGGCCGCGAAGTACTCCACCTGCTTGCTCAACGGGAGGGAGGCGTTCCCCTGATCAATCAATCGATGCACACAAGAAACAATGTTAGTAAAAGTAGTAAAAGTAACTCAGACATAGATAAACACTCCCTCGCTTTGGGTGGATGAACTCCTAATTTTATTGCAAAAAAATTAGCAGATGATCTAAGCGTTATTTTGATTTTAATAAAGCTAACCAGGAAGGACGTCCCGTAAAAACACAGATACATAGATAAACTAATGCAAATAATTTGTTGGAAGAAGATAGATCAATGTGAATATAAATCGGGTCTAAAAATACAAGCGGCAGCACTCACGGTGGCGTCGAGAATGCCGGATCCACCGGCGGCGTAGTTGACTCCACCGAAGCCTCTCAGGATCTGACCGCTCGTCGCCGGCGTCAGCGACAGGTACGCCGGCGGGCTCATATCGAAACCCAACAGCCTCGCTGCATTTCAGCTTGCACCATTGCATGTTTCTGTTAGTTTCATGGGTTCAAACTTAAACGACACGATGAAGAAGAGCCTGCGCGTATGTACGTACAGATGCAGTCGGCCAAGTTGTAGCCGTTGCTGAACCTTCCGTTGGGCCTGTAGGAGTCCGCCAGCGGGAAGTCGATGCCGTAGGGAAACGACGGCGTGAAGTTCCCCGGCAGGTGCTTGAGGTTGCCCACGTCCACCGTCGAGTCGCCGAACACGTACACCGCCGGCACCTGGTGCACCTCCTCCGCGGCAGCCGGCGAGATAGCCATGCCGCCGCCGGCGCAGATGATGAGCGCTGCAACCAGTATTGCCGGAGCATTGTCACTGGCCATTCTCACCCCATTCATGGCGCCTGCTGCTATATCTAGCTGGAACATGTGCCCTGAATGGTAGCGGGACAATCTATCTTCCCGTGAGTTGGAGCAAAGCCCAGGCTCTCTCGCTTATTTATACATCGATGCAAGGTAGAGCACGCACGCACGAGATATCAATCGGTTATGGCCCGGCCTCACTGTGTACTCTTGACAATGAGGCGGTCGATCAATCCGTTGAATGAGTAGTGATTGACAATAAGAGCCGTGCATGATCTCTCCCGTTTGATCATCTGTCAAGATTGTGCAGTTCACAAGCCCCATGCAATCACAGCAGTCGTCAAATCAAGTCCAAACCTCTTGAGAGATCGTGATACATGTGCACAATTAAAAAAAGAGAGTATATTAGGCGCAGCATTATACGCCATAGAAGGTCCTTGAGCTTGTCGGCCAAGCAAATCGCGACGCCAATTATTCGTGGTCAATATAGTTGGTGCATTGTCAGAACATTAACTTTATGACCCCACGCATCTGTGCCTCATTAAGCATGGACAGTAAATCTGGTTATGTGCCGCTTGTCGGTGGTGACAAGTTGTCCAGGGCAGGTAAATGTTCTGATTTGGCTGTTCAGGCCGTGAAAAGCCCCTGCTAGCTGTCAAGGAAGCACATCGCATGCATGAATTCAACAACGGCATAAGAAATAACAAGTTGTAACCATTGAGTACTTGAGAGAAAACGGGTACGTAAGAGAAAATGGATGAAGCATTAACACAATTTATACGATGTGTTGCACTAAATTGTTGATAATTCCAAATAAGGTCATTTCAAGTAAATTATCGTAATTGGAACAACTAAAATCTGTTAACAAGGTTTTCACCGTTCAAGTTTTTGATGAGCTGAAACGTACTGTTTTCCAGGATCTCATAATGGTGGTTCCAGACATAAAAAAGATGTGTGAAGTCCCATAAAATAAAAAGATGCAGGAAAGGCTTGTCAAATAAAAATGAGTGGGAGGGAAGACCTCTTCCTTGCAAGCAATCATCAATATGATTTTTGTTGTGTTTTACTCGTGCCGGAAAAATCCTTTTCTTCGTGTAACTTTTTGATAGTTTTTCGAAATACTCCTTCCTTCATGCAATCTTGCAAAATAAAGGGAAAATGAAGTAAAAAACGATACCGCAATGTATAAAACATGGTAAAAATGGTTATGAAAAATGCACGTACCAACCATCGAGTTTACGAGAGATACTATTGGTGAACCTATGAACTCTAGACTAATTTCTGACATAAGAAAATCCTTAAGAATATTAACTTGTCTTCTCCTCCCTGAAGGGGTCTTCTTGAATTTGGCTTGCAAATTCTGTCGCTATATTTCTTGTAGGGGTGGTTTCCTATTTGGTATTTTTTGTCGTCTACTATGGGCGAAACTCTTCCATGCTGCTGAAAGACGCAATCAAACCAAATGTGTCCACTTTGAGGATCTATAAAGGAGGACTTGTTGGTCGCATACATGATCGATTTGCACTTGTTCGAGGATGCATGCCTGTGGATGGACATGTTACCCGATGCATTTGCTTTGCTTGTAAACGCTAGCTAGCACACACATGTTATTCTTGTGAATTGAGATAAAAGAGATTGCCCATAATACCAATGAACGTCAAGCGAGGACCACTTGACTATTATTAAAAAGCTAAATTACAAAGTCTAGAACAATTGTTTTTCGTCATCCTCAAAGAAAGTAGAATAGAATAGCTCGACTAATAAGAGAAAGGTCGTTTGATAAAAATTAAAGAGACCACTGTTGAGGTTTCGACGTCATTAAAAAAGAAATGAGTTACTAATGTCACTTGATTCCATTAATTAACAGCAAGGATGCGTGCCTGTCATCATCATCATCATTGTGTGGTCTGCTTTACGCCACATCACTGATCCGTGGCAAGTGTGGCCTACGCCACCTCACTGATCCGCGGCATAAGCTACCTTATTGATCCACAACATGGCCTTCCCTCTGCCATGGAACACGCCTTCCTCAGACTAACTTCTAAGTCCAAACCAACCTCCTCAAACCATCTCTGTCTCTATATGTACTAAAAGTAGAGATCCATCCATGTGCGACTTAGACTTGAGACCTGGGCGATGACAAGAGGAGAGGAGAGAAGATCACGCCATCGGCCGCACACACATACAAATCAAATAAAACATTAGTCATACAATAATGAAACCAGTCCCCTCAACAGTCACGCCATCGGCCACATGCACAACTAAAATCTTTTGTTTTTCCCAGTTTTTTTTAAGTAATTCAAGATATCAAAAAGTTCTAAAATTCAGAAAATGTTGCAAATTATGAAAAATATGTTCATGAATTCAGAAAATGTTTGGAAACTCAAAAAATGTTCAAAGTTTAAGAGAATGTTCATGAATTTGTGAAACAAATAACGAATATAAAAATTGATCATGAATTTAATATATTTTCAACGGATCAAAATATGTTTCATAAAGTGTTCACGGTTTAAGAGAATGTTCAAGACTATGTAAAAAACGTTAACAAAATTTAAAAAATTCAGTATTCCAGAAACATTATCGTGAATATTAAAATGGTCACGATTTAAAACAATATTTCTGATTTAAGAGAATGTTCACGAATTTTATCATGAACTTAAAAAAAGTCCATGAGTTTGAAAATTTGTTCTTGAATTTAGAAAATGTTGATGATTTTAAAAAAATATCACGATTTAAGAGAATGTTCATGATTTCAGAAAATTATTCATGAATTTAAAAGATGTTCATGATATTAAAAAAATGTCTTGGATTTACTTTTTTGCAAATTGGAAAAGGAAAATAAAACAAAATAAAAATTGAAAATACACCAAGCACGTCCAGACATTGTATCAGCTGGGGGCACGACGGTTTGGGATCGTCGACGTGCCGCCCATCGGCTGCTTGCCGGCGGTGAGTGTCACCTCCCCGAACAGCGAGATGGCGTGCGTCAAGGCCACCAACGCCCTCGCCAGTGGGTTCAACGACGCGCTCAGGAAGGCGATGGCCAAGCCCGCTGCCGCGCTACCTGGGATGAGCTACTCCGTCGAGAGCTCCTACAACCTCATAACCTTCATCACCGAGCACCCGGAGGCCGCCGGGTTCAAGGACATGGCCAGCACGTGCTGTGGCGGCGGGAGGCTCCACGCCCAGACCTGGTGCGCGCCAAACGCCACCTACTACAACGACCGCAACGACCATGTGTACTGGGACGAGGTGCACGACACCCAGGCCACCTCCAACAAGGGCGCCAAGGCCATCTTCGCCGCACCGGTCAAGCTCGGCTTCGCCACGCCCATCAACTTCAAGAAACTCATCTCTTCTTGATCCGCGATCGACGCATTATTGCACGTTCTCGATCTGTAGTCGGCATTGACTGAGGGGAAGAGAAAATTTGGGGCGCCCCCTCGGCTTGTGGCTGCCTTGGGACTCCTCTTCGGTATCTTCTTGCTCCAGTATTTTTTTATATTTTACAAAAATATTCTCCGTAAATTTTCAGCCCATTCCGAAAACTATTATTTCTGCACAAAAAACGACACCATGGTAGTTCTGTTGAAAACAACGTTAGTTCCGGTTAGTTCTAATAAAAACATACCAAAATCATATAGAATTATTATAAACATGACATGAATACTTCATAAATTATAGATACGTTGGAGACGTGTCAGCATCCCCAAACTTAATTCATGTTCGTCCTCGAGTAGGTAAATGATAAAAGAAATAATTTATGAAGTGTGAATGCTACCTAACATATTTATCAATGCAATCTTTTTTATTGTGGAAGGAATGTTCAGATCCATAATATTCAAAACAAGAGTTTAATATCGACATAAAAATAACAATACTTCAAGCATACTAATAAATCAATCATGTCTTCTCGAAATAACATGGTCAAAGAAAGTTATCCCTACAAAATCATATAGTCTGGCTATGCTTCATCTTCATCACACAAAGTATTAAATCATGCACAACCCCGGTTTTAGCCAAGCAATTGTTTCATACTTTAGTGTTTTCAAACTTTTTCAACTTTCACGCAATACATGAGGGCGAGCCATGGACATAGCACTATAGGTGGAATAGAATATGATGGTTGTAGAGAAGACAAAAAGAAGAAGATAGTCTCACACCAACTAGGCGTATCAACGGGCTATGAAGATGCCCATCAATAGATATCAATGCGAGTGAGTAGGGATTGCCATGCAACAGATGCACTAGAGCTATAAGTGTATGAAAGCTCAAAAAGAAACTAAGTGGGTCTGCATCCAACTCGCTTGCTCACGAAGACCTAGGGAAATTTGAGGAAGCCCATCATTAAAATATACAAGCCAACTTCTATAATGAAAAATTCCCACTAGTATATGAAAGTGACAATATAGGAGACTCTCTATATAAAAAACATGATGCTACTCTGAAGCACAAGTGTGGTAAAGGATAGTAGCATTGTCCCTTCTCTCTTTTCTCTCGTTCTTTTATTTCTTTTTTCTTTTTTCTTTTTTTTTGTCTTTTTGGGTGGGCTTCTTTGGCCTCTTTTTTTGTAAAGTCCGGAGACTCATCCCAACTTGTGAGGGGATCATATATTCCATCATCCTTTCCTCACATGAGAAAATACTCTAATAATGATGATCATCACACTTTTATTACTTAAAACTCAAGAATTACAGCTCGATACTTAGAACAAAATATGACTTTATATGAATGCCTCTGGCGGTGTACCGAGATGTGCAATGACTCAGGAGTGACATGTATAAAAAAATATGAACGGTGGATTTGCCACAAATACGATGTCAACTACATGGTCATGCAAAGAAATATGACAATGATGATGCGTGTCATAGACGGAACGGTGGAAGTTGCATGGCAATACATCTCGGAATGGCTATGGAAATTTCATAATAAGTAGGTATGATGGCTGTTTTGGGGAAGGTATATGATGGGTTTAATGCACCGGCGAAAGTTGCGCGATACTAGAGGCTAGCAAGGGTGGAAGAGTGAGAGTGCGTATAGTCCATGGACTCAACATTACTCATAAAGAACTCACGTACTTATTGCAAAAGTTTATTAGTCATCAAAACAAAGTACTACACGCATGCTCCTAGGGGAAGGGTTGGTAGGAGTTAACCATCGCGCGATCCCGACCTCCACACAAAGGAAGGCAATCAAGAAATAAATCATGTTCCGACTTCGTCACATAACGGTTCACCATACGTGCATGCTACGGGAATCACAAACTTTAACGCAAGTATTTCTACCAATCCACAATTACTCACTAGCATGTCTCTAATATTGCCATCTTTATATCTGAAAACAATCATAAGGAGTCAAACTTCTCATAGTATTCAATGCACTTTATATGAAAGTTTTTATTATATCCCTCTTGGATGCCCATTATATTAGGACTATTCATAACCTAAGAAAATTACCATGCTGTTTAGAGACTCTTAAAATAATATAGATGAAGCATGAGAGTTCATCAATTTCTATAAAATGAAACCACCACCGTGCTCTACAAAGATATAAGTGAAGCACTAGAGCAAATTGACAAGCTACTCCAAATAGATATAAGTGAAGATCAATGAGTAGGTAAACAATCAAGTAGCTATGTGAGGGCTCTCTCTCTCTCAATAAATATTTTCAGATCTGAGTATTTTATTCAACAGCAAGCAAAACAAAAATAGCACTCCACGAATAGCACACATCATGTGAACGAACTAAAATTTAGGCTCAACATAGGCTAACCGATAATTGTTGAAGAAGAAAGGTGGGATGCCAACCGGGGAATCCCCAAGCTTAGATGCTTGAGACTCCTTTAAATATTAATTAGGGATTCCTTGGTCATACCAATCTTGAGCTCTTGTGTCTCCTTAATTCCTCTCATATCATGGTTTCCCTAATTCTTATAAACTTCATGCACACAAAACTCAACAAGAACTCGTGAGATAGGTTAGTACACATAAGAATAAATCAACACTTCATGTACTCCCAATATAAGTTGCACAATAATTTTCAAACATCATCTGTTGTTTACTATCGTTTCCACAATTTTTATCTAACAATATAGGCTATGGAAACTATAGGATAAGTAGATAATAAAACTATGACAACAATCTGTCCAAAAAGAACAGTCTGTAGAAATTTATGAAAACAATGTACTTATGTAACTCAAAAAATTATGAAAATTTAGTAAAAGCTAAATAATTTATATGAAAACACTATGTAAAAATTTCAGAAACTTTCCACTTTCCAGTAAAATAATAAAATTCAAACTCTATAGCAAAACTTTCTGTTTTTACACAACACACATCAAAACATGCAATGCAAGCATCCTAAGACGATTCTTGGAACTTTTTATTGAAAAATGAGATTATAAATAACACCTAAAATATAAAAACAAAATTAAATGATGATCCAAGCAAAAATTATATTATGTGATGAACAAAAATATAGGTCTTAGTAAGATATACCGATAATGTTGAAGACGAAAGTGTGGATGCCTTCCGGGGCATCCCCAAGCTTAGGTGCTTGATTATTACTTGTATATTACCTTGGGGGTGCCTTGTGCATACCCCATATTAGGTTATTGTCACTCCTTGTTCTTCTCATATTGATGTCTCACCCAAAACTTGAAAACTTCAATCACACAAAACTTAACGGAACTTCATGAGAAGGGTTAGTGTAGTAAATAAAGATCATTCACTTAGGTACTGTCAATACAAGATTCATAATTGTTCTCACATAATAACTACTGTATTCTATAATTCCCATAATTTATATCACTGAATATAAGCTATGGGAACACTAAAACAGGCAAACTATGCATGCAAAACAGAATCTGTCAAAAACATATTAGTGTGTGAAGATCTATAGTATAACCATACCTCCGTGTATCCAACAATTCTGAAAAATTAGGAAAACATTAATAATTTTTATATAAATACTGTGTAGAAAATTAAGATCATTATCACACTCCGGTAAAAAAATTAAAATTCATGTACTCGAGTAAAAAAGTTTCTGTTTTGGTTCAGCATCAATTATACTCATCTTGTGAGTCATCCCAAAGGCTTTACTTGGCACTTTATTAAAATAAAAGACACAAAACATGATTACTACTGTAGCTTAATCATGTTAACACACAAAAATAGAAAGTAAATGTGTTGGGTTGTCTCCCAACAAGCGCTTTTCTTTAATGCCTTTTAGCTAGGCATGATGGTTTCAATGATGCTCATATAAGAATAGTATTTGAAACATGTAAGAGAGCATCATGAATCTCATGACAAGCATATTTAAGTCTAACCCACTTCCTATGCATATGGATTTTGTGAGCAAACAATTTATGGGAACAAGAATCATCTAGCATAGGAAGGCAAAACACGCATAATTTCAAAACTTTAAACACATAGAGAGGAAACTTGATATTATTGCAATTCCTACAAGCATATGCTCCTCCCTCATAATAATTTTCAGTAGCATCATGAAGTAATTCCACCATATAACTATCACATAAAGCATTATCTTCATGATCCACAAGCATAGAAATATTTTCACTCCCCACATAAGCAATTTTCTTTTCATTCATAATAGTGGGAGCAAACTCAACAAAATAACTATCATGAGATACTTGATTGATATAACCACATTGAATATTAAGATCATGATGACAAGTTTCATGATTACTATCACTCTTTATAGCATACATGTCATCATCATAGTCATCATAGATAGTAGGCATGTCATTTCATAACAAATTTTCTCATCAAAACTTGGGGGACTAAAAATATCATCTTCATCAAACATAGCATCCCCAAGCTTGTGGCTTTGCATATCATTAGCATCACAGATGTTAAGATAATTCATACTAGCAATATTGCAATCATGCTCATCATTCAAGGAATTCTCAATAAGTATTTTCATAAATTCTTCCTCTGCCAATTGAGCAGAATTTTCCAAACCATCATTTTCACGAAAGACATTATAAAGATGAAGTATATGAGGCAACCTTTTCGTAGTTTTCTTTTATAAAACCAAACTAGTGAATAAACAAGAAACTAAAAGATTTAATTGCAAGATCTAAATATATACCTTCAAGCACTCACCTCCCCGATAACAGCGCCAGAAAAGAGCTTGATGTCTACTACGCAACCTTCTTCTTGTAGACTCGTGTTGGGCCTCCAAGCGCAGAGTTTTGTAGGCCAGTAGCAAATTTCCCTCAAGTGGATGACCTAAGGTTTATCAATCCATGGGAGGCATAGGATGAATATGGTCTCTCTCAAATAACCCTCCAACCAAATAACAAAGAGTCTCTTGTGTCTCCAACACACCCAATACAATGGTAAATTGTATAGGTGTACTAGTTCGGCGAAGAGATGGTGATACACGTGTAATATGGATGGTAGATATAGGTTTTTGTAATCTGAAAATATAAAAATAGCCAAGTAACTAATGATAAAAGTGAGCACAAATGGTATTGGAATGCTTAGAAACAAGGCCTAGGGTTCATACTTTCACTAGTGCAAGTTCTCTCAACAATACTGACATAGTTGAATCATATGTAAATCCCTCACGTGTGACAAAGGGTTCACTACAAAGTCACAAATAGCAGAGAACAAAGAAAGAAATTATTGCAGGGTATGAAACCACCTCAAAGTTATCTTTTCCGATCAATCTTATGAGCTATTCCTATAAGTGTTACGAACAGCCCTAGAGTTTGTACTAAAATAACACCTTAAGATACACATCAACCAAAACCCTAATGTCACCTAGATACTCCAATGTCTCCACGAGTACCCATGGGCTTGATTATACGATATGCATCACACAATTTCAGATTGATCATGTTCAATCCAACACAAAGAACTTCAAAGAGTGCCCCAAAGTTTCTATCGGAGAGTCAAGACGAAAACATGTGCCAACCCCTATGCATAGATTCCCAAGGTCACAGAACCCGCAAGTTGATCACTGATGTCTACTACACAACCTTCTTCTTGTAGACTCGTGTTGTGCCTCCAAGCGCAGAGTTTTGTAGGACAATGGAAATTTTCCCTCAAGTGGATGACCTAAGGTTTATCAATCCGTGGGAGGCATAGGATGAATATGGTCTCTCTCGAACAACCCTGCAACCAAATAACAAAGAGTCTCTTGTGTCCCCAACACACCCAATACAATGGCAAATTATATAGGTGCACTAGTTCGGCGAAGAGATGGTGATACAGGTGCAATATGGATGGTAGATATAGGTGTTTGTAATCTGAAAATATAAAAAAAGCAAGGTAACAAATAGTAAACATCGAGCAAAACGTTGTATAAATGCTTGGAAACAAGACCCAGGGTCCATACTTTCACTAGTGCAATTTCTCTCAACAATATTGACATAGTTGAATCATAAGTAAGTACCTCTCATGCGACAAAGAGTTCACTCCAAAGTCACAAATAGCGGAGAACTAACGAAGAAATTATTGTAGGGTACGAAACCACCTCAATTTATCTTTTCTGATCAATCTTATGAGCTATCCCTATAAGTGTCACAAACAGCCCTAGATTTCGTACTAAAATAACACCTTAAGATATCCATCAACCAAAACCCTAATGTCACCTAGATACTCCAATGTCACCACAAGTACCCATGGGCTTGATTATACGATATGCATCACATAATTTCAGATTCATCATGTTCAATCCAACACAAATAACTTCAAAGAGTGCCCCAAAGTTTCTACCGGAAAGTCAAGACAAAAACGTGTACCAACCCCTATGCATAGATGCCCAAGGTCATGGAACCCGCAAGTTGATCACCAAAACATACATCAAGTGGATCAATAGAACATCCCATTGTCACCACGAATATCCCATCGCAAGACATACATCAAGTGTTCTCAAATCCCTAAAGACTCAATCCTATAAGAAAACTTCAAAGGAAAAACTCAATTCATCACAAGAAGATAGAGAGGGGAAAACTCCATATATATGATTCAATCTATATCAATAAAGCTCGCGGTACATCAAGATCGTCCCATCTCAAGAACACGAGAGAGAGAGATCAAACACATAGCTACTGGTACATACCCTCAACCCCGAGGGTGAACTACTCCCTCCTCATTATGGAGACCGCCGGGATGATGAAGATGGCCTCCGTTGATGGTTTCCCCCTCCGGCAGGGTGCCGGAACGGGCTCCTGATTGGTTTTTCGTGGCTCTAGAGGTTTGCGGCGGCGGAACTCCCGATCTAGGTTCTGCGTTGTTTTTTTGGGATATTATAGGAATTTATGGCGGTGGAAATGAGTCAAGATGGGCCATGATGGAGTCACAAGCCGGGGGGCGCGCCCTAGGGGGTGGGCACACCCCTGAGGCTTGTGACTGCCTCGTGGGTCTTCTGGCCCAACTCTAACTCTCCCTGGGCTTCTTCTGGTCCATAAAAATTCACCGTAGATTTTTATCCATTTGGGCTCCGTTTGATATTCCTTTTCTGTAAAACCAAAAAACACGGAAAAAACAGGAACTCGCACTAGGCTCTAGGTTAATAGGTTAGTCCCAAAAATAATATAAACTTGTAGTAAAATGATTGTAAAGCATCCAAGAATGATAATATAACAGCATGGAACAAGCAAAAATTACAGATACGTTGGAGACGTATCAGCATCCCCAAGCTTAATTCCTGCTCGTCCTCGAGTAGGTAAATGATAAAAACAGAATTTTTGATGTGGAATGTTGCGTAACATGTTCACCGTATTCTTTTCTTCTTGTATAGCATAGACATTTGGACTTTGTAAATAATTCAAAGCAATAGTCTAGTTTTAACATAATGACTTCAATAATCAAGCATGTCAACAAACAACCACGTCTTTCAAAATATCAACATTAAAGAAAGTTATCCCTAGCCCATCATGCTCAATCATTGATCCATTCATGAAACACACTCAAACATTAGCTATGCACAATGCTCAAGTACGATCATAGTGCCCCCTAGTTGGTGCTTATAAGAGAAGATGGAGACTCAAAGCAAAAATATAAATTGCATAAATTAAATAGATAGGCCCTTCGCAGCAGGAAGTGGGGATTTGTAGAGGTGCCAGAGCTCAAGGTTTGTATTGAGAGAGAAAAATATTTTGAGTGGCATGCTTTTCTTGTCAACAAAAACGATGAAGTAGCTCACAATATTTTCCATGCTAGATACATTATAGGTGGTTCCCAAACAGAATAGTAAAGTCTTTACTCCCCCTCCACCAATCAATCACACTCTATGGCGAGCCGAATCCATGGGTACCGTCCATACCAACAACATTCCTGGGGGGAGCTTTGTTTCATTATATTTTGATTTGATTTTTGAGCATGGGACTAGGCATCCCGAATACCAGCCACTTTCTCGTGAATGATAGTGAGTCAACACATATCGTGAGAATAACACACCTAGCATGGAAAAATATTGGATACTCCCCACCGTTTCATGAGCGGTACGTGCACACAAAAGAGACAATTTATTTTGAAGATTTAGAGATGGCACATACAAATTTGCTTGGAACGGCATGGAAATACCGCATATAGGTAGGTATGGTGGACTCATAAGACAAAACTTGGTTTAAGGATTTTGGATGCACAAGTAATATTTCTACTTATTACAAATGAAGGCTATCAAATAGATTGGGAAGCAACCAAACCGAGGAACAAAAAATCACATAAGTGAGCATTGAGTCATAACTAACACT